>JAVGWX010000012.1:30168478-30545978 GCA_036924085.1 Ariolimax columbianus
ATAAAAAATATGTAGATAGACTGAAAGACACATAGACATGTGATCAATGAAATATACTAATAATGAAACAATTAGACTCCTAGACAAATATATAGACATACATGCAGACAAATAGACATATGTTCAATCATATAGACTAATAATGAAACAATTAGACTCCTAGACAAATCTATAGACATATATGCAAACAAATAGACATATGTTCGATCAAGTAGTCTGATAACAAAACAATTAGACGGTTAAACAAATATATAGACAGATATGCAGACAAATAGATACAACAAACAGTGTATATCACTCAGTCTCTCCTTTTTTCCCAAAAGACATCAAAATTACCTCAAAATGTGGGGTACTGACGCCAACGCTTCGTTCAGATACACATTTCGTACCAGGATAGCCCCGACAAATTCTGCCCATTCTTAGCCTGTAGGAGCGACGTTCTGTGTGTGGCACAACTGGCTGTTTAACCCGAAGTGGCCTCGTATGGCGGGGTATCATAGAAAGGTCGCTTCCAGACTATTGGAGCATGACTTACGGTATCTATAATTGATTGTGGTTGGAGGGTGAGTCGCTTCCAGACTGTTAGAGGGTGGGTCGCTTACAAACTGCTGGAGGGTGGGTCGCTTCCAGACTGTTAGAGGGTGGGTCGCTTACAAATGTTGTAGGATGGGTCGCTTCCAGACTGTTAGAGGGCGGGTCGCTTACAAATGTTGTAGGGTGGGTCGATTCCAGACTGTTAGAGGGTGGGTCGCTTACAAATGTTGTAGGGTGGGTCGCTTCCAGACTGTTAAAGGGTGGGTCGCTTACAAACTGTTAGAGGGTGGGTCGCTTCCGGTTTGTTAGAGGGTGGGTCGCTTCAAGACTGCTTGAGGGTGGGTCGCTTACAAACTGTTAACGGGTGGGTCGCTTACAAACTGTTAGAGGGTGGGTCAGTTCCAGACTGTTAGAGGGTGGGTCGCTTACAAACTGTTAGAGGGTGGGTCGCTTCCGGACTGTTAGAGGGTGGGTCGCTTACAAACTGTTAGAGGGTGGGTCGCTTCCGGACTGTTAGAGGGTGGGTCACTTACAAACTGTTAGAGGGTGGGTCACTTACAGACTATTGAAGCATGACCTACTGTATCTTGAGTTTACTGTGGTTGGAGGGTGGGTCGCTTCCAGACTGTTGGAGGGTGGGTCGCTTCCAAACTGTTTGGGGTGGGTCGCTTCCAGACTGTTTCAGGGTGTGTCACTTACAGACTATTGGAGGATGGGTCGCTTCGAGACTGTTGGAGGGTGAGTCGCTTCCAGACTGTTGGAGGGTGAGTCGCTTCCAAACTGTTTGGGAGTGGGTCGCTTACAGACTGTTAGAGGGTGGGTTACTTACAGACTATTGAAGCATGACCTACTGTATCTTGAGTTGACTGTGGTTGGAGGGTGAGTCGCTTCCAGACTGTTTGGGGGTGGGTCGCTTCCAAACTGTTTGGGGGTGGGTCGCTTCCAGACTGTTAGAGGGTGAGTCGCTTCCAAACTGTTTGGGGGTAAGTCGCTTTCAGACTGTTAGATGGTGGGTCGCTTCTAAACTGTTTGGGGGTGGGTCGCTTCCAGACTGTTATGGGGTGAGTCGCTTCCAAACTGTTTGGGGGTGGGTCGCTTCCAGACTATTGGAGGGTGCGTCGCTTCCAAACTGTTTGGGGGTGGGTCGCTTTCAGACTGTTAGAGGGTGAGTCGCTTCCAAACTATTGGAGGGTGCGTCGCGTATCTTTTACTTTAAGTGTACCGTACAGTGCAAGGGTTCGGTCTCTGCTATGGATACCCTACATCAGTGCTCTTCAACCTTTTTATTCCTGGTCCCAACTTTCACAACTTTCCCAGGAATCCTGTTATTTAGACAGGCATATTACTGCCTGCTGCCAGGTAGGCGACGGCTTCTTCTATACCCAGTAGGTATTTAAATACTTCCTGCGGCTTACTAGGCCAGCGGGAAGATATAGATATTTTTTTTAGATATTTTTTGTAGATATTTTACTTGAATTTTGAATTGTGCCCGGGCAGTGGCCGTTAAGCCTACTCTTTTCTATTTCTGTCAAGGGAATTTTAACGTGATCGACATCGAACACAGAAGTCAGATCTCACTACCCAAAGATCAGGGAAACGTTTACCAAAAGATCTGCGTGAAAAAAAATGTTTCTTATCAATTTTGTGACAAAAAATTGTTCTTATCGCCCACTAAAATCTAAATTGAAGAAAATTCCGCCATCGTCCACTGATTCTGTATTTTTTTATGTTTTTAATCATCATCATGTGGCGTTTCCTTTGCAGGTCGTCGATCTGATCCCAGCCTGTCCGAATGAATCTTTTTCCAAATCCCCAAGCCTGCTTCAGAGTCATGCACAAGCAGTTCTGGACATCTTGCTGCCATCGCCTTCATGGTCTGCCGAGTCATGCACAAGCAGTTCTGGACATCTTGCTGCCATCGCCTTCATGGTCTGCCGAGTCATGCACAAGCAGTTCTGGACATCTTGCTGCCATCGCCTTCATGGTCTGCCGAGTCATGCACAAGCAGTTCTGGACATCTTGCTGCCATCGCCTTCATGGTCTGCCGAGTCATGCACAAGCAGTTCTGGACATCTTGCTGCCATCGCCTTCATGGTCTGCCGAGTCATGCACAAGCAGTTCTGGACATCTTGCTGCCATCGCCTTCATGGTCTGCCGAGTCATGCACAAGCAGTTCTGGACATCTTGCTGCCATCGCCTTCATGGTCTGCCGAGTCATGCACAAGCAGTTCTGGACATCTTGCTGCCATCGCCTTCATGGTCTGCCGAGTCATGCACAAGCAGTTCTGGACATCTTGCTGCCATCGCCTTCATGGTCTGCCGAGTCATGCACAAGCAGTTCTGGACATCTTGCTGCCATCGCCTTCATGGTCTGCCGAGTCATGCACAAGCAGTTCTGGACATCTTGCTGCCATCGCCTTCATGGTCTGCCGAGTCATGCACAAGCAGTTCTGGACATCTTGCTGCCATCGCCTTCATGGTCTGCCGAGTCATGCACAAGCAGTTCTGGACATCTTGCTGCCATCGCCTTCATGGTCTGCCGAGTCATGCACAAGCAGTTCTGGACATCTTGCTGCCATCGCCTTCATGGTCTGCCGAGTCATGCACAAGCAGTTCTGGACATCTTGCTGCCATCGCCTTCATGGTCTGCCGAGTCATGCACAAGCAGTTCTGGACATCTTGCTGCCATCGCCTTCATGGTCTGCCGAGTCATGCACAAGCAGTTCTGGACATCTTGCTGCCATCGCCTTCATGGTCTGCCGAGTCATGCACAAGCAGTTCTGGACATCTTGCTGCCATCGCCTTCATGGTCTGCCGAGTCATGCACAAGCAGTTCTGGACATCTTGCTGCCATCGCCTTCATGGTCTGCCGAGTCATGCACAAGCAGTTCTGGACATCTTGCTGCCATCGCCTTCATGGTCTGCCGAGTCATGCACAAGCAGTTCTGGACATCTTGCTGCCATCGCCTTCATGGTCTGCCGAGTCATGCACAAGCAGTTCTGGACATCTTGCTGCCATCGCCTTCATGGTCTGCCGAGTCATGCACAAGCAGTTCTGGACATCTTGCTGCCATCGCCTTCATGGTCGGCCTCTGCTTCTCTTACCCGGCACCATACCTTCCATTACCGTTCTCTCAAAACCGTTGTCTTTTGAATGTATGAACCAGTTTTCCTCTTTGTCCAACTCTTGTTGAATGTCTGTATACTTTCTTTTTTATATCCACGGTATTAGGAGGACCTTTCTATAACATTTTGACTCTAAGAACTCGATTCTCTTCCTTGAGATTTGGGTAACTGTCCATGTTTCACATCCGTTTTTTGCCACGAAAAAAAACAGGTTCTCAAAATTTTCATTTTTGTTTATTTTGCTTGAATTCTGTCAGATTGTGTTTCCAAAACATCATGTCATTATTGTGCTACCGCCACCCGAAACCTATCATCGCCCACTTGTGGATGAAAGCGCACAGGTTGAAGAACACTGATCTATAGTTTAACAAACAATAAATGTCTATCTATTTTATTGTTATGGAAGGAAATACAGCGAGGAAGGGAATTGGTTGCCCTGCTTCACTCAAATCTAACGTCGCGCATGGACGTCTCTAACACTCAGATCCCCGCAGGTTTCAAGCGACCCCTGGTCTCAAAGGACGTGTAACCAGAGTGCCTGCATACTGGAGTACCTCCAGTCGTCTTGACCTAAGTCTTTCCACTGGCCCAATGTAGATCGGGACGAGAGAGAAAGATTGATGTCCATCGCAGTTTCTTTCTCACTATTATCCAAATACTGCGCAAGTTACACCATCAAACCAAAACTGTTTGATTACGTCGATATCTTCTTTTGCGATTTACATCTATTTATTGTCTTAGAATGTCAGAGGAAAGTGCGGCTGTCTGGTTATGGTATCAGTCTGTCGAACAAGAGAACAGGGTTATAAATCGTTATTGAACTTTTTTTTTTAATACGGTGAGGCTGTAGCGAAACTGTACATTAAAATAAAGTGTAAAAACATAAACAGGAATGGTCAAATACCTCACTCTGACGGAGCTACAAATGAAACCTACGTTACGATCAATAGGTCTTTATCGGGGGCAGCGAACAGCAAAACTACTGAACTATAGAATCATAGAAGAAGGCATGTACACGTACAATACAGATATAAACACATAACAGAGTTACACCAAATCTTAGTTGTTCTTGCTAATGCAACCCGCACTTCAGTTTGTTACTCTTGACTTTAGATGGTGGAACGGGGCAATCCTAGCTGTAGTGCAGTTTGAGGCGCCTCAGTGTCCCCACTATGGGTATCTCTAAATCTAAGGTTTTCTTCTCTGTCGGTTGTTGTTGCTGGGGTAGAAGTCAATCGTAGAGTGGGATCAAGATGCCGAGCAGTGCATCAGCTGCAGCGGTCAGAGACCAAAGCTGCCAAAACCCTTCTACACCTCCACGCAGTGGTCCTGGATAACGTGCTGCAACAGAGCAAACTGGCTAAGGAAAAGGGATCGAAGATCGAAGGCTAACCCGGTAATCAAAAATGTCTGCCCAAGACGGATGTGTCGGACGGAAAAGTGCAAATATCGCAGTCAAGCTCTAAACTAAAACACAACGCATTCCGTTCTCTGGACAACATCCTAGTACTTGCAAAGCTCTTTTCATGGATTGATAGTGGGAGATTGAGAACGAACGAAAAAGAAGAAGTAGAAGAAGAAGAAGATAAAGAAGAAAAAAAGAAGGAGAAGAAGAAGAAGAAAAAGAAGACAAAGGGGGAAGGAGAAGAAGTTGTGAGGAATAAACTTCTAGTCACGAGAGTACCCTGATGAGGTCCACTATGAGAGAAATAAATGTAAATATTTTAGGGATACATTTGTAGTGACGGAAGGAACCTGAGCCAGGACACGTAGTTTATTGACGAAAACAAAAAGAGTAATCAGCATATCCTTTGCAAACGGCAACCTGTTTGGCTGTTATAAGTTTCTTGGCGAAGTGTGCTGTACGGTAGGTCGCCATTACTTTCCGTGCGTGGAAGAGCGAAAAAAAAACCATGTCTGCCAAACTGGACACGGGTGGGATTGTTAAACGGACGCTTCACCCCTAGGCCACGCAGCCTCCATGAGGGAAATAGTTATTTGAAGGTTAAACTGGGTGATGGTGAGAGAAATAGTGTGTAGACCGTCACATTTTGTAAGGAAATAGATGTGGTCATTTGAGGATTACATTGGGTGATATTGAGAGAAATATTATGCAAATCATCATATCTTTTAGGGAAATAGATGTGGTTATTTGAGGGTAAGCTGTACGGGGACAAGAGAACCTGATAGTCTACTGGGTTTTGAGAGAAATATATGTGGCTTTTTGAGGGTAAGCTGTACGGGGACAAGATAAACCTGATAGTTTACTGGGTTTTGAGGGAAATATATGTGGCTTTTTGAGGGTAAGCTGTACGGGGACAAGAGAAACCTGGCAGTTTACTGGGATTTGAGAGAAATATATGTGGCTGGACAGAGAAAAAAACAAATGCAGACATTCGGTTAAAGTCGAGCATAGAGGAGAACTGGTTTATCAATTCCATTTTGGCTAGAAAAGGCAAATACTTTGGTCCCATCAAGAGACACAACGATTTTGAGAGAACGGTGATGGAAGGTATGGTGCCAGGCAAAAGAGGAAGGGGTAGACCAAGAAGACGATGGCACCAAGATATCCAGGAATGCCTGGGTATGACTGTGGCGGAGACTGTAGTCTCGCAATGCCATGTTATCCTAGCTATGGCGTGTCCACAGGGCAGGAGACCCATGACGAGTTCTTATGTGCTATGCATTTAGATACATTGTAATTATCATATGTCTGTTTTATGTATTTAACTCTTCCTCTATGATTCTTTAACTCATATGTTGTTGTTTTGTAGTTCTCTGGTGAATATCTTTTGATCGTAACATAGGTTTTCTTTCTATTTTCGTCACCGGTCAGCGACCCCAAAGCTGTCTGCTAGCCTCAGTGGTCAACGAAACAAAGCTGTCTGCTAACGTCAGTGATCAACGACCCAAAGCTGTCTGCTAACGTCAGTGGTCAACGACCCAAAGCTGTCTCCTAGCCTCAGTGGTCAACGACCCAAAGCTGTCTGCTAGCCTCAGTGGTCAACGACCCAAAGCTGTCTGCTAACGTCAGTGGTCAACGACCCAAAACTGTCTGTTAACATCAGTGGTCAGCGACCCAAAGCTGTCTGCTAACGTCAGTGGTCAACGACCCAAAGCTGTCTGCTAACGTCAGTGGTCAACGACCCAAAGCTGTCTCCTAGCCTCAGTGGTCAACGACCCAAAGCTGTCTGCTAACATCAGTGGTCAGCGACCAAAGCTGTCTGCTAACATCAGTGGTCAACGACCCAAAGATGTCTGCTAACGTCAGTGCCAGCTACCCAGAGCTGTCTGCTAACGACGTCAGTGCCAGCTACCCAGAACTGTCTGCTAACGACGTCAGTGCTAGCTACCCAGAGCTGTCTGCTAACGCCAGTGGTCAGCTACCCAGAGCTGTCTGCTAACGTCAGTGTCAGCTACCCAGAGCTGCCCTGCTAACGTCAGTGGTCAGTGACCAAGAGCTGTCTGCTAACGTCAGTGGTCAGCGACCCAGAGCTGTCTCCTAACGTCAGTGGTCAGCGACCCAGAGCTGTCTGCTAACGTCAGTGCCAGCTACCCAGAGCTGTCTGCTAACGACGTCAGTGCCAGCTACCCAGAACTGTCTGCTAACGACGTCAGTGCTAGCTACCCAGAGCTGTCTGCTAACGCCAGTGGTCAGCTACCCAGAGCTGTCTGCTAACGACGTCAGTGCCAGCTTCCCAGAGCTTCCAAGAACTTCTCCGCCTCCACGTAGTGATGCTACATCACAGACTGAAACAGGGCAGACGAGCTAATGAGAAGGGATCGAAGATGGAAGGCTAACACTACACTCACAAATACGATGTTGATGTTGGATACAAGAGTTTGAGAATGAATAAAGAAGAAAATTAAGAATGGAATGCAGATGTTATCTTGTCTGTTCTATAGTTACTGTCATTGGATCCTTGCAATGACATTCTGCAGTCCACGTTAGACCTTTCTTTAATTAGTGTTGATGGTTTGTCTGGTCAGTCTAAAATGTGTAGGGTGCTGTTTTGTTCCTTGTGATCATCTTGAGGTTTTTATTCCACCCATAACTGGTACTGCTTTTAACCATTTGAATGTCTGTTTATAGTCCCCAAAATGATTGTTTGTAATACTCAGAAGAACTGAGTTTAGTCTTTCTGATTGTTTATAGTCCTTAGTGGCAATCTTCATAGCCCTTAGAAGAACTGTTGACAGTCCCAGCATAAATGTTTGTAGTATTTATATGAACTGTTTGTAACCATTTGAAGGATTGTTTGTACTTCTTATAAGAATTGTTTGAAGAGATTAGAATAGCTGTTTGTATTCCTTTCAGCTGTTTGAGGACATTAGAATGCCTGTTTGTAGCCGTTAGAACAGTTTAAAGACATTAGAATGTTTGTAGTCCTTTCAGGTGTTTGAAGTCATTAGAATAACTGTTTGTAGTCCTTTCAGCTGTTTGAAGACATTAGAATGCCTGTTTGTAGCCGTTAGAACAGTTTAAAGACATTAGAATGCCTGTTTGTATTCCTTTCAACTGTTTGAAGTCATTAGAATAACTGTTTGTATTCCTTTTAACTGTTTGAAGTCATTAGAATAACTGTTTGTAGTCCTTTCAACTGTTTAAAGACATTAGAATAACTGTTTGTAGTCCTTTCAGCTGTTTGAAGACATTAGAATGCCTGTTTGTAGCCGTTAGAACAGTTTAAAGACATTAGAATGCCTGTTTGTATTCCTTTCAACTGTTTGAAGTCATTAGAATAACTGTTTGTATTCCTTTCAACTGTTTGAAATCATTAGAATAACTGTTTGTATTCCTTTCAACTGTTTGAAGACATTAGAATGCATGTTTGTAGTCCTTAGAACAGTTTAAAGAAGTTATAATGTTTGCAGCCCTTACAGCTATTTGAAGACATTAGAATGGTTGTCTGTACGATAACACATGATGTTATTTATTAAGGTGTACGCCTGCTCTTGTCGAAGCACAACACTTTCAACCACAGCTTATTTTTGGTTATATCAGATCACGTGGGCAATCTCCAAATTAATCCCCATCCAGGTCTAACATTTTATCAAGCGCTAAAAATAACTTCGATATCAAAATGGTGGCAGTGCGACCAATCCACCGGAAGGTCGAGTTGAACTTTGTGATTACGCATTTGTCTCGAGGCTAACTCTAACCTCCGCCTTACCCTTGGTTAAACAGCACAGAGTCTCGATTTGGAAATAAACTCACATATTACGTGGCCATTGTTAACGAGTATACACTTCCCCGGCTTCATGGCCTTGTTTTGGGACAAGCAGGTCAGAGAAAATGGCGTCAATAGTAACAGCTTCTTCGTCTTCTTCATCGATCAAGTGATGCTTTGCTTCTAGACCGGTGAAGTTCACAAAGAAGACTATGCGTTTCAGGTCTTCGCCGGTCCCCCACAGCGTTTCGAGCATGGTTGCTTCCCCAGGCCAGACTGCCTCTCTTTGGTCTGCATAGGTAGGGCATTCTTGCAGAATATGTTCTGGTGTTTGCTGTGTGCTCCACAATCTCACGTGGTAGTGTTTCAGAGACCCATTCTGTGGAGGTGGGCCTTGAGTCTACAATGTCTCATTCGGAGTCTGAAGATCTTTGTCTGTCTATCTCTGCTAAGTTTGTGATTTTCAATAGTAACAGCCAAGTTGCTCGTTATCTTAAACATATCCGTGCTAGGAAATCTCCAGTATGATTCACTTGTCAGAACGAAAAATGTCCTTAAATAAAGTCACTTGCCCCTACAGTCGCCGTGCTCAATACAAACCAGGTTTTTAGTCTCGAATCCTGTATTCCTTACCGAGAATTTGAACGCACGAACTCGTGGTCAAAGACTAACATCCAAACTGCTCCAAACTAAGTATCAACTCTGCTGCCATTGCAAAATCAACTGCCTGCTATTTTAACGGAGCTCAAGAGTTTGGGCTTTATTCTCTAGTTTTTGTTCAGGATCCGTCACCTAATTTTCAGGGTTTGCAATTTCTTCCCATGCATCAATTGTAGTGGATTAGTTCTTCCTTATCTTCTTCTTCTTCTTCTTCTAGTTCTTGTTCTGCTGCTTTTTTTCTTCTTATTTTTTCTTCTGCACCTAGTTTTTTTGTCTTCTACATCTTTTTCTTCTACTGTTAGTTCTTTTTCTTATATTCTTTCTCTAATTATTCTTCCTCTTCTTCTTTTTCTTCTAGTTCTTCTTTTTCTTCTCATAGTTCTCCAAGTTCTTGTTCTTCAACTTCTTCTAGTTCTTCAAGTTCTTGTTCTTCAACTTCTTTTTCATGTTCTTGTTCTTCAACTTCTTCTTCTAGTTCTCCAAGTTCTTGTTCTTCAACTTCTTCTTCTAGTTCTCCAAGTTCTTGTTCTTCCACTTCTTCTTCTAGTTCTCCAAGTTCTTGTTCTTCCACTTCTTCTTCTAGTTCTTCAAGTTCTTGTTCTTCAACTTCTTCTTCTAGTTCTCCAAGTTCTTGTTCTTCCACTTCTTCTTCTAGTTCTTCAAGTTCTTGTTCTTCAACTTCTTCTTCTAGCTCTTCAACTTCTTCTAGTTCTCCAAGTTCTTGTTCTTCAACTTCTTCTTCTAGTTCTCCAAGTTCTTGTTCTTCAACTTCTTCTTCTAGTTCTCCAAGTTCTTGTTCTTCAACTTCTTCTTCTAGTTCTCCAAGTTCTTGTTCTTCAACTTCTTCTTCTAGTTCTTCAACTTCTTCTTCTAGTTCTCCAAGTTCTTGTTCTTCAACTTCTTCTTCTAGTTCTCCAAGTTCTTGTTCTTCAACTTCTTCTTCTAGTTCTCCAAGTTCTTGTTCTTCAACTTCTTCTTCTAGTTCTCCAAGTTCTTGTTCTTCAACTTCTTCTTCTAGTTCTCCAAGTTCTTGGTCTTCAACTTCTTCTTCTAGTTCTTCAAGTTCTTGGTCTTCAACTTCTTCTTCTAGTTCTCCAAGTTCTTGTTCTTCAACTTCTTCTTCTAGTTCTCCAAGTTCTTGTTCTTCCACTTCTTCTTCTAGTTCTCCAAGTTCTTGTTCTTCAACTTCTTCTTCTAGTTCTCCAAGTTCTTGTTCTTCCACTTCTTCTTCTAGTTCTCCAAGTTCTTGTTCTTCAACTTCTTCTTCTAGTTCTCCAAGTTCTTGTTCTTCAACTTCTTCTTCTAGTTCTCCAAGTTCTTGTTCTTCCACTTCTTCTTCTAGTTCTCCAAGTTCTTGTTCTTCTACTTCTTCTTCTAGTTCTCCAAGTTCTTGTTCTTCAACTTCTTCTTCTAGTTCTTCAAGTTCTTGTTTTTCAACTTCACTAGCTCTTCAAGTTCTTGTTTTTCAACTTCCTCTAGTTCTAAAAGTTCTTGTTTTTCAATTTCTCTTCTAGTTCTTCAAGTTCTTGTTCTTCAACTTCTTTTTCTAGTTCCTGTCTTGTTCTTCAACTTCTTCTTCTAGCTTTTCAAGTTCTTGTTCTTCAACTTTTTCAAGTTCTTGTTCTTCTTCTTCATCTAGTTCTTCAAGTTTTTGTTCTTTATCTTCTTCTTCTAGTTCTTCGAGTTCTTTGTTCTTCAACTTCTTTTAATTATTGTTCTAGTTCTACATCTTATTCTTCTAGTTTTTCAAGTTCTAGTTCTTCTTCTACTTCGTGTTTTTAAGTTCATGTTTTTCCTCTTCTTCTTCAAGTTTTCATCTTATATTCTTTCTCTAAATATTCTTCCTCTTCGTCTTTTACTCCTGCTTCGTCTAGTTCTTATTTTTGTTCTTCTTCTATTAGTTCTTGTTCTTCATCCGCTAGTTCTTGTTCTTCTATTTTTTCTTTTAGTTCTTGTTTTTCATCTTTCAGTTATTGTTCTTCATCTTCTTCTGCTAGTTTTTTGTTTGACATATTCTTTTTCTAGTTCTTGTTCTTCATTCTCTCCTTCTAGTTCTTGTTTGACATACTTTTCTTCTAGTTCTTGTTCTTCCTGTTCTTCTTCTAGCTCTTCTTCTTCTTGTGCTTGTTCTTATTCTTCTAGTTATTGTTCTTCTTCTGTTAGTTCTTTGTCATTCATCTTCTTCCTTTAGTTCTTGTTCTCCATCATCTTCTTCAATGTCTTGTTCTTCTACTATTTCGTTCTTCGTATTTTTTCTAGTTGTAGTTCCTCTTCTTGTTCTTCATCTTCTTCTAGTTCTTGTCGGTCTTTTTTTTCTTCTAGTTCTTGTTCTTCGTCTTCTTCTAGTTCTGGATATTATTCTTTTAGTTCTTCATCTTCTTCTAGTTCTTGATCTTCTTTTTCTAATTCTTGATCTTCTTCTAGTTCTTAATCTTCGTCCTCTGGTTCTTCATCTTCTTCTAGTTCTTGATCTTCTTCCTTTAGTTCTGCATCTTCTTCTAGTTCTTGATCTTCTTTTTTTAATTCTTGATCTTCTTCTAGCACCTAATCTTCTTCTTCTAGTTCTTGTTCTTCATTTTCTTCTAGTTCTTGTTCTTCATTTTCTTCTAGTTCTTGTTCTTCATCTTCTTCTAGTTCTTGATCTTCTTTTAGTTCTTAATCTTCTTCTAGTTCTTGGTCTTCTTCTTCCAGTTCTTCATCTTCTTCTAGTTCTTGATCTTCTTCTTCTAGTTCTTCATCTTCTTCTAGTTCTTGATCTTCTTCTTCTAGTTCTTCATCTTCTTCTTCTAGTTCTTCATCTTCTTCTAGTTCTTGATCTTCTTCTTCTAGTTCTTCATCTTCTTCTAGTTCTTGATCTTCTTCTTCTAGTTCTTCATCTTCTTCTAGTTCTTGGTCTTCTTCTTCTAGTTCTTCATCTTCTTCTAGTTCTTGATCTTCTTCTTCTAGTTCTTCGTCTTCTTCTAGTTCTTGATCTTCTTCTTCTAGTTCTTCATCTTCTTCTAGTTCTTGATCTTCTTCTTCTAGTTCTTCATCTTCTTCTAGTTCTTGATCTTCTTCTTCTAGTTCTTCATCTTCTTCTAGTTCTTGATCTTCTTCTTCTAGTTCTTCATCTTCTTCTAGTTCTTGATCTTCTTCTTCTAGTTCTTCATCTTCTTCTAGTTCTTGATCTTCTTCTTCTAGTTCTTCATCTTCTTCTAGTTCTTGATCTTCTTCTTCTAGTTCTTCATATTTCTTCTAATTCTTCATCTTCTTCTGCCAGCTCTTCTTTAATTTTTTTTTAGCGTTTGAATATTTCTCTAACCCTCAAGGGCATTACACTGTGGATTTTATTTTGCGCCTTCAAGGTCTAGTTCTTTATCTTTTTCTTTTAGTTCTTGTTCTTCCTTTTCTAGTTCCTGTTCTTCAAGTTCTAGTTCTTCATTTTCTTCCTCTAGTTCTTGTTTTTCATACACTAGTTATATTGTTCTTCACCTTCCGCGTGTCCTGTTTTCGCCTGTCCATCACAACTTTTCCAGCATGGTCGCTCCCCCGGGCCAGATTGCCTCACTGCTGTCTCCGCAAGTAGGTCAGTCATGCAGGATATGTTCTAGTGTTTGCTTGGGTGCTCGACAATCCCACCTGGTGGTGTCTCTGAGTTCCACACTGTGAGAGTGGGCCTTAAGTCTGCTATAATGTCCAGTTCTCAGTCTGAAGATCTATGTTTGCCATCTCTGCCAAGTTTGTCTACGCTGTCATTTTCTGGCTTATATTCTTTGTGCTTGTCTCCTTCCTATCCCCCTCTTTCTTATCCCCTCCTTCCTACCCCCCTCTTCCTACCCCCTCCTTCCAACCCCCTCCTCCTACCTCCTCCTTCCTATCCCCCTCTTTCTTACCCCCCTCTTCCTACCCCCTCCTTCCTACCCCCCTCTTCCTACCCCCTCCTTCCAACCCCCTCCTCCTACCTCCTCCTTCCTATCCCCCTCTTTCTTACCCCCCTCTTCCTACCCCCTCCTTCCTACCCCCTTTTCCTACCCCTCTCTTTCTTACCCCCTTCTTCCTACTCCCTCCTTCCTACCCCCCTTTTACCCCCTTCTTCCTACCCCCTCGTTCCTACCTTCTCCTTCCTATCCCCCTCTTTCTTCCCCCCCCCCGTCTTCCTACCCCTCTCCTTCCTATCCCCCTCTTTCTTCCCCCCCCCGTCTTCCTACCCCCCTCCTTCCAATCCCCTCCTTCCTACCCCCCTCTTTCTTCCCCCCCCGTCTTCCTACCCTTCTCCTTCCTATCCCCCTCTTTCCCCCCCCTCCTTCCTACCTTCTCCTTCCTACCCCCCTCTTTCTTCCCCCCCCCCGTCTTCCTACCCTTCTCCTTCCTATCCCCCTCTTCCCCCCCCCGTCTTCCTACCCCCTCCTTCCTATCCCCCTCTTTCCCCCCCCCTCCTTCCTACCTTCTCCTTCCTATCCCCCTTTTACCCCCCCCCCCCGTCTTCCTACCCCACTCCTTCCTATCCCCTTTTTACCCCCTTCTTCCTACCCCCTCCTTCCTACTCCCTCCTTCCTATCCCCCTCTTTTTTACTTCCTACTCCCTCGTTCCTACCACCTCCTTTTACCCCTCCTTCCTATCCCCATCTTTCCTACCCCCTTTCCTAACCCCTCCTTCCTACCCCTCCCCCTCCTCTATCCAACCGCCACCTTTCTTGTCAACGTCATTATATCATATTTACTCCGACATGAGCTTAGAAACCCTTCGCCTTAGCATCGATGTTATTCTGCAGCACTGGATTCTGTAAACAAAATATTGCATATGGCTATGTTGCTAGATCAATGCACAACATACTGCTTCCTCGTTATCCCTCACTCTCAAACAATCAGATGTACCTCCCGTATCTTCTTCTTCTCTTCTTCTTTTCTTCTTCTTCTCTTCTTCGTTCTAAGATATTAGCGCTACCAAGCCATGAAAAGAGCTTTACCAGTAGCAGGATGTTGTCCAGAACAAGAATGCGTTGTGTCATAGTTTACAGCTTGACTGCGACATTCTCACCGTTCAGTCTGACACATCCGACTTCAGCATGTCATTTTTGGGTACCGGGTAATCCTTCCCTCTCCGATCGATTCTCTTTAGCCAGTCTGACATTTTGCAGCCTGTTATCCAGGATTACTACGTGGAGGTGTAGATGAGTCTTAGCAGCTCTTGATTGCTGCCCCTGGCGCTAGCAATCAACTCTTGGTCTCTGCCCCTGGCGATAGCAATCAGCTCTTGGTCTCTGCCCCTGGCGATAGCAATCAGCTCTTGGTCTCTGCCCCTGGCGATAGTAATCAGCTCTTGGTCTCTGCCCCTGATGCTAGCAATCAGCTCTTGGTCGCTGTCCCTGACGCTAGCAATCAGCTCTTGGTCGTTGCCCCTGACGCTAGCAATCAGCTCTTGGTCGCTGTCCCTGACGCTAGCAATCAGCTCTTGGTCTATGCCCCTGACGCTAGAGATCAGCCCTTGGTCGTTGCCCCTGATGATAGCAATCAGCTCTTGGTCGCTGCCCCTGACGTTAGCAATCAGCTCTTGGTCGCTGCCCCTGATGCTAGCAATCAGCTCTTGGTCGTTGCCCCTGACGCTAGCAATAATCTTTATGTCGCTGACAGCTACAGCTTAATATACCACTCCGCATCGTGATCCCGGCTCCCTAATACATCGCATTCCCCAATTGCTTTAAAGATGACAAATATGCCACTATGCTTTTTTCATGGAGTTGATAGGCCAGAAGAATATGTTCTACTGTTTTTATTTTCTGCCAGACGCGGGCACGTACCTGTGCATCCTACCTGTTATTTGGTCAGAAACAAATGTTATACTGCGTGCAGCTTGAGCAGTAAATACAACAGAAAAGGAAACCCAATAGAATGTTTGACCGAACTGTTTGCAAAGATGCAGTGCCGGATTGGATTTTGTAGAGACATAATCTACAGATACTGGGAGGCGACTAGTAATAGTATCATTATTTTGAGTGCCTTTTGCGGAACGTCGCCCTTTTCACATTTGCCATGTACGACTAAAGCTCTGGCTAGTTATTTCACCTACGTGCTACGTGACTCTCTTTGTCGGAACATCTTTGATGTCGTGTTTTAATCTTCTCCTCAATCTACACCTGCCTCGTTCTCCAGGTCCCATGCCCTCTAGTATGGTTTTTGTCTAAACCTTTTCGTATTGTGTGTGGTCAAAGCATTTAGTTTTTTAGACGTAATATTGTTTGTTAGCCAATTTCATTTCGGCTAGAAAATGTAAATACTTTGGTCACATCAAGAGACACAATGGTCTTGGGAGAACTGTGATGGAAGGTATGGTGCCAGGTAAAAGAGGCAATGGTAGATCAAGAAGACGACGGTACCAAGATATCCAGGAATGCCTGTGACGGAGGCTGGAGTTTTGGTAAGGGGACGAGTTTATTTCAGACAGACTGTGATGGGAGCGATGCTCTATAGAGGACATGCTACATGATGATGATGATAAGGAGGTCTATGATTCTCTTGTTCATTGTCCGTTGTATTCTGAGCACCTCCCTGTAAACTTTCTTCTTATTCTTCTACTTCTTTGTCTTCTGCGTTCGTCCTGAAAAGAACATTCTGCTGTGGTGTGTTGTGGGGCTGCGACGCATGATTCTCTCGGTCCGATTATCAAGACCAGCTGGGTTTTTCGGTACTGGATTTGCATTACGGCTGTAATTCTGATTCTCTTAGCTAGACTACATTGTGCAGCCTGTTCCCCGGGCCGCCACTTGGAGCCAGAATAGGGTTTCGGTTAACTGTGGTTCCCTGACCCTGATGTAAACAGCCATTATGGGCCACTGACTGCTGTCAGCTCGTTCACTGTGGGACTGTCAGCTCGTTCAATGTGGTACTGTCAGCTCGTTCACTGTGGTACTGTCAGCTCGTTCACTGTGGTACTGTCAGCTCGTTCACTGTGGTACTGTCAGCTCGTTCACTGTGGTACTGTCAGCTCGTTCACTGTGGTACTGCCCGCTTGTTCACTGTGGTAATGTCCGCTTGTCCGCTGTGGGACTGCCCGGTCATTCACTGTGGTACTGTCCGCTCGTTCACTGTGGGACTGTCCGCTCGTTCACTGTGGTACTGTCCACTCGTTCACTGTGGTACTGCCCGCTTGTTCACTGTGGGACTGCCCGCTTGTTCACTGTGGTAATGTCCGCTTGTTCGCTGTGGGACTGCCCGGTCATTCACTGTGGTACTGCCCCGTCGTTGACTGTGGTACTGCCCCGTCGTTGACTGTGGTACTGCCCCGTCGTTGACTGTGGTACTGCCCCGTCGTTGACTGTGGTACTGCCCCGTCGTTGACTGTGCTGTCTGCATCTTCTGCTACCTATAGCAGTTTAGCTCGAATTATTTACTTTGTTTCGTTAGTGTTTACGTGTCGATCGTTGTTTTTCATCCGTACTGTGACATAGAAGATGCATGTACTCAGGTTTATTATTTTAATTTTTGTACCCGTGTCGTGCAATGCCATACGTTCTTCATTTTATTTCACCACTGCGGTGCTGTCTCCGTTCTTCTTCGCACTTTTTTTGATAATCTTTATTGTTAGTTATGATGAGAGCTCAAATATTCAAAACTTATGAGGATTTGCATTTTTTCCTTTCCTTTTAAAACTTTGTGTTCCTATTTTTTTTCTCTCTTGCTTTATCTGTGGTCATCACCTTGGTTTTAATAATATTCAGATAGAGATTTTGTTCTTCACGGTAATACTATCAACATAAATTGTTTGTTTTTAAATGAAACTGCAAAAATTATACATCAATCTTTGCGCTTTCCTGGTAAGCAGCCCCCTGCCTCCACCCACCCACCACCACCACGACATGATTCAATCAGGAACAACAAAGAAGAAGGATTGAATTTGCTCTATTTGCAAAGCTAGATTTTAGAAACTTGAAGAAGAAGATAAAGAACAAGAACTAGAAGAAGAAGATGAAGAACAAGTGAACTAGAAGGAGAAGATGAAGAAGAACAAGAACTAGAAGAAGAAGATGAAGAAGAACAAGAACTAGAAGAAGAAGATGAAGAATAAGAAAGCCAGCAGTATTCCCCATGGAAAATAAGGATGATCTGATCATTACTAATGCATTATTGGTCCCCATTTTACCATTTGACTCAGATACCTAACAAAGAGTATTTATCACGTCTCGACTACAGCCCTTCACAAATGGATGACACTAAACAATATTTGAAGATGCAGACAAATCAAGATTCACAACAAAGTTAAGATATTCAATGCGTGTCATGTTGGTGCTGCTGTTTGGAGCAGGCACGGAGCACGATCAAAGCAATACAGCAGCGACGCAAGTCCTTCGTTACCAGACGTCTACGATGGATAATGGGCATAGCGTGGAAGGTGACAAGGTGATGAATGAAGACATGTGGGAAAGGAGTCAAAAACAGTAACCGGAACAACAAATAAAGCGAAGAAAATGGGTACGATATGACATTCGTTGCGGAAGGCACTGTCAAACATAGCCAGATAGACTCTGACATGAAATCATCAAGGAGAAAAAGAAAGAGGTAGACATATAAATATATGGAGAAGATAATATGAGAAGGATCGAAGATGACATTATTACACCTGGAGAGAGGCAGAAAGAAGAGTCCAGGACCATGGATGCTGGCGTGATGTTGTCATGGTCTATGCATGCACCCAGCGTGTTTTGTATCCAACTGCTATAGAGAGATTTATTAGTAGCATAGTTTAAGAAATTGTCTGATTAACCGAAAAGGTTTGAGGTTCAATTCCCGTTAACGGTACTCTCCAGTAAACAATAATTTACACGGATATGTGGCTAAATGTTGAGGAAGGAAAGGTAGCTACGGTCGAAACTGAAAACAACACATCATAAACAAGCTGTGGCCTAGTACAGTGAAATCGTCAACACTTGATCCCCCATAGCACTGTCTACAGTGGGACTCCCTTTGCCATTAAGATGAAAAGTAGCAGCTGCAATCATATTTTCTTCGAGCAAACAAGTGGATTATGTATAATAATGTAAATTGAGCACTATTATGTTAGCTGTTTGTCCTCTTCTTAAGAATCAACATTACTGCACTCCGGACATGGGAATAGGTGCTCAGTCTCTCTCAGGAAATGGTAAAATGTGTGGTTATTGCTAGTTCCTGTAGCTCGTAGGCTGCACACACTACTGCTCTGTCCTCTCTTGCGTTCCAGTCCGTTCGAACCTCGTTCGATATCAAAGATCTGTATCATGTTAATTGCTGATTCATCTTTTGCGGGGTCGTTATCCAACTGGCGGCCATTGATAGACATCAACATGTAACTGCTCTCCATATCTATTTATGCATGTTAAACCAGGATCTTTATATTTATATATATATATATATATATATATATATATATATATATATATATATATATATATATATATATATATATATATATATAAAGATCGTGTCACGAACATAGTAATACGTCAGAGAGTTGAGGACGCTATTGGTCCTTTTGAAGATCTGTTCGCAGCTATCAAAAGACGAAAGATGGCCTTATGCGGGCATGTCGCGAGGTCCAATGGAATTAACAACTCGATACTCTTTGGTTCCGTACCGGGACAGAGAGGGCGAGGACGTCCAATGAAGAGATGGGTGGACAACATCACTGAATGGTCAGGCCTTCGTTCCGGTGAGATACGTCAAGCGGCGACAGACAGAGATGGATGGCGTGGGATTTTGGGGGTGTCTTCGTGTGTGCCCCAACGACCTGATGGGTTACGGGATGAACTGAACTGAACTGAAACCAGAATGTCAGCTCTTTCGTTGCCCTGAACCATAGAATCATCAGGGCTGTAGACTCACACCAGTCCCTCCGTGTATTATACCTCTATAGATGCCATCCACTCATGCCTTAATGAGCCCTTCTGTGCGTTCCGAAGTAAGGGTATATCTCACTGCATAGCACTGACCCATCAGGTTATATTTGTTAGCTAAATTCGTTTAAAATTTGCGCCAAAAGCCTTACAAAAGGAAGAATGGGGTCGTCGGATATTAATGGCGGAACTTCCGATTCCCACTTTGGTTTGAATCTTTGGTTAGCGCTAAACCGCGCCATCTTCTCGTGTCAACAAGGTGTTAGTAATTGTTGGCTGTTTGTGGCCGCAAGGGCAAACAAAAAAAAAAGACAATACCCACGGTTGGATTACCGCAAATCAGTCAGACGAAAGGTAACCTTTGGCATGTGGAAAGTTCACCTGACTCAAGAATGCGCAATATGGCGTAAGTCTCCCGCTTGGTCTCGACCAGGGTTTGTGCATGAATCAGGCCACGTTAAGGCCGCCTGCAGTGGTAGCACTAATTGTAAGGATTGATGTGTGCGGAGACGAAAGCGACACACACACATTCAAGCACAGAGAGACAGAGAGAGAGAGAGAGAGAGAGAGAGAGAGAGAGAGAGAGACAGAGAGAGAGTGAAACAGATGTGTAAATGACGAATACGTTTTCCGTTCTCTGAACCCTAATGACAGAAGTTGCAAACTCTTCTTTTCACTATTGAATGTTGTTGTTGTGGTTGTTGTAGTTGGGGTTTTTGTTGTTGTTGTGGTTGGGGTTGTTGTTGTTGTGGTTGGGGTTGTTGTTGTTGAATGCCCACAATGGGTAGATTTACTCTTTTGCGCCCTCTGATAAAAATGCTAAGTGGCGGTATGTTATAGCTTTGCTCACACCCCAACCGTACTGATGAAGGTCGACCGGGGTCCTCCAGGCGGTTGTGCTATACGTGGGTTCGTCTACGTGTCGCTCGCCTACTAAGGGGATCACGTCGATCCCTCAGCTCATTAGACAGACTGCCAAGAAAACAGCCCTTTCCAGGGAGGTCTATGGGGAAGTCGATGTGAAAGTCTTGGGTAGTATATTTTTCCCTGACCCTGACTAATATGTCTGATCAGTATATTGTGCCTGACCCTGACTAATATGTCTGATCAGTATGTTGTGCCTGACCCTGACTAATATGTCTGATCAGTATGTTTTGTCTGACAAGACGTTAGTCTTCCTCCCCACGATTCAAGGTCACGTAATTCCTGCAGCAGTCACTGCTGTCAGGGATGAAATGTTACAGAACCTACGTTGTACAAGGTCACATCTAGTTTATGAGGTGAATTAGCCAGTTCCCTTCCGAGCTGTATTTTCTTCCCAACAGTAAACCAGGTACGCATTTACAGCTGGGTTGACTGTCATGCAGTGGATACCTTATCATTATGGAGTGCCATAAAACGAGAGAGCAGACCGACATGAAGAGGAGAGAGCTGCAGACGAGCAGCCAGATGTACCAGTTACATACCAACAGAAGATAAGGATGATAAAATCAATCAGAAAACCACCAACAGTAACACCAGACGATTACCATAACATGAACAGACAAGAGCAAACTGTTTTGTTGCGCCTTAGAACAGGACACAACCGACTCCGCAGCCAGGTGTACACAAAATTGAAGATTGGCAACTCAGCCATGTGTACATGCGGACAGGGACCCCAGACAGCAGAGCACATACTATAGAACTGCCTCGAATATGATATAGCGAGACAATCCCATTGGCCATAGAAACATCACTGGACGAGAAACTTCATGGACCTGTATGTGAAATACAAAAGACAGTGAAGTTTATACAAAAGACAACATTGAAGATATAGACATTATATTTTTAGAATAAGCTGGAGAGTATACTGTTAACGAGCGTTGGAACCTTGTATCTTTCTGGTGAAAAGCAAATGCTCTACCGTTACGTTAATCTGACGTTTCGGTATATGCAAATAATATTTTAATTTGGTGTCGCTGCAAGTGAAGCATCGGGACATCACTACAGCTGTTCATAAATGCTTGAAGCATTAATTCGAGGATGTGCATGATCAAGTTGCTAGTCTCATGCACACCTGTGTTCAGTCACATGTGTTCAGTTCAGCTCAAGTGCAATGGATCTCCTGTATAATCTATCTCTTATATAATGGTGCAATCTGAGAGGCGTTTTCCAGTCCATCTCCTGATGCAATCCACCAACGTAAAACGTCGTCTACCTCTTGAACGACTGCCTTCCACCTTACCCTCCAGTATGGTCTTCAACAAGGAGGTATGTCTTGTTACATGACTAAAATAACTATTTCGGTCATTAATTTTCTTTTCACCCTCAACATTTTCATGTTTTCTTCTCTTTCCAAGAAATGCGACCCATTCTTCTATATACCAACCTTTCGAAGGTTTCAAAACTCTTTTCCAACATGTTATTCAGTGTCCATGTTTCTGCGCCATAAAGTAGCGGTGAGTATACATAACATCTGACAATTCTCATTTTCAAAGTATGATTTATCTGTTTGGATGTAAGTATCTGTCGCATGTTGTCGAATGGCATCTTGTCCAAACCTATTCACTTTCTGATCTCTTTTTCGCAGCTACTTTTTTCGGTTATTATATGACCTAGACAGGAGAAACTCTGTACCTATTCCAGTAGTTGGTCTTTCAGTTTTATCTGCATGCAAGGTTTCTTGTCATTATCCAATAGAATCACAGTCTTTGTTTTCTGTATGTTTATGCCTAAATCCAAACTCGTGGCGAATTTATGTATAATGGTGTCACTTTTTGCCATCAAAACTGTATCATCTGCATATCATATGTTATTCATTGCCACTCCTCTAATGACATTTGAAAGTTGTCCTATTCTGGTCAAGTTATCAGATTTGAGTTTAAGTAAGCAGCGCCCTTCAGTCAAGTATGGTTATATGATGATGTTCATTGACACTACCACTGTTCATTGCTTGTCTGTGACACAAGTATTTAATACTTGCATGATTTACTCCTTATGATTGGGAGGTAGGAAATAAATGAATATATAAATTTTTTTGAAACAAACTGGGCCAGAGTTGTCTGCTTAGTCAAGATCCTCTAACTGTGATCACAACGGCCTCTGTATACCGGTTCTCTTCCCTGACGTTGACATCTTCATAATCCAGCATGTTGGCTCAATCCTATGTGTACTTCAAAACTGTCGGTCAGTGCTCTTTCAAGTACTGCTCTACAGACTGTCGGTCAGTGCTCCTTCAAGTACTGCTCTATAATCTGTCCATCAGTGCTACTTCAAGTACTGCTCTAAAAACTATGTTTTGATATACATCATGTGTGCGTGACATTAACATCTTCGGTATCCCGTAGTTTCTCAGTAAAAATTATAAAACACGTGGTCAAACGACATCCTATAGTCTATACAATTTGTAAAATTTCACTCAATCGGTTGTTACACTATGATGCCCAAGGTGGCTGACTTTATGACCTTTTGTAACTTATTCTTGAGTTTATTGTCTACTTCCTTTTTTAGCCTATCTAAGATAATTCCATTGTATATTTTGCTAGGTACTGATAACAGTGTGATTCATCTGTAATTGTTGCTGTCTGACATGTCTCCTTTCTGGGCAGTATAAACAGAAGGTTTTCCTGTCACTGCATTGGCTCTTTGCCTTTTCTTGATGAATCTGAATAGTACATTTGTGGACTCTATATCTGATAGAATGGCTTATGTTGCCACTACGCTGCTCTTCCTATCTTAAGCTTTGGTTGGTTATTGATCCAGCAGCCTATGAGCTCCTGTCCTTTGACCCAATGCCACAAAGTGGCATCTGCAAGTGTTTGTAAGCTGTTGTTTAGTTCCGTACAACGTGTTCCATTTGTCTGGCCTCGGAGGAAGAAGCTCGTTCCTAACACCGACAAGCGCCGGATATTAAAAAATGATTGTGTTAATCAGCATCATATGGATGTGTGCACAGTCAGCACTCTGGAGTATGTTCTGATTGGATCCTGTTCAAGTGACTGTTCAAAATTCCAGTTTTACTAGGCGGGGCACAACTCAAATCTAACCTTAAATTTCCCTCATAATCTTATCGGCGATAGTTTGAGTTGCTGAGATACATTGGAAGAATTTATAGGGCTAAGGAATAAATCATGGGGTTAGCTATAGATGAGAAGTAAGATGGGCGGCTCTCGGGAATCGAAATCAGGAGAAGCTGAGTATTACAACATTTGACAATTGATGATATTTAATAGGAAGTTACTCTCTGAAAATATGCGTGCTTGTTCGTTAGGACACCAACAAAAACACTGCTTTGTTGTTAGGACACACAAAACTGTTGGATTGTTAGGACACACTAAGCTATTGGGTTGTTAGTACACACAAAACTGCTGGGTTGTTAGGACACACAAAACTGTTGAGTTGTTAGGACACACAAAACTGTTGGGTTGTTAGGACACACAAAACTGTTGAGTTGTTAGGACACACAAAACTGTTGGGTTGTTAGGACACACAAAACTGTTGGGTTGTTAGGACACACAAAACTGTTGAGTTGTTAGGACACACAAAACTGTTGGGTTGTTAGGACAGCCTAAACTGTTGAGTTGTTAGGACAGCCTAAACTGTTGAGTTGGTAGGACACACTAAAATGTTGAGTTGTTAGGACAGCCTAAACTGTTTGGTTGGCAGGACACACTAAACTGTTGAGTTGTTAGGACACACTAAGCTGTTGAGTTGTTAGGACAGCCTAAACTGTTGAGTTGTTAGGACAGCCTAAACTGTTGAGTTGTTAGGACAGCCTAAACTGTTGAGTTGGTAGGACACACAAAAACTATTGAGTTGTTAGGACAGCCTAAACTGTTGGGCTGGTAGGACACACAAAACTGCTGCGCTGGTAGGATACACTAAGCTGTTGAGTTGTTATGACACACTAAACTGTTGAGTTGTTAGGACAGCCTAAGCTGTTGGGCTGGTAGGACACACAAAACTGTTGGGTTGGTAGGACACACTAAGCTGTTGAGTTGTTAGGACACACAAAACTATTGAGTTGTTAGGACAGCCTAAACTGTTGAGTAGTTAGGACACACAAAACTGTTGAGTTGTTAGGACACACAAAACTGTTGGGTTGTTAGGACACACAAAACTGTTGGGTTGGTAGGACACACAAAACTGTTGAGTTGTTAGGACACACAAAACGGTTGAGTTGTTAGGACACACAAAACTGATGGGTTGTTAGGACACACAAAACTGATGGGTTGGTAAGATACACACAAAACTGATGGGTTGGTAAGACACACACAAAACTGATGGGTTGGTAAGACACACACAAAACTGATGGGTTGGTAAGACACACACAAAACTGATGGGTTGGTAAGACACACACAAAACAGTTGGTTTGGTAGGACACAAAAACATACAGTATAATACAATACGCCGAGGAAGCGAGGAGAAAGTGTGACAAATAGCGAATTTATATGTATAATGTTATAAAGCGTCGGTTGCCTGAATAATTGTCGGAAACCTGGCACACACACGTCCCAACGAAGCTTTCCTCCAACCCGGACATGGCCAGGAAAATGACCAACTGACCAGGATTTTTCTTGAGGCCTTTTCTTTTGACCTGCTCGATTCAAAACAAGGACACAAAAGACGGGGAAGTTGGATCTGGCTTACAAAGGCCACGTAACAGCGGTTCCCACGTGTTCTATTTGTTTTGGGGGTTGAGCCTTTGTGACATAAGAACAAGGATAAGACGGGTCTAGGGAAAGGCCAAATCTTGATAACATATGCGCCCACACAGATTACGAATAGACACATGTGTGAATCGCAACACCGGTTGAAGTGTCAAGATAGAACCGACAACACCTTCGCCAAAAGTAAGGTAAACCTAGAAACTAGGTAAACATGAGATAAATCGAATGGCCCAGAGGCTAGAGTTGTTGTCTATCACTGTTCAGGAGCGAGTTTGATCACCATTCTTCACAGGCCCTTAATACTCCATGTAACACACACTTGTCAGAATTACGCTTACAGATTAAGGTAGAAAGACTCCTCTAGAACCATAAAACTGAATATCTTCCATTAAGGTTGATTGTAACCACAAAGTTCACTTTTGGGGGTTGGCAATTATTACTTGTAAGGACATTTTTTAATTGTATGCAAATTAGGTTCGTCTTCTTCTTCTTCTTTGCGTTCGGTTTCGTATGCACGTTTTATGCCACCAGATGGGCTGCCTCCATGAAGTGACACGTCAGTAGCAGGAAATTAGGTTCTAATATGGCCGTCACGATACTAAAAACAGCTTATATTTTATTGACATCATAACTCATCAATCAATTAATTTAGCCTTCAAATTTGAAAAAAAACTATCTTCATAGTAGTCAGTTATAAAGCTTGTACTGAAACTGGTGAATCTTATTGAACAATTTTTTGTAGGTTCATTATTTAAAATTCAGTAATGTGAAAAGGCAATAATTTACCTAATTATGTCATCTTAAAAGCTTCTAGACGGGGTAGCGTATTGAAATGACTAGTTGACACGACTCAGAAACCCAACTTGCGTGTGTTCGGATCCAGGAAGGTCGAACCCCTATAGGAAATAATTAAGAAAATTAGTGCTGAAGTCGGATGTACTGTCAAGTAAGGGACAAACACAGTACAACTTTCGCTGCTAATGAGAACTAGGCGAACGTAAAAACATAAGTTCGTGACTTTCTGGTTGTCGCTATTGTATTTAGGATTTCAGACCATTCAGGTAATGTTGAAAGTAGGTTTACGTTATTACATTGCTAGTGCCAGTCACAACCTTCTTTGGTCGATTGTTCTACGAAGGACGGATATGTTTTTTCATAAGTTCCAATTATTGTTGTACTAGATATGGATAGAAGTGACATTTTGAAGTCTTTCAATGACCGCCTGTTTGATAACGATACAACAATAGATGGATAATCAATTTACAGAATCCATAGCTTTGTAATCAGACGAGGTTCCAAGAGAATGAGGTACAAGAGTGGACAGATCAGAAGTGTGTACAATCAACGAGCTGCAGGAACCATCAGTATCCACACCATTCGTCACTTACTAAGAGAGACTCATCGTACATTCCCGACCAAAAGTGTCTGTTGTTCTAGAATCTGATCGTACATTCCCGACCAAAAGTGTCTTGTGTTCTAGAAACTGATCGTACATTCCCGACCAAAAGTGTCTTGTCTTCTAGAATCTGATCGTACATTCCCGACCAAAAGTGTCGTGTGTTCTAGAATCTGATCGTACATTCCCAACCAAAAGTGTCTTGTCTTCTAGAATCTGATCGTACATTCCCGACCAAAAGTGTCGTGTGTTCTAGAATCTGATCGTACATTCCCGACCAAAAGTGTCTTGTCTTCTAGAATCTGATCGTACATTCCCGATCAAAAGTGTCTTGTCTTCTAAAATATGATCGTACATTCCCGACTAAAAGTGTCCGGTGTTGTAGAATCTACTCGTACATTCCTGACCAAAAGTGGCTGTTGTTCTAGAATCTGATAGTATATACCTGACCAAAAAGTGTATGTTGTTCTAGAACCTACTCATGCATCCATAACGAAACCTTTCACATATAGCTCTAGAACTTTCTGGAACATTCTTTACGAAAAGCGTCATGTTTTGTTTTTGTAGCTACCAGTACACTCTTGACCAAAAGAGTCTATTGTTCTGGAAGCTTCTCTTGATTTTCTTGACGTAAAGTGTCCTATGTTGTGTTATGTACTTGTGTTAGTCTTTTTATCCAGACTGCTATGGCATAGCCCGTACCCAGTGGTACGAACAATGAAGTTAGCTGTAGCCTTGATTGGAAGGAGTCACCTGAGCAGAATTACTACTCTGCTTCTACTTGCATTCAATCAACTGTATACAATTTCTGCGATTAATTTCAGATGTTAACAAATATTCACTTAGCCGCTTATCTACTACCATAAGAATTCAGTTAACCGCTTCTTTACTACCATAATAATTCACATACCCGCTAATCTACTACAAGTTAGCCGGGCATGCGATTTGTTCTTGCTGTCAATAAGCGTCTTAAAGACCGTGGTTCTGAGGTCAGGTACTGTCAATCCAGCAAACATACTCAATAGCATCAACCACAAATCTCAGCTACCTCGGGTCAACAATTACAAGCGCCCTCACAAGCGAGGAAATAAATATCAGAATTGGTAGAGCAGCGACTACTTTTGGCTGCCTTGTCAAGAGGGTGTGGAGAAATATTAAACTGACTTTGCAGACAAAAATGCAGATATATCGGGCTCGTGTTCTCAGCACCCTGCTGTACGCACCAGAGGCATGGACGACATACTCTAGGCACGAGAGACGGCTAAACACTTTTCACCTCCGCTGCCTCTGGACAATTCTGAACATCAGGTGGCAGGACATGAAAACAAACACAGAAGTACTTCACCACGCAAATCTTCCTTCTGCTATAGGACTATTACGTGCCAGAAGACTGGCCTGGCTGGGTCAAGTGAGTAGAATGGACAATGGGCGCATTCCAAAACAGGTGTTGTATGGTGAGCTGACAGAGGGGAGGAGACTGCCAGGCAGACCCCTGCTCAGATATAAAGATGTTTGCAAGGCTTCAATGACAGGCTTTTCCATTGATCACAGGGCTTGGGAAAACTCAGCCGCAGTGCGAACCACATAGAAGACGTCACTCCGAAATGGCCTAACGACATTTGAAGCTAATCGGAGAGAGGAAGCTACTCGGAGAGAGGAAGCTACTCGGAGAGAGGTAGCTACTCGGAGAGAGGAAGCTACTCTGAGAGAGGAAGCTACTCAGAGAAGAGAAGCTACTCGGAGAGAGGTAGCTACTCGGAAAGAGGTAGCCACTCGTAGAGAGGTAGCTACTCGGAGAGAGGAAGCTACTCGGAGAAAGGAAGCTAATCGGATAGAGAAACTCGACAATAATCGTATACGGCGGAAGGAGAATAAAACCGTCTAGTGGGGAAAAAAGACATACTTGCTTCATGACCGTCTACATAGACAAACAATGACATTTTATTATTTATAGCCGCTTCTCTACTACCATAAGAATTCATTTAGTCGCTTCTCTACCATAAGCTGTATATGTCTTTACTTTACTTGCTAGGCTGGGGTAGTCGGCCCTCATATCAAACCATTCTAAATTGTCTTTTAGAACGCGACGCAAGTTACGTTTTGAAACTTTCACTATCACATCCGCCTTTATTTAAATTGCTGGAGTTCACATGTAGGATTTACTGAGCTGGATAACAAAGGCCGCTTACACCTGAAGTCGCCACTCAGTAGTATATGGTTTGGTTTTATTTTAAATGTTAGCTCTTATGGAAAAATGAATGCTATATATAGGATGCGAACCGGTAACCCCGAGATCAGAACATTTGCATCTGAACTGCTCAGCCACCTGTGTCTGAAGTTCTGTAACCAACACAATCTCAGCCTACTGTTTGTCTTATTCCTTGTATGTTCATTGTCATGTATCACATACTGTGTTACTAAAACCACATCATACATCCTCGTCGTACTTCTTGACAAAAGCAGTGTTACAGCAGCCTGGCCAGCGAAGTGAAAATCGACATTGTGATTTCGTTGTGAAAGGTTGGAAAATCTGCCACCAGAGACAATTCGTAATGATTGAATGGCTCAATACATATAAACTCGAACACAATAAAGATCGTCAAGAACGTTACATCCATAGTGTACGATCACCTTCTAACACAACAAAGGATACTTTACGCCAAGAGAGTAACTTTTTAAGTGCGCATCGGGATGTAGGAAGAGTCACTGTAACCGACTACAAACGAAACGTTATCAAGAGGTAACTTAGCTTAGCACAGGTAGCTTCTAAAAACATTAACTGGAGAAAATAAAAAACACAGATCTGTGTTTCTTCTATAGTTAAATGATCTATGATAATTGTATAGTTATATTATCTATGATAATTTTATAGTTGTATGATCTATGATAATTTTATAGTTGTATTATCTATGATAATTTTATAGTTGTATGATCTATGATAATTTTATAGTTGTATGAGCTGTGATAATTTTATAGTTGTATGATCTATGATAATTTCATAGTTGTATGATCTGTGATAATTTTATAGTTGTATGATCTATGATAATTTCATAGTTGTATGATCTGTGATAATTTTATAGTTGTATGATCTGTGATTAGTTCTATAGCTGCATGATTTGTGACAGTTCTATGACTGCATGATTTGTGAATATTCTATAGCTGCATGATTTGTAAATATTCTATAGCTGCATGATTTGTGACATTTCTATGACTGCATGATGTGTGATAAATTCTCCTGTCTCGTCACTGTCATTTCCGAATACAAGTAATAGATCATCCGAGAAGTGTCCGTGTTGATGTAAGTAGGACTAATGTAACCTTCCAAGCATGTTATACAACGAGAATAAAGAGCCTTGTGCATGGGTCTAGCAAACTCGTCATACATATTCATTGTTTTAAAAGTACCACTGCCAATGCTCAGAGATACACGTCTGTAGAATTTCATCTTCTGGAGGACCCCGATCCACCTTCATTAGCACGCTCGTGATGTGAGGAAATGCCTGACACTGATAACAGAAAATTCGTATTCGTGTACAATGATGTAAACGAGACATAATACGAATAAGTCATATAATAATTGACGATATAAACAGATTCGTTGTGTTATTCGGTGATTGCGCATGGAGAACTAAAAGTCAACAAGCCCACTGTCTCTCTTTCAAGCAATATTCCCCCAAAACAGGTTGTTTCCAAGGTAGTTGGACTGACGAGATGTGGACCGACGCGATCCTCGTAGTAGTGATCGTCAGGCAGATGAAGGCAAGCATTATACAACTGCCTAGAAGGTTACGGTCCACCTTCATCAGCACGCTTGGTATGTGAAGAAAGCTAATAGAATCCGAAATGTATCAGACTTTTCAGAGTGCACAAAAGAGTAAACGTACTCATCATGAGTATTAAACAAGTGCACGACAAAAAATATTATTTTTTTGCACCGCTCAAGACGTGGTGTGAATTTTTTGTTTTTAAAGTTCAGTTCTCTTTCAACGGACAGTACGTCCGTTGAAAGAGAACTGAACTTTAGAAACAAAAAATTTTCAACCATATCGCATTTTTTGTTTCTAAAGTTCAGTTCTCTTTCAACGGGACGTACTGTATTTTCAACCATATCGCATTTTTTGTTTCTAAAGTTCAGTTCTCTTTCAACGGGACGTACTGTATTTTCAACCATATCGCATTTTTTGTTGTATCCGCTTACCGCACGAACGACGGTCAATTATAGAATGTATAAGCAATTTTCGGGACAATGATTAGTTTATATACATCATCGCCCTCGCCTGTCGTTAAGGCACATGATGGTGATGATGGGATGAATTGATAGTTACCTTGACCCACACTTGGACGAGCCCATCGTCCAATTGAGGAAGGTAGGGCAGAATATCAACGTTTCTGATAAACAGTGTTTAAAAGCAACTATTGTCACTTTTTGGGTGAATTTGTTTTAAAGACATCTATACTTCCTATATGTTATTTGAGCTGGTCTACATTTTGAAGTACACAATATGAGCAAATTGTTCTGAATAAGGACAATATCAACCTCCTTCATTAAAAAGCCCAAATGGACAGTCCGTGATTTGGCCACGCCCAAATGGACTCACTGACCAATCGTTGTATGTTTAGGTCAACTTAAGGTCCGACCATCAGGGCTCTACGTCCGTTGTTAGTGGTTAAGATTCAAACCCACGAAGAGTGGCGGAGTAGTTGTAAGACGGCTGTTGTCGACATCAGACACGGACAAGTTCTGGACAAGGTCCGATGGTGTGGTTGTGAGGTCAGTCTGCCGTCATTCTGCGCGTCCAGCAACATCTAATTCAAGGTAGGACAACTTTAGTGGTTACACAAGCTTCCGTGTCTATTATTTCCCATTAATTTAGACATTAAATATAAGCAAACAATTGTTTTCTATTTTAATATTAAAGTGTACATTAGCATTTCCAAAAAAATGTCATGTCACTGAGAAACCCGTGAAATAGTTGTCAGGTATTTATTAACTCAAAGGTATGGAACTGCGCCATTAACTTCTTAAGATTATTGTTTCTTCATTCTTCAAGTTATCAATTCAATTGTTCTTATGAATTTGATAATTCCAAAGCTGTGATTATCATTTGTTCTATATTATATAGAGCTGCACATTTAATGACAATGTTGAGTAGTATAGTTATACTATCAATAATTGTCCACTTAATCAACATAGCAACAAAATATATAGATCTAACATTTGATTTGCCCTTTTATTTAATAAATGGGGACAAAATTATTATAAGTTGTGCTGCACTATCATAACACTTTCAGGATTTTCAATACACAATTTGTTGGTTAAATAGACGTATAGTGTTGATGTAGAGACATTGATGATGTATCCCTGAATTGCATTTTTTCATGGCTTTATAATATATATATAAAATATAGTGTGTAATTATTCTGAAGTTTTTACAAAAGTACCTTTTAGTCGTAGGGGACTGCTCGGTCTCTCTTGTCCACAACATGCGAGCTGTGTTTGAGTTCATAAGTTTATTTAATTTTGAAGAAAGTATCTACTTATTTAATTATATTAGAATACTACTACTACTATATCTGGTTTAAATATCCCACGCAGCACTCTAGTGTTACGCGAAACGCCAGGTTTTAAACAGTTGTTCATCTTCGAAGATGTTTTTTTTAGTAGCGGGTTACAGGGTCTCTTTGAATATCCCGAGTGACGCAAAAGAAGATGAACCTGAGTTCAGGATGGGTCCTCCTAGCTATATGTAGTACGCTGATGTCGCTAGGATCACACAGCTAGAAGGCCGTAACACTGTTTCTTGGTCAGTATGTTTCACCAACAATTCTATGGATTCCTACACATTGAAGATAGATGAATATGAGACCAAAGAGGGAAGAAACAGTTCGCTAACAGAAGACAGGAAGAAATAAAGACGTTGATAAAACTTCAAATGCAAGGTGCACAGAGAACACCAAGAATTTCCCACTCAGGGGAGAACAAAAAGCGTTGAAATATGTTTCCACGTCTGCCGGCTCCACGAGAGAATAATTACAACATAACCCTGCTCAACAAAATTGCAGGATAAACTGTATGCTAACGAGAGAAGGGCCGTCACATATATGAGGGTAATAGATCTAACAGGGTACAACGAAATGTTTTTGACATGAGGTCAAAACCTAACTAACCCGAACGTCAGGTAAATGTTTCACCTGACGAGAGGTGGGTCTTTGTTATTATACCTAGCATGCCCCTGACATGAGGCGGGAGTCTTGGTAGGATGAGGTCAGTATGTTCAACATGTACGCGAGGAAAGCCTTTGCTCCCATAGCTCGGTGTATAGTCTACCACGTACTACTCAGACGAATGTAAACATCACCTGTCTTCGCCCAATGCGGTTCACTGATCATTGTTTACGTTTTGTTTGTCAGTTCTGCCGTGCCGCTAGCAGTCTCACATCAAGTTACCTTTATCCGACCATAGCTCATATGCGTGTAAATACGCAAAGTAGAAACAACAATCGCAAAGACCAGTGGGATGATAGACTTTGGAAAACTTTTTTTTTAAACACATGTCTGAAATTAAGCAATAATTCGTCGAACACGGACAGTGGCCAGTGTTTGAAGATTGCACCACGCTGCAAGACAAAAGAGAGATAGAGGATTTTAAGTCCGAAATAGTCTTCCAAGTTAGAATGATCATCTTATATGTTTTTGCTCCAACGTAAATCTTAGAATGATCATCTTATATGTTTTTACTCCAACGTAAAACTTAGAATGATCATCTTGAATGTTTTTGCTACAACGTAAAACATAGAATGATCCTCTTATATATTTTTGCTACAACGTAAAACATAGCATGATCATCTTATATATTTTTGCTACAACGTAAAACATAGAATGATCATCTTATGTATTTTTGCTACAACGTAAGCCATTCGTTTCAACCGTCTTGGTCCCCGCTGCAGTGATTTGCCTTTCAGCTCCATTGTTGTCCGCAATTAGGGCACGATCTCGAAAACCAGCTTGCGTGGAGCAATATCAGCTTTTGTTGTGATTTAACCATGTCTTCAAAAATCGGCTACTATCGCACTCATGTGAAGCAAAGAGCCAGGGTTCAGACCCAGAGGACGACCCCCCAGTTTGTTGTCAATGACCATACTAGACAGACTATAAAAGACCTGGGGCAACATTGAAAACAAACCATTGGCCCAAAATACCCCCTTCATCTCTCGTCTTACCTCACTCTTTCATTTGACTCTGTCCTATAGTCACACTCTTGCACAACTTTCACACGTGCCCTCACGGTGAGACCCTTCCATTGCACTTTGGTTGGGCTGGCTTCTGAGAGCGCACACACCTAGTATAGGTACCTACAGATAGGCACACATACCATCCAACTACTGGTTGATGTCTTAATAATCGCCCAATTGGGATCAAGATGCTGAGCAGATCATGAGCTGCAGTGATCAGCGACTAATAGCTGACTGCTTGTGTCAGGGCCAGCGAACCAAAGTTACTAAGACCCTTCTACTCCTCCACACGGTGATCCTGGATAACAGGCTGCCACAGGGCAGACTGGCTAAGGAGAATGGATCGAATAGGGAATACTAACCCGGTACTCAAAAATGCTTGCTGAAGTCGGATGTGTTGGACCGAAACGTGCAAATATCGCAGTCAAGCTGTAAACTACGACACAACGCATTCCGCTCTCTGGACTACATTCTGCTACTTAAGCCCTTTCAGTGTTTGGTAGCGGGAGATTGAGAATGAACGAAGCCAAGCCAATCGCCGAATTGACTACGGTCTGGGGTGGAACAGGCGCGCCTCCGCCAGTAGAAACCAGTGAGGCAAACGTAAAAGAAAAAAAAGAAAACAAACCAAGAAGACACAATGAAAGAAATAGTCGCGTTATTTCTGGCAAACATCAACACCCTCGGGTAGAAGAGCGACTAAATAGTACGGGCACCATAGATTCAACAGTAACTGGTCCATTTGCATGTTACAAAGCCTACTGATAAGGGTTGTGCATGCGACTAGAGGCCTTTGATACACATTTCTTCAAGGGGACCAGTCGTGTCTCCATGCCCAACCTAAAAGTAATTGAAAGATTAATCAATCACAATAGATTATCAATATAGCAGTGAGTTACATAAGAGAGGAAAGGGGGAGGGGAGAGATAAACCATCGTACATCCATGCATGATGTAACAGTTGACTAAAGAGAGTTGTTCATGTGGATACCAATATCGTCGTGTAAAATACAAATTGCTACAGAAAGCATGATTGTATTAATAGTCCTTCTAAAGGGCGACGTGACAATGGCCACGTGCTCGTGACGGTAGATATAAGAAGTAGAATATATTGTGCAGTTATTATTCGACACATTAACTAATATTGTATTACTCATTTGCAGCATCCAAGTGTTTTGGGATATATTAAGGATAATCACAAGTTCAACTACACAACATCTGTATCATAAATATTTATACTATTTTCGGTGAGTCTTCTGTGTTGTAATATGTTGTTTGTAAGAGGTTTCTCTCAATGATCTATTCGCTCTGTTTTTGGAAGCTGGTGGTGATGGTTCTTCTTGTATCCTGGTTTCATCTTGGGGGGGGGGGGGATATGTCTTGGTCAGTATGTTTCATTTGTCCATGAGGGGGGTGTGTCTTGGTCAGTATGTTTCATCTGTCCATGAGGGGGTGTGTCTTGGTCAGTATGTTTCATCTGTCCATGAGGGGGGTGTGTCTTGGTCAGTATGTTTCATTTGTCCATGAGAGGGGTGTCTCTTGGTCAGTATGTTTCATTTGTCCATGAGGGGGGTGTGTCTTGGTCAGTATGTTTCATCTGACCGTGAGAGGGGGGTGGGGGTGTCTTGGTCAGTATGTTTCATCTGACGTGAGGTGCCACACGACTCGCACTAAGGTCATGCTTAGTCCCACACGACTAACACTAAGGTCATGCTCCTTGCCACACGACTAGCACTAAGGTCATGCTCCTTGCCACACGACTCGCACTAAGGTCATGCTCCTTGCCACACGACTCGCACTAAGGTCATGCTCAGTCCCACACGACTAACACTAAGGTCATGCTCAGTGCCACACGACTCGCACTAAGGTCATGCTCAGTCCCACACGACTAACACTAAGGTCATGCTCAGTGCCACACGACTCGCACTAAGGTCATGCTCAGTGCCACACGACTAACACTAAGGTCATGCTCAGTCCCACACGACTAACACTAAGGTCATGCTCAGTCCCACACGACTAACACTAAGGTCATGCTCAGTCCCACACGACTAACACTAAGGTCATGCTCAGTGCCACACGACTCGCACTAAGGTAATACTCAGTGATATAACAATAGCACAGCGTACATGTTGAATTCCAAAGGTCTGCAATGAAGGGCCAAACATGTATTTCGTCTGACGTTAGGTTAGTTTTCTAGTGATTCACCTTTTCACTCTCGTTGAAGCATAGGGCACTTTCTATATCTTTACATGGCGGGGACGGCGTGGGCTAGTGGTTAATTGACATGGCTTACAATCCGTAGGTGCTGGGTTCAATCCTCATTACAGAACTGGCTGTTTCCCTGGGGAAGCCTGCGTGCATCTCCTTGGTTACAGTGGGCCTATTCCCTTAAATGGGGAGGTTTGGGGGATTTGTTCTTAGTGGGGCCTCCCTGAAAACATCTTAACTTTCAAACAGTTGTTTTTTTTAAATCTGACCACACATCAGGGCCAGGTGAAAGAAGTTGATCAGGGTCAGGTGAAATATGTTGACTATAGACCACACCTCAGGGCCAGGTGAAACAGTTTACCAAGGCCACACGCCAGGGTTAGGTGAAACATGTTTACCATAAACTCACCTAACGATATTAAAGAATATTTAATAAGGATTTTAATACGTTCCTTAGTCGGGTCGTTGTGACGGTGGCGACATTATCAGACGTTCATCTTGATGATGTAACTTGCGCTGAATTTGGATTATTGTGAGAAAGAAATGCTATCCTTACTCACTCGTCCCCAGCAACCATAGACCATTGGCAAAACTATCAGTAGAGACGATTGGGGGTAACTGGGGACGCAGGCACTCATGCGATCGCGTAGTTAACAAAACTAGTGTGTCAAACTAGACACCGCGTCATTCGAACCCTATCCGTTGAGATTGTGAAACGGGCGTTTCGCCCCTAGGCTTACGCTGCCACTTTGGTCAGTAAGACGTGATTTGAAACCGGCCGGCCACCTACTCTTTTCACAAAAGTATGCAAGAACAATTTCTTTTGAAAAGCAAATACAATTTTAATGACAAAAGTGACACACTGATTCAGTATAGAATGCCATTAGAAATAATTAGGTTTAAATAATTATAAATTAACGTCAGCTACGTTTGACTGCAATGCTAACTTATTTTACGGCACGTCACACATACATCCAGCCCTAAAACCAACTTATTAATAAATCAGTACGTCGGTGTAATATAAAGGTAAGTGTTGACCATTTAACCAACGAGTGACACGGTGTTATAAGAGCACTACAAAACGATTTTCCATTGCGAAGACATTTATCCACACTGTTATTCTCTTCTTCGTATTCAGAACCCGTAACCGACCCGGTAAATAACGATCGTCGCAAGCAGATTTGTTTGGTGTAACTGTCAAGTGGGAATGTTACACGTGACATGAGGTGCCGCCTTGGTCGGTATGTTTACACCTGGACGTGAGGTGGGGGCCGCGGTCGGAATGTTTCACTTGACCTGAGGTTTGGGGCCGCGGTCAGAATGATACACCTGACTTTAACCTTGGCTTCTCCGATGATGTGTTAATATTTACGTAGTGGGAGTCCATGGCTTCTTGTTTATTTGTCATGTGGGGTCAATCAGTTCCATACCTTCCTGTCTTGATGTCCCTACAAGCTGAAATGAGTCACTGCCTGTGCTCTAACCGGGTTCCTTTACCAGGAGAATTAATCGCAATAACCATTCGGACGTTCGACACACGATTTCTCTATTTCTTTTGGCTCTTACTATTTCCTTTTTATGCCATTCCACGCCTTCTTTGTCTCCCTCTTCATGTCCTTATTCAAATTTATTTTAAGTTTTGCCTTGTTTATCTCCTTCGTCTCTTTCTATATTCCCTTTCTCATGAAATATAGAAACACCACAGCAGAGACTCACATGAAACCTAAACCAACCACTTCGTTGTTTTTTTTGGTAGCATTTGAATTTATTTAATTAAGGCCTGGGCAAGATGCAGTACAGCGAATGAGTTAACAGGAGCTATCGACTCATAACCGACTGATTGCTCCAGGGTCAGTTAACCAGAGCTGACCAAGACCATAGTCTGCCTCCAAGAGACATCCCTGGAATAGGATCGCAGTGAGAAGGTAGATTTTTTTTTATGCCAACTGAAATCTGGTGTGTTGGCTCGAAAGGCGGTAAACTAAGCGCAGGACAAAACGTCGAAGAAGTGCGGCCTTTATTAGGGGATTTGTAAAAACTGAGGCGAGAAACTGACGTATCGGAAGATGTTCACAATGGGTACGGATACTTCTTGCTAACCACCATTTGAACTGTCCCTAGCGACACAGCTAATTCCTCTGCTAGCGAATGCAATCTCCGGCGACGGTCCACCGGTACTGTTGCATCAATTTTGGCGATGCCTACTTCTGACGCAACATCCGTCTGACCTAGTCTCGGAAGATCTTGCGCCTTCTTTTTAAACATCGTTGTCCAGTTCTTCACTGCTGTTGTCGACACATTTTTGTCACCATACACTGTCTGCATTGTGCGATGAATGTCAAGTGGTCGACATCTTTCAGCTGTTAGAATTCGAATCACCGCTCGCTGTCAACACTGAACGGATTCCGTATCACACCCGCCATGTTTTAAACGATCTGCTGAGGAAACTATGAGCCGGTGGATAATACAATTTTACAAACGTGATGGTTGGTATGTCCTGTATCACCAGAAGCGACATCATGCGCATCGTACGTATGTTCACTTGATGCAGTTGGGTCCGGTTTCATTTGAACACGCCTCGTAGATAGATAGTTGGTAGATAGATTGATTGATTGATAGATAGCTGTTGATTTATCTGTTGATGGATGGATAGATACATAGTTGTTGATAGATAGATAGTTATAGATGAATAGTTATAGTTATAGATGAATAGTTATAGTTATAGATGAATAGTTGTTGATAGATAGATAGATAGATATAAATTTGTTGGTAGATTGATAGATATAAAGTTGTTGGTAGATAGATAGATATAAAGTTGTTGGTAGATTGATAGATGAAAGTTGTTGGTAGATAGATAGATATAAAGTTGTTGGTAGATAGATATATATAAAGTTGTTGGTAGATAGATAGATATAAAGTTTTTGGTAGATAGATAGATATAAAGTTGTTGGTAGATAGATAGATATAACGTTGTTGGTAGATTGATAGATATAAAGTTGTTGGTAGATTGATAGATATAAAGTTGTTGGTAGATTGATAGATATAAAGTTGTTGGTAGATTGATAGATATAAAGTTGTTGGTAGATATATAGTATGTAATTATTCTGAAGTTTTTACAAAAGATAGATAGTTGTTTGTAGATAGATAGATAGTTGTTTGTAGATAGATAGATAGTTGTTTGTAAATAGATAGATAGTTGTTTGTAGATAGATAGTTGTTTGTAGATAGATAGATAGTTGTTTGTAGATAGATAGATAGTTGTTTGTAGATAGATAGATAGTTGTTTGTAGATAGATAGATAGTTGTTTGTAGATAGATAGATAGTTGTTTGTAGATAGATAGATAGTTGTTTGTAGATGAATAGATAGTTGTTTGTAGATGAATAGATAGTTGTTTGTAGATGGATAGATAGTTGTTTGTAGATGGATAGATAGTTGTTTGTAGATGGATAGTTGGTTGTAGATGGATGGATAGTTGTTTGTAGATGAATAGATAGTTGTTTGTAGATGAATAGATAGTTGTTTGTAGATGAATAGATAGTTGTTTGTAGATGAATAGATTGTTGTTTGTAGATGGATAGATAGTTTGTAGATAGATAGATAGTTGTTTGTAGATGGATAGTTGTTTGTAGATGGATAGTTGTTTGTAGATGGATAGATAGTTGTTTGTAGATGGATAGATGTTTGTAGATGGATAGATGTTTGTAGATAGATAGATAAAAAATACATATACCAATTTAGTGAAGGCTACTAGAGGGTAAAGTGTTAGGCAGAGGGAAGATAACATCATGAGATGGACTGAGAAATGCAATTAGATTGCCCCATCAGAGCAAGAGTATTCAGGAAAGCCGTTGCATCCAATATTCGTTTGTAGAGACGGCACATGAACCCGAACTAAACGATAATTCCCACATTGAAACCTTCACATCCTTCACACGATGTGAGAAAGGAAAGATGTGCATTCCCCATGTTTTGAGAACCAATTAATATATGCCGGATTGTAATTTTCTCTCGGGACTGCCATTGGACCCCCAAGATTTAGACCAAACCGAATACAAACGCACACCACACACAATCGGTCACTGCGGCCCTTTGTGTTCCTGGTCAGCAGTCAGGTCAGCGCGACATTGGCCTGGCTTTCTCCCACCTAGTTCATGCCCGTGGCCTAGTTTAGGTAACGGGCCAGGTCAACCGGACGACAACGCTGTAAGAGATCCTAGCTCCATCTATGTCATAGACCTCCTTAGGTCTGATATTTGTATGTCTCCCTTTGTAAATCTAATAACTAAAGACAGGTGCATGTCACCTTCAACCGCAGCTATTTGCAAACCTGTTGTTTGTGCTGTATTTTTCTCATTGTTTGTGTCTTTGTTAAGAATGTGCCTTCCAATCTTTGTTCATTGATTGCTCACAGCTAGAGTTACTAGATGTATAACAACATACAATTCGGGTTAACATCTCGTCATGCCATGCACTCCACAGTTCAATATAGTGTCTATCTTAATATGTTGATGCTTCTTTTTAAGCTGCTACACGCACATACATACACACACAATGAAAATTCCAAGATAAAACCAAATTTAATACTTTCATTAGGTAAGTTAACTCAACATTACAATATTCGTATAGTGCTGATACTTTTCAGAGCTGTCTATTTGTTTTTTAAAAAGCTCTTCGTTTCCTAAGTGATCTTGATATCCCGTTCCTCATCGTAGCTGTGAATCCCAATTTTTTTCTCCAGCGGACCCTGTCTTAGGCAACGGAAGTCCACTGCGTGGTAAGTGATCCTCCAGAGACGTTTCGAATGTTGTTGTATACAGCAAGGGAGTCTGACTAACGCATTGGAGCGGTCTCTTTTTTTTTTACCTTTGAGCTACCAGATTGCTCTCGCGGTGCTCCATCGGCCATCGTTTCGACGCAACGTGCGACCTGCCCATTTATGTTGTGCGTTGTCTGCGTAGATTTCATCATTCATCAATGACAATCGTCGTATGTTGGAATTGTGGATCGTCTCAAGAGAGACATGGGTTATTTTTCAATTAGTTCTCTAGTGATTTTCTTGGCGTCCATGTCTCAGCACCGTAGCAGGGAGCATAATGGAATTGAAGAGAGAGGCTCACAGGTTCTGGTCTTGGCAGCTGTCCAGGACCGTGATACTGGACGAGAGGGCTTCCCAGCCCGCACCACTACGTCTTGTCAATTCAGGCTCTACATATTGAGGAGGCGCATGTACTCGTTGGCGTTCCCTAGTTGCAGTCCCTCATGAAAGACTGGATCACAATTGGTGAAACTATTGGGAACAAACTATGGAAGTTAGTCAGAGCCATGAATGACGGAACTCCGTCAAACAAACAAATTACCATCAAGCAGGGCGAAAACTTGCTCACTGGAAAAAAAGCCGCAAACGCCTTTGTTGAACACTATGCCAGAGCGAACCACATAGATGTCCCTGTAGATAGGCATACGGACATTAATGAAGAGCAAAAGGGGCACGACAACATCAATATGGCACCAGAAGAGCATATGATGGCAAAATTAACAATGAACGAAATGGAAGAGGCCATGAGAACATTAAAGAAAAGGAAATCTCCCGGAAAAGACGGGATAACAAACGAAATGCTGATGGGGCTGGGAAAAACAGCAAAGAGGAAACTGCTATCAGTCCTGAACCAAAGCTGGAAAAGAGGTATTGTACCACAGGCATGGAAAGACGCAGTACTTGTACCAGTACCAAAGACAGGAAAAGACAAAACAGATCCAAATGGATTCAGCCTACTGAGCTGTGTCGGCAAACTGATGGAACGTATGATAAACACCAGACTGATGTGGCATCTGGAAGAAAAACGAATACTAATTCCACAGCAATCAGGCTTTAGACAGCACAGATCCACTGAGGACCAGGTCATCCTCATAGCCCAGGAGATAGAAGATGCCTACCAGGAACAGAAACACACAGTAGCGGTTTGGGTGGACCTGGAAAAGGCATTTGACAAAGTCTGGAAAGATGGAGTCAAGCTAAGAAGTGAAGTTTGTGGGAAAATGTACAAGTGGATCAACCACTACCTAAAAAACAGAACGGCCAGAGTTCAAGTACAAGGGCTGATGAGCAAAAAGGTGACACTTGAGCGGGGAGTACCCCAAGGTGAATACTGTCACCCACACTCTTCCTGTTGTATATAAATGACATTACAGAGAATATACCAAGAAGAGTTCATAGCTCAATGTTTGCAGACGATCTGGCTATGTGGACCTCTGAAAAGAATCTCACCATAGCAAGAAATCGGATGCAGCAGGCCCTAACATCGCTGGAAGAGTGGGCGAACTGATGGCTGGTCAAAATAAACGAGGAAAAAACCACATGTACAAATTCTCGCTGTCAAACAAACCCCAAAACACCAAATTAAGTCTAAACGGCAAATACATGCTGCCAAACGACAACCCAAACTACCTGGGAGTCACATTTGATCGGCGCATTACATAGAAAAGTCAGATCGAGAGAAACCGAATGAGAGCCAGAGAAAGAATGGCAATCATGAGGAAACTTGCTGGCACGAGCTGGGGAGCAGACGAAAGTATACTAAAGAAACTGTACACTGGAAGAGTGAGACCAGTTCTCGAGTATGGCATTGTGGCATGGACAACAGCAGCAAAGGCGAACTTCGATAAAGTTAGCAAACTCCAAAACCAAGCCATGAGAGTTATAAAAGGAGGCATGAAGTCAAAGCCAATTGTAGAACTTGAAAAGATTACATGACCGACAGAAGAGACTGCAGAGCCCAGCTGCAATCAGAGAAACTCAGAAGACTGACTGACCATCCAATGCACCAGAGACTAAACAATTTCGGAAATGGGAAACTAAAGCGAAGAAACTTTTCCAGAAATAGCCAAAGCAAAGATGCACGAAGACCCCATGAACGCACTAACACCAAAGCCCATCCCTACTGTACGAAAACCTACCTGGAGGCAGCATATATTTCTAGAGGTGGTAGAAAATATACCAGGTATTGGAAACAAAAACTGCCAGTCTGAAAAAGAAAGAAGAGATACTACCCTGAGTTACATAACGGAAAACTACCCAAGCATGGACTGGACCCATGCATACACCGACGGTTCCGTAACAAATACAACACAGAACGGAGGGGCAGGAGCATTTCTGAACCTACCAAATGGCAGAAAAATAACAGTCATTCGCTACTGGAAAATACACAAGCAATTTCAGAGCGGAGGCAAGCAATTTCAGAGCGGAGGCAGAGGCACTGAGAGCGGCAGTGGAAGAAATGGTGACAGGTAAAAGGAATGAAAGCCACAAAGTCCTGCTTACAGATGCTCTGGCCGTAGTCACAGCACTAAAAAGCCAGAAAAATACTGAACTTAATTATTTAAGAGCAGTACTCTGTCAACTATGCCAGCATGCCGCACCAAAAAAGGGTAGTGGTGCAGTGGGTTCCATCTCACTGCAACATCCAAGGCAACGAGGAGGCAGATATACTGGCAAAAGGTGCAAAACTACCACAACCAGATACTAGTGTGACATACGAAGAGTCAAAACGGTGTGTGTGTAGCAGTGTAAACCAAAAATAGACATTATAAGATGTATTCTACATTTCAACTGAAAACGGAACACATGTCCTTCTGTTCTATACCATATGTCATCCCTATTCTTCGTAAAACACTTTCTAAATGAAAAGGTTAGTCTGTAAAGCGATTTCTTAACTTCATTTGACATGAGATTTCTTACACAGCAAGCTTTCCACTCATGTGCCAGATCAGTCATGGTCCACGTGTGCAAAAAAATGTATCTGTGAAAGGGTTAATGAGATATTAGACGGCAACCATTGTGAAACGGACAATAGTTGACACATACAAGATTCGTCATTTAGTCGGCGGTCTTTCAAGGGGGTTTCTCCGTGAGTCAAACATGTCGGCTTCAGAAATTATATCGGCTTTCTAAGACAAGCTATCTTTGTGTTTCTGCAGGATTAGATCCACGGATTCAGACTGCTAGTGTCAGGGCCAGCTAACCCGGTACTCAAAAAATGCTTGCTGAAGTCGGATGTGTTGGACCGAAAGGTGCAAATATTCCAGCCAAGTTGTAAACTGCAACACAACGCATTCCGTTCTCTGGACTACATTCTGCTACTTACCCTTTCAGGGTTTGGTAGTGGGAGATTGAGAACGAACGAAGAAGAAGAAAAAGATCCACGGATTCAACTGTACTTCTCAACTGCAGTACACAATGAAAGTGTGGAAACCTTAATCAGTTTCCTTGAGCGATAGGTTCTTGCTGTTTCCAGATTAATACTTGTTAAATGGCTCTTACGGACCACAAAGGAGGCACCACTATCTATTATAATAAAATGCAAGTGAAATATAAAAGTCACCCCAGTGAAAAGAGTCGGATCAAATCCAATGATAAATGATCCCTACCAGATTCTTCGTAAAAGAATTGTGGTATTCAGCTTTTGGTATTCAGCTAACCATGACATGTTTGTTTGGTGTTTCAGTTGAGACACAGAATGATGAGTTAGTACAGTCCCAAGGACACCGCACCTCACACACGCGCAATGGAGGCTCTTCCCAATGTCCCGGCTCGGTCTTCCAGAGTCAATAAGAGTCCGAAGTCAGAACATGATCAAGAAAATGGAAAGAGGGGCAAGGGTGTAAAGAGGAAACAAGCAAATGGCAGTAAAAAGTGTGAGTGTATGGGGTTTGGTTGGTCTGGTGTAGGGGGGTTGTTTGGTCTGGTGTAGGAGGTTTGTTTGGTCTGGTGTAGGGGGGTTGTTTGGTCTGGTGTAGGGGGTTTGTTTGGTCTGGTGTAGGGGGTTTGGTTGGTCTGGTGTAGGGGGTTTGGTTGGTCTGGTGTAAGGGGTTTGGTCGGTCTGGTGTAGGGGGTTTGGTTGGTCTGGTGTAGGGGGTTTGGTTGGTCTGGTGTAGGGGGTTTGTTTGGTCTGGTGTAGGGGGTTTGTTTGGTCTGGTGTAGGGGGTTTGGTTGGTCTGGTGTAGGGGGTTTGGTTGGTCTGGTGTAGGGGGTTTGGTTGGTCTGGTGTAGAGGGTTTGGTTGGTCTGGTGTAGGGGGTTTGGTTGGTCTGGTGTAGGGGGTTTGGTTGGTCTGGGATTTTATTGCTATGGAGTTTGGTTGGTCTGGCCGCTGTACTGGCTCTGGCCACTGTACTGACTCTGACTGTTGTACTGACTCTGACTGTTGTACTGACTGTTGTACTGACTGTGTGTACTGACTTTTGCTGACTGTTGTACTGACTTTTTCTAGAAAGAAGAGACATAACTCTGAGGTACATAACGAAAAACTACCCATGCATGGACTGGACCCATGCATTCACCGGCGGCTCTGTAACAACCACAACACAGAACGGAGGGGCAGGGGTATTCCTGAGCCTACCAAATGGTAGAAAAACCAACACTTTCAGTGGCAACTGGAAAATACTCTAGCAATTTCAGAGCGGAGGCAGAGGCACGGAGGACTGCAGTAGAAGAACTGGTGACATGCAACAGAAATGAAAGCTATATAGTCCTGCTTACAGATGCCCTGCCCGTAGTCACAGCACTAAAAAGCCAGAAAAATTCTGAACTTAATGATTTAACAGCAGTACTCTGTCAACTATGCCAGCAGTCCGCACCAAAAAGAGTAGTGGTACAGTGGGTTCCATCCCACTGTAACATCCAAGGCAACGAGGAGGCATACAGACTGGCAAAAGAAGGTGCAAGACTACCACAACCAGATACTAGTGTGATATACGAAGAGTCAAAACGGCTTTTTAGAGCTAGATACATGACCAAATGGGAAACAGAACATACTGGCTACACAAAAAAACGATGCCTATTGCCAGTTGAACAGAAGAGAACAGGTCGTGGTCTTCAGACTTCGCACTGGCCACAATAGACTGAGGTACCACCTATTCAACAAATTGAAGATAGGTGGCACTGACGAATGCACGTGCGGTACTGGGAAAATGACCGCTGAACATTTGCTGCAAAACTGCCCGACGTACGAGGATCAGAGAGAGAGCAGATGTGGCCATCACCAGTGGCAACACTAGACAAGCTCTATGGCAGTGTCGACAGCTTCATGATGACCGCTGCTTTTTTCGAAAAAAATTAAGGTTGACGTCTGACTGTTGTACTGACTTTTTCTGACTGTTGTACTGACTTTTTCTGACCGTTGTACTGACTTTTTCTGACCGTTGTACTGACTTTTTCTGACCGTTGTACTGACTTTTTCTGACCGTTGTACTGACTTTTTCTGACTGTTGTACTGACTTTTTCTGACTGTTGTACTGACTGCTATACAGAGTTTGTTGACTGCTGAACGATTTCCACGTGCACAAATTGATGTGCTTTTACTCTTTCTGCCTACAGCATACGTGCCCTCCTATGTGCTAGGTGATGAGAAATGCGAGGTCTGTGGTGATATATCAACCGGAATGCATTACCGGGTTTTTACGTGCGAAGGATGCAAGGTATTAACTATTTTGTGTCATTTCTAAGTGCGTTGTACTGTTTTGTTTCATTTCTAAGTGCGTTGTACTGTTTTGTTTCATTTCTAAGTGCGTTGTACTGTTTTGTTTCATTTCTAAGTGCGTTGTACTGTTTTGTTTCATTTCTAAGTGCGTTGTACTGTTTTGTTTCATTTCTAAGTGCGTTGTACTGTTTTGTTTCATTTCTAAGTGCGTTGTACTGTTTTGTTTCGTGCTCAGTGCTACAGCCCCTTATCTTGCTGATTCAGGAAATGAAATACAGTATAGTGTTACTAACTACTTGGCTGCACCCCACTCCATTTACTCAATTGCTGCAAAACACAGCTCTAAACAGAGCTCACACAGCTCAAAAACACATATGCAAGTACAGATCAAAAACACATATGCAAGTACAGCTCAAAAACACGGTACCGCACGGGAACAGAAACTTAAAGGAAACATATGTTTTGAAAGGTCTTCGTTGGTAGCAATGAATTACACAAAGCGATTACAGTGAAAACAAGTTTACTTGGCTAGTAATTATGCTCCATTTTAGGGTACAGTTAACATTCGATCGTTCAAGCAACTTTTATACATGGATATCTGTTCACATGTTGTATTAAACTGCGGTGTGCAGAAACCATTCTCAAACTTCCTCCATCATTAAGTATGATCAGTGTGAGGTTAGCGACAGCACACTTCTTCATAGCAAGTCATGCATACCAGACCACAGTTCTTCCTCACATAAAGAGCAAGTCATGCATACCAGACCACAGTTCTTCCTCACATAAAGAGCAAGTCGTGCATACCAGACCACAGTTCTTCCTCACATAAATAGCAAGTCATGCATACCAGACCACAGTTCTTCCTCACATAAAGAGCAAGTCATGCATACCAGACCACACTTCTTCCTCACATAAAGAGCAAGTCATGCATACCAGACGAACCACAGGACTGATACAGAATAAAGGTTCTTACCTTCGGCCCGTGGGACGGGTGCACATTACTGGACAGCGCCAGAGCGGATAAACTAAAACAGAGAGACACTAGTAGCGGAGAACAAACACGCTACGCGGTGAAGGAGGCTACTTAATGAAAAACACAGCGATGGTCAGTCGTCGCAGTTCTGCATGAACAAAGTGGAAAGACGTCCCATCTGAAGGAGAGTACTTGGGTCATGTGCTTTGCCGGAACCCTGAATGGTTCATGCAAGCGATGAGATCACTGATGGAGATGATCCCAAGACGATCCATCCTGATATTCCCAAAAGTTGCCTTCACCAATATTTTCAGCAAGTAAGTTCAGAATCAACTCAGAACTATAGACAATGATTTAATTCAGCGATATGGGGACAGAGGATAATTACTAGAAACGGATCAATACTGAGCTAAGAAAAAGCAATGCTGTGGGAAAGTAGAATACAGGACGGCCCAATTGCTTACACTGTTCACACGCGGTAGGTTGTCGCACTCTGAACTGAAGATATGCGGTCACATATGAATGTACATGTCTGACGCTGTCTCATCTTCGCTTGCGACAGGCAACTGTTATTATGTATAATCAATGTAGCAATGAAAACCTTTCAGCTCCCTTCAGAGCACAAGTTCACACGATGTACCCCTTGTTCTGTGTCCTCCATTTCGTCTCTACACTATTATGTCTGTGTCGGATGGTTCCCCGTGTATTTCATCTTCCCATAGTTTTTTGTTTCTACACAATGGTGAAGCCTGCTGTATTACCAGGCTGCTCTTATGACATGTCTGACAAGTTAAGTCCACCCCGAGAGACTCACATTACCTGTTGCTGGACGGTAAAGAATAGGGCAGCTGCACGTCCGAGCATGTCTTAAAAGGTAATTAAAGGAAGTTGTGCGTGGAGCTAGCAACCTCATCATGTAAAACAAATAATTAAAACTATCACTGTAGTTGTGGCACTCCATAGTCCGGCTGGAGTGAAGGACGTGGCACCCCATAATCCGGCTAGAGTGAAGGACAAGAGGAAGCAATCTATGCTACCTTTTTGAGCCTCCGCAATCCACATGGTTTTTATCTAATGGTAAAATGCGTCCTATCTAATGGTACAAGAACAAACGCTAAGCCACGTAGAGAGCCACAGTTGCACGTTCGATAATCATGACAATGTTATTACTTTCCATCAGGGATTTTTTCGAAGAACCACTCAGAAAAGTAAGGGACAACCACCAAATCTGACTTGTAAAAAAGAGGGCAACTGTGACATCACGCCACTGACTCGTAATAGCTGTCAGTTCTGTCGATATCAGAAATGCAGAGCTAAAAATATGGACACTGCTTGTAAGTATTTTCTTTTCGCTGGTCATTTTTGTGTTTGCTTGCTTGTTGTTTTTAATATCCTAATGTCTGTGTCATTAGTTTTTGGCTGTTACATTTCGCTACGTTCACTGGGTCTATGAAGTGTCTTGTTGGGAATTTATGAAGTGTCCTGTTGGGAATTTATGAAGTGTCCTGTTGGGATCCATGAAGTGTCCTGCTGGGAATCCATAAAGTGTCCTGTTAGAATCCATGAAGTGTCTTGTGGGAAATCAATGAAGTGTCCTGTTGGAATCCATTAAGTGTCTTGTTGGGAATCCATGAAGTGTCTTGTTGGGAATCCATGAAGTGTCTTGTTGGGAATCCATGAAGTGTCTTGTTGGGAATTTATGAAGTGTCCTTTTGGGAATTTATGAAGTGTCCTGTTGTGATCCATGAAGTGTCCTGTTGGGAATCTATAAAGTGTCTTTTTGGGAATCAATGAAGTGTCCTGTTGGGAATCAATGAAGTGTCGTGTTGGGAATCAATGAAGTGTCATGTTGGGAATCCATGCAGTGTCCTGTTGTGGATTCATGATGTCTCCTGGTGAGAATCCTTACAGTGTCCCATTTTCCGTCGCCCGCGTATTGAGGTCTATGTCCTTTGTATTATTCCTATTATTCCACTTAAAAATCACTGCCTCCCGACCAATATATGACAGGATAAATCGCACGGGAAGAGGGATAAAGAGAAACCACTTCATATAAAAAACAAAAGAACTTGCAAGAGCAGACCAAATCATAAGCCAGGCAGTGATAAGGAATCTAAAACAAATATCCCAAATCCCACTATGGAAAAAAGCCGTCCCCTGAGATGGTAGAAACCATAGAGGGAATAGAGAAAAGGGGAACTGACAAGATTCAGAAAGGAAATTTATCACAGAAGAATATCTTAGGAGAGTATAAACAAAGCCACATACAATAGAGGTAGAGGGGTCTATTACAGACTAAGGAATGGAAAAGAAAAAAACGGGAACATATTCCAATAATTTCCGTGCAGAAACAGGAACTGAAGACCGCAACTGAGCTTGTAATCCAAGATGAAGATATCCACCAAGAAAACATAGCATTCCTGACTGATGCCGCGTCAGTATTAGCAGCGGATGAACGAAGAAGTGTCTGCCGACACCAAATCGTTAGATTAAACTGCTTGTGCCAAATCTCAGCAGCTGGATTGCTAGTATCCCCTTCACTACCTTCCTGAGTATTGAACTCATGAATCGAAAAAACTCACCCATCGGGTATTTCCTGCAGATACCATAACTTGCAAACCATGCAAATTTGAACTTACTTGCTTCTACCATTGGATGTAAGGAGGTTTGCCATAGTGAACGCTAGGCTGTTCATTCAAATCTTTTCCCTGCTTTGATTCCAGTTTAGACCTTGCTTGTTCACATTTTTCAGTGTAGGCAATATCCTTCATGGATATTTTTCAGTTTGAGTAATTTTACGTGTTGGCATTTTTGCATGTGAACAATTTTCTATGTTTGGTTGTAATGTCAATATTTTCTGTGCTTAATTGTTGTGTGGGCTTTTGTGGTGAAACCAGTTGAGACAATTCTGTTTCTTGGAACTATCATTTTTGTGTTAGTGATAAGCACTCGCATTTCACGACAAAGGTGCGGGGTCCAACAAGGTCTACTGGCATGCTGTAGCTGACCCAACTGTATATAAATGGGTACCTGACTAACTGAAAGAGAGGGAACTGGCCAACCCATCTCATACTAGATGTGGCTTATTAACACTTCAGTTTCTGTTAGTGGTCTGCTGTGTTACTCATGCTCTGTTAGTGGTCTGCTGTGTTACTCATGCTCTGTTAGTGGTCTGCTGTGTTACTCATGCTCTGTTAGTGGTCTGCTGTGTTACTCTTTACCCTTTCTCTGTATGTATCTTGGTAGGATTTTTTCTTGAATCTCCACTTTTATACCCACAGCTGTGCTCAATGAAGTTGCACGGAAGAATTTACAAGGTCTGATCGCAAACAATAGAAATGGGAAACTGCTGCATAAAAGAACTGTCTTGAGCAAAGAAGAGATGAGTGAGCTGCACAAGATAGCAAAGAACTATAAGAGCCAGTCCTTCCATACATTCTTCAGTTTTAACGCAGAGGTTTGTTTGGTTGTCTTGATTATTATATGGCTTTTAATTTTATTGTAATGAGATATTTTATTCTGTTACCAATTGGTAAGCGGGATGACAATGGTAGGACCACCGGCACTTTCCAAGAATGTTGTAAAATGTAACTAAATAGGGTAGTGTTCTGGGCAGGCAACTTCATAATGTACAAACAATGTCCGTTATAAACAGCTACTACAGAAGCTTAAATAATTCTTATGCATTATACTGTGTTTTAGATCTTATGGGTTAATTTTCAATGAGATTTGAATCGTGATCCACATAGTACTGAACGACTTGTAGATGAAGCCAAGCATAGCATGGCCTGGAGAACTCATCTTCATCAACACGCTCGGGATGTGAGGAAAGTTACTGTAACTTGTCACTTATGCCCTATTAGAGGTGCATAAAAGAGTAAAAATAATCATCTTTAACATTTAACAAGGGGCCAATGATACAGCACACTGAATGAACTGACAGCAGCCAGTGACGCACAGCTGAAAGCTTGCATGAGGGTGAGCAAACCAGACCTGACCAAGAGCTCTATTCCGCATATTCGCCCTGGAAACAGGCTGCGCAAGTGTAGTCTGGCTAACAGAAAAGGAAAGGACAGCGGGAGAGCAAACCCGGTAGCCTTTGACTTTCATCCTAAACAGGACGTCTGTTGCAACGCTGCAGCTTTTGGTCCAACACGCATCCAATTTCAGCACTGTATTCTTGGGATGGGTTTGTCTTCCCTCTTAAATAGATCAGATACTGCAATAAGACGAAAACACAAATGAAAAATATGTTGCAGTCAGTAGGCCTTCCTCAAGGGCAACAAACAGCAACAAGAATGAACTAGCAAATCATAGAAGAAAAGAAAATACTTAAATTGTGGGTCTGAATATATATAAAGGCATAAAACAGGTACTTATCTGGACACAGATGATGGATTGACCAGGAGGACATTAGAAGTGGAAGATTGCAAGATAGGCAAATAGTGGCCAGATCTGGAAAGACCACGGTCATATGGGTAGAGAAAAGGGATGAGCATTAGGAATAGGTATATAAAATATTGCTACCATACGGCTGAAGGCAGCCCATACGGGAGATCAGTTTGTTCTCAAGCTCGAATCAATGACACTCATCAGAGAAACACGAAACTTGTTATTTGAGTGTTGCCAGAAACATGCAGGTCGAGAACAGTCTCCTCAATGTATGTCATACCACACGGGGGACACATGATGGAATAAATAAGTTGCAGGACTTGCATATGAAATGATGAACTCTGCCTAGTCGTAGTTTGCCTAGTCATAGTTTACAGCAAGGCTGTGATATATGCACCTTAGACAGGACACATTTTTGGGACAAGGATTGCAATCCGTCCATGAGCCATATTCTTTCAATGGTATTGGGCAGTTCTTGTTTGCTGACAATGACACAGGCAATCAGCTGTGAGTCTGTGACTGCAGTCAACTTGAGTCAACCAGTTGACTGCATCTTTGGCGCCATTGAGTTATGATTCTTGTATAAGAGCAAATAATAAATGTAGTCACAAAGCAGACACTGATGTGGGGGATAAAGTGTATTTTAATTCCCTAGATTTTCATGAGTTCTGTGATCAGTTCCATATCTTTCTGCCTTCCCTTTCTTATCAGTAAACCAAGTTTTAATTTACAGCTGGGAAAAACTGGAGCCAGTTGATAGTGAGTCAAACACAACACCATTAACATGAGAAGCAGAGGACTCTGCCATTGTATAATGGTTACAACATTTGATGAGCCTATTCTATCCTCTATTGTAAATGCTCAATTATCTAATTACAAAGATTCTACTTGATTTTTGTTGTGATTTCATACAGGACAGAGAAACAATCTTAAGGTCACAGAAATCTCCTCTAGCCGTAAGCCCTGCAGTGTTGCATGCAATCAATTTTGTCAGGAACATCCCAGGCGTACAGACGGTAAGACATCAAATTATGTCTAAGTTACTCAGCTATTTTTTGTTCACTTTTGTCTTCATGAATCCACTTATCCCTGCCCACACTTTTTTTAAATCTGCCTACTGTTCTTCAATCTTCCTACTCTGTTTGTAGTGGAGCGTGAGGCCTAGTTGACAGTATAAAGACAGTTGATAAGCTGGCTTGTAAAGACTAGAATTACACACCCCGCCATGGTTCGAAGTCACGGACAGACAGAAAAAAATCAGGGCGTCGTTTATTCCTGGTGCAACCGCTTTTCCAGTCAACTCAGCTGTAAATGGGTCCGAATGAGTTGGGGAAGGTATAAACAGCTAGGAAAGGAACTGACCACCCCACCTTACATATGCTGTGGCTTAGGCCATAAAGAGTTATCTTCATGTCCGACGACAATTGTTGCCATGAGACCCACCTTTTGTTTGTAAATCTACCTACTAAAGTAAGGAGGAAGACTAACATCTGGTCAGGCAAATCATACCGATCATACATATCGGTTTCAGGAAAAACATACTGGGCAAGACCCTCACCTTGGCTTCCATGCAGCCCTTCCTGGAAACGGGCTCTTTTCATGATAGCCTGGCGTGATCTTCGTAGTAGTGAGTGACACGCAGATGATGCCAAGCATAGCACAACTACCGAGAGGACTCCAGTCCCCCTTCATCAACAAGCTTGGCATGTGAGGAAAGCTACAACTTGACACTTTTTTAGGGCTCACAAAAGAGTGAACCTGCTCATTGTTAGCATTCAACAATAACAACAACTTACTAAGTTCATAAGCCTATTGTTCTCTAATCTGCCTACTCTATTCTCTAATCTGCCTACTCTATTCTCTAATCTGCCTACTCTATTCTCTAATCTGCCTACTCTATTCTCTAATCTGCCTACGCTATTCTCTAATCTGCCTACTCTAATTCTCTAATCTGCCTACTCTAATTCTCTAATCTGCCTACTCTATTCTCTAACCTGCCTACTCTATTCTCTAATCTGCCTACTCTATTCTCTAATCTGCCTACTCTATTCTCTAATCTGCCTACTCTATTCTCTAATCTGCCTACTCTATTCTCTAATCTGCCTACTCTAATTCTCTAATCTGCCTACTCTATTCTCTGATCTGCCTACTCTATTCTCTAATCTGCCTACTCTATTCTCTAATCGGCCTACTCCATTCTCTAATCTGCCAACTCTATTCTCTAATCTGCCTACTCTATTCTCTAATCTGCCAACTCTATTCTCTAATCTGCCTACTCTAATCTGCCTACTCTAATTCTCTAATCTGCCTACTCTATTCTCTAATCTGCCTACTCTATTCTCTAATCTGCCTACTCTATTCTCTAATCTGCCTACTCTAATTCTCTAATCTGCCTACTCTATTCTCTAATCTGCCTACTCTATTCTCTAATCTGCCTACTCTATTCTCTAATCTTCCTACTCTAATTCTCTAAGCTGCCTACTCTAATTCTCTAATCTTCCTACTCTAATTCTCTAATCTGCCAACTCTATTCTCTAATCTGCCTACTCTAATCTGCCTACTCTAATTCTCTAATCTGCCTACTCTAATTCTCTAATCTGCCTACTCTATTCTCTAATCTGCCTACTCTATTCTCTAATCTGCCTACTCTATTCTCTAATCTGCCTACTCTATTCTCTAATCTGCCTACGCTATTCTCTAATCTGCCTACTCTAATTCTCTAATCTGCCTACTCTAATTCTCTAATCTGCCTACTCTATTCTCTAACCTGCCTACTCTATTCTCTAATCTGCCTACTCTATTCTCTAATCTGCCTACTCTATTCTCTAATCTGCCTACTCTAATTCTCTAATCTGCCTACTCTATTCTCTGATCTGCCTACTCTATTCTCTAATCTGCCTACTCTATTCTCTAATCGGCCTACTCCATTCTCTAATCTGCCAACTCTATTCTCTAATCTGCCTACTCTATTCTCTAATCTGCCAACTCTATTCTCTAATCTGCCTACTCTAATCTGCCTACTCTAATTCTCTAATCTGCCTACTCTAATTCTCTAATCTGCCTACTCTATTCTCTAATCTGCCTACTCTATTCTCTAATCTGCCTACTCTATTCTCTAATCTTCCTACTCTAATTCTCTAAGCTGCCTACTCTAATTCTCTAATCTTCCTACTCTAATTCTCTAATCTGCCAACTCTATTCTCTAATCTGCCTACTCTAATCTGCCTACTCTAATCTGCCTACTCTAATTCTCTAATCTGCCTACTCTATTCTCTAATCTGCCTACTCTATTCTCTAATCTGCCTACTCTATTCTCTAATCTTCCTACTCTAATTCTCTAAGCTGCCTACTCTAATTCTCTAATCTTCCTACTCTAATTCTCTAATCTGCCAACTCTATTCTCTAATCTGCCTACTCTAATCTGCCTACTCTAATTCTCTAATCTGCCTACTCTATTCTCTAATCTGCCTACTCTATTCTCTAATCTGCCTACTCTATTCTCTAATCTTCCTACTCTAATTCTCTAAGCTGCCTACTCTAATTCTTTTATCTGCCTACCCTAATTCTCTAATCTGCCTACTCTATTCTCTAATCTGCCTACTCTATTCTCTAATCTGCCTACTCTATTCTCTAATCTGCCTACTCTATTCTCTAATCTGCCTACTCTATTCTCTAATCTGCCTACTCTATTCTCTAATCTGCCTACTCTATTCTCTAATCTGCCTACTCTAATTCTCTAATCTGCCTACTCTAATTCTTTTATCTGCCTACTCTAATTCTCTAATCTGCCTACTCTATTCTCTAATCTGCCTACTCTATTCTCTAATCTGCCTACTCTATTCTCTAATCTGCCTACTCTATTCTCTAATCTGCCTACTCTATTCTCTAATCTGCCTACTCTAATTCTCTAATCTGCCTACTCTAATTCTTTTATCTGCCTACTCTAATTCTCTAATCTGCCTACTCTATTCTCTAATCTGCCTACTCTATTCTCTAATCTGCCTACTCTATTCTCTAATCTGCCTACTCTATTCTCTAATCTGCCTACTCTATTCTCTAATCTGCCTACTCTAATTCTCTAATCTGCCTACTCTAATTCTTTTATCTGCCTACTCTAATTCTTTTATCTGCCTACTCTAATTCTCTAATCTGCCTACTCTATTCTCTAATCTGCCTACTCTATTCTCTAATCTGCCTACTCTATTCTCTAATCTGCCTACTCTATTCTCTAATCTGCCTACTCTATTCTCTAATCTGCCTACTCTAATTCTCTAATCTGCCTACTCTAATTCTTTTATCTGCCTACTCTAATTCTCTAATCTGCCTACTCTATTCTCTAATCTGCCTACTCTATTCTCTAATCTGCCTACTCTATTCTCTAATCTGCCTACTCTATTCTCTAATCTGCCTACTCTATTCTCTAATCTGCCTACTCTAATTCTCTAATCTGCCTACTCTAATTCTTTTATCTGCCTACTCTAATTCTCTTATCTGCCTACTCTAATTCTCTAATCTTCCTACTCTAATTCTCTAATCTGCCTACTCTATTCTCTAATCTGCCTACTCTATTCTCTAATCTGCCTACTCTATTCTCTAATCTGCCTACTCTAATTCTCTAATCTTCCTACCCTAATTCTCTAATCTGTCTGCTCTAATTCTCTAATCTGCCTATTCTGTTTTCTTCAGTTTGTCTACTCTGTTGATAAATTCACCTAATCTGCTTTTAATCTGTCTACTTTGTTCTTCCTTCACCTCTCCTAAATCCACATTCTGTGTTTCCAAATCCATGTATTCTGTACTTTATTCCATCTATTCTGTTCTATAATCTTAAATTCATGTGCTGTGTTGTAAAGATTCCAATAATTTATTCATTATTTTAAAACTTGTTAAAACCTGAAAGACTACTTCAAACTTTTTTAGGGTGGCAAATGTGTGCAATGCTATGACTACTGCCCTAGAGATGCTAATTGTTAGTTCCTAGATTCACATGTTCTGTAAAAGTTTACATACATACATACATCTGCAGAGTAAATTTTGTGAATAAAATTACATTTGTTTAATTTTCACCATATGGAGACTTTTGTTGTACCATCCTGGATACAAGATGTCAGATCTTTATTTTGTGTGAGGTGGGGTGACATGTGTACTTTTTTGACTTCCTTGACAGTATTCAGCTGTCCATTTACAACAGGTGCCCTTTATGATGAAAGTTTTGTCATTTCTCCTTTTCTCCTGTCAGATCCACGCTGATGACCTAGCTGTGCTCATGTACAATCGTCTTGTAGATGTGCTGGCACTCCTAATGGCAGAGGTCTTCAACGTGACCAACAACATTCTATGCTTCTGTGATTTTCAGCTTCAGGAGATTGACTTGGACATGAAATACCCGAAAATGAAAAGCATCTTTAAATATGCACAATTCTATTCACGATTTCTCTCTGATGATGGCATGATCTTGGCATGTCTTTGTGCCACACGATTTTTAAACTCTGGTAAGTGTACTATCTTGAAGGTAACTGCTGTCGTGAAGGAAACTCTAGAAACTTAGTTGTGTTGGGTCTTAGCTTTTTGTGATATTGGGTGGCCAGTTTCCTTCCTGATTTGCTTTCCTTTTGTAAAAATAGTCATGTAGCCATTTACAGCTGGGTGGTCTGTTGGTAATGGAGATCTTCTTCTTCTTCTTCTTCTTCTTCGTACGCAGTCAGACAGTAACCATTATTTTTTCGAAAAAAGCAGCTGTCATCCTGAGACTGTCGACACTGCCATAGAGCTTGTCTAGTGTTGCCACTGGTGATGGCCACATCTGCTCTCTCTGATCCTCGTATGTCGGGCAGTTTTGCAGCAAATGCTCAGCGGTCATTTTCCCGGGGCCACACGGGCATTCATCAGTGCCACCTATCTTCAATTTGTTGAATAGGTGGTACCTGAGTCTATTGTGGCCAGTGCGAAGTCTGAAGACCACGACCTGATCTTTTCTGTTCAACTGGTAATAGGCATCGTTTTTGGTGTAACCAGTATGTTCGGTTTCCCATTTGGTCATGTATCTAGCTCTAATAAGCCGTTTTGACTCTTCGGATTATGGAGATGAAAGCCAGCATTATTGCCATGGGAATTGAGTACTATGCAACACCTGATAAATGTGAGATTTGGAAACTACCAAAACTTGGTTCATCACTGTGGACCACATCTTGCATGTGGTTGCAGTTCTTTATGGTATTTATTACATACTGGTTTTGCTGAAGAATTTTTTGTTTGTGTGTGGTTGCCTTATTTCTCTATTCTCCAATACGTTGCACTATGCTTTTATTTTGCGCCTGTCGGCCCAGTGCAACAGCCTTCGAAATGCATTTTATGTAAGAGTCTTCTTCCTCATGCATTTTCAATGGGTTTGCTTTGCCGGTGTGATGGGGAGTGAATCTTGCACCTTCTGGCTGTGAGCCGTCTCACTTAACCACTATCATGTGCCGTCACTTGTACTGAAGAATGACATAGGTCCTCATAGCTGTAGTGCATTGTAACAATTCTCACCAAGCTGCAAATAAGGATCACTGTTATTCTGCATCTCGTTGGGTACACAGCTGTAATACATCCTGGTACCAGGAGCTCGATGAGAGTCACCGCTTTACCTGACCCTGGAGCTGTAATACATCCTGGTACCAGGAGCTCGATGAGGGTCACCGCTTTACCTGACCCTGGAGCTGTAATACATCCTGGTACCAGGAGCTCGATGAGGGTCACTGCTTTTCCTGACCCTGGAGTTGTAATACATCCTGGTACCAGGAGCTCAATGAGGGTCACCGCTTTACCTGACCCTGGAGCTGTAATACATTCTGGTACCAGGAGCTCGATGAGGGTCACCGCTTTACCTGACCCTGGAGCTGTAATACATCCTGGTACCAGGAGCTCGATGAGGGTCACCGCTTTACCTGACCTTTGCGTAAGTTTTGGCTCTCATATTAAATGGTTTGTTATTAGTTAACTGGGTCGTAAATGTTTATCATTGTTGAGTGTAGAGAATAACCTCTTGTAACTTAAATCAAATACTTCTAAGGCATGCACCTCAAATAGCAAAAGTCCAGCTTCTGGCCTTTCTGTGGCTACACCTATTTATACTAACATGGGAAGGGGCGACGTTCAAACTTCTGGACCATTAAAACCAGATAGACGCTTCGAGTGGATGAGACTCAATAAGCTTAGGGAGGCAGTTCAAAATGGAGTAGGAGTGGTTTACAAAAAAATGTGGATGGAATGGTTTAAAAACAAAAATGGAGTGGTTACACAAAATTAAATAATGGACAGAAAATCCACATCTCTGGGGCCGAGACACTAAAAATAGCTGTAATGGCTATTGAGGAAAACAAGAACCATGTCAGAGACAAGATAGTCCTTACAGATTCCATGTAATTCATAATGGCCCTCAAAATGCATAAATACAATGAATTGGACCATGTCTGAGGCACTCATAAATGCAAGCCAAAATTTCAGCAGAGCAAAAATTTAGTGGAACCCTGCACACTTTAAGATACATAGAAATGAGGAGGCAGATAGACTGGCATAAGAAGCAGGCAGGCAAACTACAAACTGACAACAGAGCTACAAATGAAGAAATGAAGGCAATTATAAAATTCAACTTCAAAGACACAGAAGTGGCACAGAACATCTAGGAACCATTCTACTCTTTGCCAAGACGAGATCAACTGACAATTTAGACTCCAAACGAGTCACTACAGTCTGAAAAATCATTTGTTGAATAAATTGTAAATTTAACACAAGACATGTGCCCTTGTGAGGAAAACAAACATACAAACAAACAAAGACATGTTCTGCAGGTCTGCCTGCTGTACGAGAGGAGTAGAGTGTACTACATGGCCGTCCTCAACAAAATTGCAAAATAAACTGTATGGTTATGAGATAAGCCTGAGAAGGGACTGCCAGGCTTATGAGGGAGGTTGATACGATTATTTGAGACAGCACACAATGAAGAATAAGAAGAAAAACAGGTCTCTGGCCAAGAGACAAAGCCACATTTCAAATTACACACAATCTGGAAAAAATATTATTTTATAACCAGACATGTCCTGGTTTGGAACCCACAGGATGAGAAGCATGGGAATTTCTCTGCCCTCTCTCCCTTCTTCTTCTCTTGCCCCAAAGGTTGCAGTGGAGTGGCCATTACAGTTCTATGTTTTTATAAGATATTCAATGATAATAATTTGAGTATTGTGCATTATTGTGCCTGTATGTTTGTGTGTGTAACTGTCAGTCGCAGATCGGCCCTTACAGCCATAGCAGATAGTGTCAAAATACAGGAGACAGAGCTGGACAAAACTTACAGGGCACCAAGCGTATGGTCTATAGAGACTGAGACACCTATGATGATGTTTGTATATATTTTCATTTGTGAATTGTGAGAATGTGTATTTTTGAAAACCTTTGTCACTTACAGATGGACTCCAACTCACTCAACCAGAAAAGGTAGACCAAGCACTAGATAAAATTCAAAATCTGTCTGTAAAATATTGGAGTTCCTTGAAGAACAAAAGACTTGTGAGGGATCTGCTCAAAGGTTTGCCCAATTTTGAAAATATTCGTGACGAAGAGTTGAGTGTTCTTATGAGGATATCAATGTTAGAAAAGAATTTTGAAGATATTAAGAGCCACATTCAGTCAAATCCACTGTCTGGTCTGTCAGAAAGCTCAACTCCTGAATATGTCAATCAAAGTACATCTTCTGTACCGAGTTCTGGAAGTTTTAGTATTAGTCCCTCCAATACTAGTGAAGAGGATGTCAAGACACTTAAACAGGAAGTCAAGAATGATGACCTAAGATCTAACCAAAGTATTAATATCAGAAATGGTAATGTAAACGCTCAACCAAGTTTTGAAATTCAGTTTCAACCACAAAGTTTTCAAGAATCAGTCAGCCATGATGTGACCAGAGAAAGTCACATGCTCAGAGAAAGTGATGTGTCTGCATCTGCTTTGTTTGGAGGTAATAGTTCTTGGCATGTTAGTGGTGGCCAATCTGATGGCGTCACTTCTTCCACTATCTGTAATGAAAGATGGACAGAAAGCACCCCTGTTTCCCAGAAAATCATACCAGTACCAGGAACCGTGATAAAGCCAGAAGCCAGAATATATAGCCAGCAGCCAGTGGTATCTACGTCTGTTTTGTTTGGTAGTACTGGCTCAGTCTGGCCAGCTGGTGTTAATAGTCCTTGTACTACTGTGACATCGTCAGCGACTTATGAAGACAGATGGTCAGACTGTACGTCCCTATCTAACAAAATGTCAGAAACCACGATAAAGCCAGAAGCCAAACCGTATCAAGCTACATCCATCAGAAACAACGGATACATTCACCAACAATGTCCTGAAACATATTATTACCAAGCTGGATCTTCACACAGTTCCCAAGATGGATTTTCACGCAGTACCCACGCATTGCCACCCGAAACTCATAATTTCAAGTCGCTAAGATCAGATGATCACATGCCTATAACTGACAACAGAAGAATGCAAGTCCCTCGAAATATTTTGTGTAACTGGCAAGATAATATTGGTGCTCCAGTTGAATTGGTTGATCAGGACGATGACGTTGATAACTTGAAGAAGAAAAATGAAAGTCTGAAAAAGATGGTGCTGCATCTGTGTGACGTGATGAAGACACAAGGAGTATATCCTAATTTGGACAGCATGTGGGATATTGTCCAAAGAACAGATATTGCAACAAATATGTCTAGAAGTGAAATGGCTGGTATGCTAAAGTTTATTAATGGTGATCATCAATCATCACCAATTCCTAGCTTTCCCCATGAACTCAGTATTTTGCACCATCCTGAAGTCAGTAGAGCACTATCTTCTCGCCAACTATCCTTTGCCCACACCAATGATTACAGAATGAAGTGTCATTCCCTTACTTCACCACTTGGACATCAGTATTATCCTTCTTCCAGTTCTGCATCTCAGTCCTCATTTACTCCATCGCCAGTTGCATACCAAAATGTAAGTCCTGTTTGTGAAATTGATTCCGAGCCATTTCGATTTCAAACTCAAAATGACCAGTTCAGCCAGCAAACAAATGGTCACAGTGGCACCTTCTGGCAAGTTCAACATTATGCAGACAATCGCTGCATCTTTTCTTCCAATGTCACCCAAGATCCAATTGAACCTTCCTTCTCTTTCAGATCCCAGACCGCACATTCAAGTACATCAAATTCTAGTCCACAATCTGCTAGCAGAGAGCCCATTGATCATTCCTTCACTTTCAGATCCCAGACCGCACATTCAAGTACATCAAATTATAGTCCACAATCTGCCACCACAGAGACCACTGAACCTTCCTTTTCTTTCAGATCCCAGACCCCACATTCAAGTACATCAAATTCTAGTCCAGTTTCACTGCCAGAATCGTCTTCTCCATTTGATAATGTGGTCTCTAGTTCAGAGAGCAAGGTAATCTGTCAGCCCCAAACACATGTGGATGGTACGGCACCACCAAAATCGCCAACTGAAGCCATTTGTTTTAAGAAAAAATGGTTACGGGCTCACTTTAACGAAGAGGGGTTAAGTTTGGCCTTGTAAGCCAGGTTTGAGGTGTGTTTGTTAGGACTAGGTCTGTGACAAGTGGGTTATGTTTGTTAGGGGTAGGTTTGGGTAAGTGGGCCAGGTTTGGGGTATGTTTGTTAGGAGTAGGTTTGGGTAAGGGGACCAGGTTCGGGGTATGTTTGTTTGTGGTAGGACTAGGTTTGGGTAAGTGGGCCAGGTTTGGAATATCTTTGTTTATGGTAGGACTAGATTTTGAGTGTGTAGACTATTGGAAATTTGATAGCTAGGCTTAGGGTATGTGTTTAGGTAAATGCTAGGTTTGGAGTATGTAGACGGTTGGAGATTTGAGGACTAGGATTAGGGTATGTTCGTTAAGGCTAAGCTTGGGGTATGTTCGTTACGGCTATGTGGGATATTGGATATGTGGGCTAGGTTCAGGATACGTGGGCTAGGTTCAGGATACGTGGGCTACATTTGAGATAAATTTTGACTAGGTTTGAGATGTGTGGGCTAGATTTGACATAGATGTGGGCTAGGTTTGACATAGATGTGGGCTAGGTTTGAGATGTGTGGGCTAGGTTTGAGATGTGTGGGCTAGGTTTGAGATGTGTGGGCTAGGTTTGACATAGATGTGGGCTAGGTTTGACATAGATGTGGGCTAGGTTTGACATAGATGTGGGCTAGGTTTGAAATAGATGGGGGCTAGGTTTGACATAGATGTGGGCTAGGTTTGGGATGTATGTGGGCTAGGTTTGAGATGTATGTGGGCTAGGTTTGAGATGTATGTGGGCTAGGTTTGAGATGTATGTGGGCTAGGTTTGAGATGTATGTGGGCTAGGTTTGAGATATGTGTCGACTATGTTTGAGATGTGTGTCGACTAGCTTTGAGATGTATGTCGACTAGCTTTGAGATGTATGTCGACTAGCTTTGAGATGTATGCCGACTAGCTTTGAGATGTATGTCGACTAGGTTTGAGATGTATGCCGACTAGGTTTGAGATGTATGTCGACTAGGTTTGAGATGTATGCCGACTAGCTTTGAGATGTATGCCGACTAGCTTTGAGATGTATGCCGACTAGGTTTGAGATATGTTGTCTAGGATTGAGATGTTTACGGTGGATCTCATGTGTGAAAGCTGTGTTTGGCATATGTTTATGCTGAGCTATTTGTTATTTCCAGAGGATTGCTGAGAGAGGTATCCTAAAGTGTTTTATGTATATACTGTATAATTCCAAATGGACAACTCTCCAAACCCCTTTCTTTCAGTCATTCATTCACTCCATGAAACCTTCGTTACGACCAAAATTCTGCCTTTTTTTTCATTTTTGCTACAGGTGAAGACATTTTGAACGTAACCCAGGTTTCACACATGTTATGTTCTAACATTGTTTTGAGCCATAAATTTCCATGTTATTACACAAATTTAAAAGATTTTATCATTTAATAATTATTCATACTCAAACATCAATTCGCAGATCCTGTGCAGATGCCCATAAAACTTTCTGCCCTTCTTATGTCCTTTAAAATAATAGTTAAAGTCAGGTCTGATTATCAAAGTAAAGAAATTCAACCAAGAGTAGGTCAACGACGGATGTAACTATCTCTTATGGTAGCCAAATGCTTCATATTCTAATTAGTGATGGGCATGAATGGATTAACTGCGCACTAGTTAATGAAAAATTCATGATTTAGATTGTAATAATGGGAGAAGGAACCATGCTTTTGACATGAACAAATTATCTATTAATGACATTGAACATTTTTGATATAATATAAATTAAGGCTTATGGTAGAAAAGTCGGGTGTCAATATTGGTGACAGAACAAGGTCAGCAGCTGTCCAATGGTAGAATACTCTTGATGCGTCCGGAAGAGGCAATGTTGACAGATTTGTTTGCAATTGGATGAACAATATCATCATTCCACTTGCCTCCTTGGATCATAGTGGTTCCCTTGCAGAGGATCATGGGACCAGGGAAGGTTGTGATGGTACTGGCAAAAAAAACTATTTAAAAAAACCACACTGCACATTCTTTATGTTGGACCTATGCTCTACTGCAGCAAGGGCTTATTATTATTATTAACCTATAAAATAAAAAATGAAATCTATCAGCTCTGTTCAAGTACCACCTTGTTTGATGAGACAACGCTTCAAAGGCAACATCCTCTCTCTTGCCTTGGTGATACAATCTGCCAGATTTTTCCTTGTCCATACTTTCATGTTATAATTTAACTTTAACTTTAACTTAACTTACCGTCTTTATACTGGTTTAGAGGACTCAGATCAGGTCAGGTCATCCCGTAACCGGTGAGGTCATTGAGGCACACATGAAGACATCCTCACAACAGCACGCCACCCTTCTCTGCCTGCAGCCACTGCCTGTGACTCTTCTGGTCGGAAATTGGTCCATTCTTTTATGTTGTCGTCCCATCTCTTTTTGGGACGGCCTCTTCGTCGTCTGCCATGCACCTTTCCATGGAGGATTGTATTTGCAAGACCATTTGATCTCGATATGTAACCAAACCAAGCTAGTTTCCTTTTTTTGACAGTTGCCAAGAGGTCTTCAAAAAGCCCTATTGCTGTTGTATTTCTATCTCGTATTTCCTCATTTGTAACTCGATCTTTGTACTTCGGAAACATCTCATCTCCAAGGCCTGTATTCTTCGTTGAAGGTCAGCTGTAACTGTCCATGTCTCACAAGCATAGAGGAATATTGATAGAACCAGTGTATGCATCAATCTGATTTTTGTGCATATTGCTAACCTTTTATCTTGCCAGATTTTGTTATGCCATGCAAGCGCCGCTATTGTCTGTGCTATTCTGGCCAACACCTCACATCCTGCTGTTGAAGCCCTTGGCGTTGTTAGAGGACTCAGTCTGTATCTTCCTGCCTATGGCATTGTTTGCCTCTGGCATGTTTTCTTGCATTATTTTCTTTGAATGTGACTAAATCTTATGTCAGACTCTTTCATTCATCAATTCTCTTTGCATGCTTAATTTCAAGACTTTCTAATTTATTTTAGTTTCTGTCCACGAGATACACCTTGTTCTCTTTATCTTATCTATTTCCACTTTTCAAAGGTATTGTTTCAACTCTCTTCTCCAATCATTATTTATGTAGATGTTTCTACACCATATAGTAAAGTTGTGATTATACATTAGTCATTTTCATTTTTATTGGTTGTGGTGGATTTGAAAATATGACTCATGTTGGTTGATGTCAATATATTACCTCTTGTTGGCAATGTCAATATATAACCTCATGTTGGTGGATGTCAATACATGACTCATGTTGGTAAAAACAGATTTGGTCATACATGTACTCCGTTTCACTACCATTATTATATTTCTAAGAAAGAAGCTAGCTGTTCACTTGTTCCAGTATTTGACTATTTCTGTAAAGTAGATTTTGAGTTTACTTTCCTATTCGATTTTCTCTGTGGATGTAGAGGAAAGCTTACATGCACATTTCTTCTTCATTTGAATCACGAATTCCTGTAATTTATTTTTGCTTTCAACCAGGAAAATGGTGTCATCCTTTAACTAGACTTTATTTAATGATGTAGTGAAACATAGTATAGATTAGTAGCTCCTTAAGAGTGTTTGGTTTTCTCTTTCCTTGCAGCGGTGTTGCTCCTTTCTCTGTATTATTTATTGATAACTTCACAGATGATGTGTCTTGACAATTCCTTCATGTCTCAAATCTAACAAGAATTGGCCGTGCAATTTTGATAGCTTTTTATTTCAAAATATTCATGCTGTAAACAATAATAATACTAATACCCAAGCGGAGATGCCGACAGCGCAGACGTGTGTATTTAGATGTGACTGCACATGACTACAACCCGATCTGAGCGTGCCAAACTTTACCACATTTAGGGCACATGAGGACAAGGTTAGTAATTGGGCTGGCTTGCTTTTGTCTTCGTGCAGCTTGCTTTTGTCTTCGTGCAGCTTGCTTTTACTGCTCCAAAACAATGACTCTGTTCGGCCATGCAAGCACAGTGTGGGGTTTACAGTGCGCCATGCTGAGTGGTTTGATGTAAGCAGCTCACAGGAAGTGACATGAATGCAAAATCCGTTGTCTTTGTATTGTTTCTTCTGGCTTCCCCTATGAGCCTTTGCCTGTCCTGAGCTCACCGTACAGCAGCTGCTTAGGGAGGTGCTCATCTGACATGCAAATATATACAGTCCATCTGTACATCTGACATGCAAACATGTACGGGAGTTGAACCTTTTGCCTTGAATATTGAGTTTTCTACCACTACATTAATCAAAAAGCTACCATGCACATTATGATCTATCTAATATAAACCCCCTTAATTGAGCACTGCATTTGTCCTCAATTTCATTCCTTTTTTAGGAGCCAAAGGCTTATGTGAAGCATGGATTAAGTAAGCCAAATATATGGCCATGCTTGCAACATCATGTCATCGTTGACTACTTCTGTGCCTTGAATATTTTCACTTTAATTATATATTGATTTCTCTACATATTTATTTCACCTGGTGCTGTCTGCTCTCAGTACTTTTTTTAAAAGACCCCTTTTCTATTATTAAATAGACAGTTTTATATTCTAGTCCATATTTGATGTATATTTATATCCTTTAGTCATCTGGACTTGATGGCCATAGTTTGTTTTGTATTATCTTATTTTATTATGTCACAAGGCTGGGAGAACAAATATTTCAGCATAGATTTCGTGTTTTTTAAATTTGTTTGCATTAATGAATGAAATAATGCAATATATATATAAATACTTTTTCCCAATAATGCTACCTCAAACATCTGATTATAGCACTTTTTGTTTGTTAGCAATAGTATATTGCTGGGTGGGAGGTTCTTGTTTTGTAGTTAGGTTAGCATTTCCTGCCCACATACGGTCAAACAGCCATTGTTGTGTGAGGGGTTCCTCTCAAAAGTTATATATATTCTGTAGGGAGGCATGACAAGTGGTATCTCGACTGTGAGGTCACATACTGATAGTAAAATAAAAATTCTGCAACAATTGCAGCGGCAAATGGCCTTCATTCCTCAGCCCGATAAACAGACACACGGACTCTATTACTCCTTTATATATATATATATATATATATATATATATATATATATATATATATATTTATATTTATATATATATAGCAAGTTAGTTTTCTTTCCACTTATGTCACTGAACAACGTGGGTAGCTTACGTCGTCTGTCCTGGACACAGTAGGGCTAAATCTAGATATATCTTCATAACCTAACCTCTAAAAATCAAAACAGGATAAGCAAAAAGAAGCTGATTTTGAAGCTGAGTTCTCATTGTCCGTGTTTCACGTCAAGTCAAAACGGGTACATATGTGAAGTGGTGCACATTCATCTTAAAATTATTATGTAGGTCTCCTTTACTTTGCAATCCTCTATTTGTGACATACACAAGTAAAACATGGACCTATATATTAAGAGTTTTGGCTCCCCTGCACACCCATCAAATCTACACAAACATGACTTGTACCCTGTAAGGTCCACTCAAACGCACCTCATATTGGTTTGGTTTATGTGAGGAAATACTATCGTTCGGACATTTATTCCATAACGGAGTCCTCTTGAGGAATAAGGATCAGCTGTCCCTGCAGTCACCACGAATTGTCCAGGGTAGATTTCTATTTTTAGCTTCACTTGTGGGGGGGGGGGGGGGGGGGCGATGTGTGTGTGTCCATGTGCATGAAGGTTTTGATGAGCCTGTGTTATTTTTGTGTGGGACTATAGAGAATGTAGCGGTCAATGGTAAGGTGAGACTTTCATGTGTCTCAGTGACCATTTATATTGTTATCGTATACATTTCTCTACACATATACATTTTACCTCAGGTATGATTACTTTATATTAAGATATATTCAGGATCATGTATACTTTAATTCAAGAATAATTTTTTTTATTTGAAACAACTTGTTTGGCATATTATCTTAGGCAGCAGTTTGTATTTTTTTTTCTTGTATCACTCGATGTATTTTAGAAAGTTGAACTAGATAATGTCAGGCTAAATGCTAAGGGGATCACAGCAGTGATTACCCACCTTGCTGGCAGACTGTTCATAGTCTGAATTTCTTGGCCCAGCCACCAGCTTGCTCCTTGGATGTTTATGTAAATGTATATCAATTACAAGTGAAATACACATCCTTCCTTGGGAGCAAAGAATAGTAGGTCCCCAACATGTGCCTGAGGGATGTGTCCGAGATTAGCAATTTTATAAACTTGCCGCATAAACCACCATTGCAAGATTGCATAAATTGCTTTGACACAGGCTTCCTGAAAGGTAGGGTTAGCTGCAGTATATGACCAGCCCTGTTTATACTGGAGTGAATAATTGACAAACTGTAAACAACTGGATGACACATTGATCAATTGCCTAGGTTGGAAAATGTGACAGGATGACATAGAGAGGGGGGAAATGGGACACGATGATAGGAAATGATAACACAGTGTAGGATAGTGGGACAGGATAACATTGAGAGTAGGACAATGAGACAGGATAGCATTGAGAGTAGGACAATGGGACAGGATAGCATTGAGAGTAGGACAATGGGACAGGATAGCATTGAGAGTAGGACAATGGGACAGGATAGCATAGAGAGTAGGACAATGGGACAGGATATCAACGTTTGAAATGCGACATTTGACAGCAAAGAGAGAGAAGTGAGGCGGAATAGCTGAACATGTTTCGAACCGCCTTCACCCATTGATGATGATGACTCAGGTAACCAATTTTATATTGCACATTAGAATTATCTGCATTTTCAAACGATTTTGTGTTGTGCAACCTACCTGGGGTAATTGCCTTACTTTTAAATTGTATTTACCACCAATTATTGTTCCATGTTGTTGTGCAACCTGGGGTAATTGCCTTACTTAAAAATTGTATTTGCCACTGTTTTTTGTTCCACATTGTTATGCAACCTGGGGTATTTTCTTTACATTTCATTGTACTTTCCAGATTCCATTTTGGTAGCAGCTTAATATGCATGCTTAGTTTTTTATACCAAATGCTGCACTGCTAAATTTTTACAAATGAATTTGTGTATATCTCAGGGAGCCAAAAGTCAAATTTGAATGCATAATTTTCCATTTTCATGTATGTTTTTCTTTGTAATTGATCATAAGATATTTATATCGTCTGGATCAACTTTTCAAATATTTTTATTAGTGTTCAATGTAACTAACTAATAATGCTTGAGCGGTTCCTAGGAAGGTTGTGTATGACAATAGGGTCACTTCCTCTGCCGAAGACGGATGTGTCGGACCGAAAGGTGCAAATATCGCAGTCAAGCTGTAAACTAGCGCATTCCGTTCTCCGGACTACATCCTGCTATTTACAAAGCCCTGTTCAGGGCTTGGTAACAAGAGATTGAGAACGAACGAAGAAGAATAGGGTCACTTCCATACATGGTTGCCTGTGAGCCTCCTGTCCTGGTAATTCATGCCTTCAGCACCTGCTATATGGTGTGTGCTCCCTTCTCTGGCTGGGATTTTTGACTTCATATTACCCTTGTTTCTGTGCCAAGTTACTTATAGCTAGGACTTAAACCCCAGCCTTTCATAAGATTACTGGGTGTATGTAACAGGGTCCATTAACGTACACTTTGGCAGGTTATGCTTTGTGACAATTACTTATACGGTGCGCTATTTGGGACCTATCATCAGCAATGCGTACGGAGTTGGAACATCTGCATACCTATTTTGGAGCTTTAAAAACCTTTCCACCACAGCAAACTTATCCAGAGAAATAGCCTTCACACATGACAAACAATAAGCAGAGAACTGATACACTCTGGAAGCATGTCATTTGAAGCTGCGGTCAAGAATCTGGACTCCCAACTCATGGTTTGCACTTTTAATTCATGGTTTGCACATGTAACATTTGCACTCACCAAAAGCCCACAGGAAGTGGTTTAGCAATCTGTGTTTGAGAGAACAGTAGAAAGAGAGAGAAAACATAAAACAAGAATTTGTGAAATTCTTTGGAATTGAAAGAATAGATGCTCCCTACATGCTTGCAGTTAAAAGCTGCTCTATTCTACCTTCCGTCAGGTATCACTCAAATGAAATGCATCAACATTTTGTTGGTCGACACTGATCCTCGTATGTTTATTGTTCTTATGCAAACTTAATCCTAAATGTTTTGTTTCAATTTTTTTATTAACATTTTATTATTTGTTTTGTTCACTAAATTAGCATTATATATCTTGACGATTTGTATGGTAACACTTTATCCTTGGATATTTTGCTTCTTTTACAAGTAATTTTGATATTCATTTAATTAAGTTTGGTTTTCTGTCTGTTTGCTGTTTATAGTCATTGAAGATCATTTAGATCTTGATCTTCTACGTCACTCTTATCACCTTGGTGCTCATTGACCATCAGTTTCTCCCGAACAGACCGGATCTGTGCTATTTTATCCTGTTCTTTCCAATCTTTTCCATTTTTACCCTTGTATCGATCTCTTCTACTTGTGTTCTTTGGCCCTATTTTGTCTATTTTTTTCCTTTAGCCACAGTAACTTTATGCTCAACAATCCTATGGTTTGCTCAGAGTACAGTCCCTATCATAGCGGCTTCTTCTTTCTTAAACTGCCCAAGTAGCGACTTATTTCATGGCCCAGACACCATGATGTTCGTCAACAGGCTGGGCCTGTTAGCAGGCTGTAGATGCTTTTATATCGCTGAAGAAGGTGGATCTAGACTAGGCCTTCCTGGATGTAGTGCAATGATAGGTTTGCCAGCAGACTTTTGGTTCAGTTGCACCTCTCCACCTTGCTGGTCAAGCTGCTGTTACACAGCCTGTTTCCAGGTAAACAGCGTAGGCAGGGTTTGAAATCTTGATCAATATGTTTCACATCCCTTGGAGATGTGAATTTCATGTCTTGGGTCAGGGGACGGCGTGGCCTAGTGGTTAAGTGGAATGGCTCACAATCCGAAGGTGCTGGGTTCGATCCCCATCACAGCACCGGCCGTTACCCCGGGGAAGCAAACCCTTAGAAAATGCAGGAGGAAGCAGACCCTTACATAAAATGCACGCTGAAGTCGGATGCACTGGGCCGACAGGCGCAAAATAAAAACCAGTGTAACGCACACCGCCTTGGGGATTAGAGAAATAAGGCGAACGAAAAAAAAAAATATCTTGGGTCAACTCCCTAGAGTTAGTTTGAGATGGGAGTCTCGTATCTTGGTCAACATGTTTCACCTCCCAAGAGTTAGTTTGAGATGGGAGTTTTGTATCTTGGTCAACATGTTTCACCTCCCAAGAGTTAGTTTGAGATGGGAGTTTCATATTTTGGTCAACATGTTTCACCTCCCAAGAGTTAGTTTGAGATAGGAGTTTCGTATCTTGGTCAACATGTTTCACCTCCCAAGAGTTAGTTTGAGATGTGAGTTTCGTATCGTGGTCAACATGTTTCACCTCCCTAGAGTTAGTTTGAGATGGGAGTTTCGTATCTTGGTCAACATGTTTCACCTCCCAAGAGTTAGTTTGAGATGGGAGTTTTGTATCTTGGTCAATATGTTTCACCTCCCAAAAGTTAGTTTGAGATGGGAGTTTCGTATCTTGGTCAACATGTTTCACCTCCCAAGAGTTAGAGATGTGAGTTTCGTATCTTGGTCAACATGTTTCACCTCCCAAGAGTTAGTTTGAGATTGGAGTTTCATATCTTGGTCAACATGTTTCACCTCCCAAGAGTTAGAGATGTGAGTTTCGTATCTTGGTCAACATGTTTCACCTCCCAAGAGTTAGTTTGAGATGGGAGTTTCATATCTTGGTCAACATGTTTCACCTCCAAAGAGTTAAAGAGATGTGAGTTTCGTATCTTGGTCAACATGTTTCACCTCCCAAGAGTTAGTTTGAGATGTGAGTTTCGTATCTTGGTAGTTTGAGATGGGAGTTTCATATCTTGGTCAACATGTTTCACCTCCAAAGAGTTAAAGAGATGTGAGTTTCGTATCTTGGTCAACATGTTTCACCTCCCAAGAGTTAGTTTGAGATGTGAGTTTCGTATCGTGGTCAACATGTTTCACCTCCCAAGAGTTAGTTTGAGATGGGAGTTTCGTATCTTGGTCAACATTATTCACCTCCCCAAAGCTAGTCTTGAGATCCTAGATCTTTCAGATCTTAGCAAATGTTTCACCTCCCTAGAGCTAGTTTTGGGATGTGAGTTTCAGAACTTAGCTAATGTTTCTCCAACTGACCCAAAGAAGAACCACGAACGTCGCACACAATATTACCAAGACATGGCTGCAAATACAATGCATATGCCAATAGTTTAAAATTTGTCATCACTTATCTTTTACTAACTTGTTCATGTCATTTAATTAACCTTGCTTGTTTTTCAGTCAGCTTTGACATTTAATTATTTTGTACAAATTCCGTTAGCTGTTTCAAATAGAAACACTACACGGAATGTTATTGTTGATGTGGTATTAATGAATTTTACACCGGTGTAAGATGTCTGCAGGTTTTCATATAATTTATATAAGTGAACACAGGTTGAGTATCTCTTATCCAAAAATCCAAAAACTGTACACTTTAACCCTTTACAGTTCTAATTATCCATTGCAATCAACTAGTGTAGCACAGTTCAACTTATCTAAACTCACATATAAACAATATCTTTTAGCTAAATTTGATTTATAAACAGAAAACTGTAGTTCATTTTAGTTTTAATTACTTTTGTTCTGTTAATCATGAAACACATGCAATTAGTTTTGTTCTGTTAATCATGAAACACATACAATTACTTTTCTTGTCTTGAATATTAAGACTAGCATCTTGTAAATTAGGTTAGACTGTAAAGGGTTAATTCAGCAATGGTGTTGGAAGTGGCGTATAGTGGTGTTGAAGTGGCTTTATATAGGAGAATGGTTCTACAAGTGGCTTATACAGCAGTTCCATGTTCAACTTCCTGTAAGAAGTTTTGCTAAACCCCAGTACTAAGCCCTTATTGTTCATCATACTGTCTTGAGTGATAAATATATAAGGTTGTTCAAACCAACCTTAAGGCAATGCTTTCAAAGCCATAGGCTCTCGCTCTTTCAACAGAGGATGAAGATTACAGGCACTACAGTTCATTTGCTGTACAGCCCAGTTCAATCCTTCCAGGTGTTCCTCGCTGTTCAGTTCAATCCTCGCAGGTGTTTCTCGCTGCCTAGTTCAATCCTCGCAGGTGTTTCTCACTGCCTAGTTCAATCCTCGCAGGTGTATCTTGCTGCATAGTTCAATCCACGCAGGTGTTCCTCACTGCCTAGTTCAATCATGGCAGGTGTTCGTCGCTGCCCAGTTCAATCATCGCAGATGTTTCTTGCTGTCCAGTTCAATCCCTGCTGTCCAGTTCAATCCTTGCTGTTCAATTCAATACTCGTAGGTTTTCATCGCGGCTCAATTTATGTGGACGATTGCATCTGAAGTGATGCTTAGATGAGAATGGTTTTGGAAGTGGCTTATTAAGGGCTATGTTGGAAATAGCAGTAGGGTGTTGTAAGTGTCTTACAGAGAAGTATGGGGTGCTTGTGGGGAAGATTGTGTTGGAAGTGTCTTTTATAGGAATATGGTTTTGTAACTGGTTTGCAGAGTAGGTGGTAGATATAAGAGTTCAGACTAGTATGGTGGATGATGTGGAGTACAGACTAGTATGGCGGATGATGTGGAGTACAGACTAGTATGGTGGATGGTGTGGAGCACAGACTAGTATGGTGGATGATGTGGAGTACAGACTAGTATGGTGGATGATGTGGAGCACAGACTAGTATGGTGGATGATGTGGAGTACAGACTAGTATGGCGGATGATGTGGAGTACAGACTAGTATGGTGGATGATGTGGAGTACAGACTAGTATGGTGGATGATGTGGAGTACAGACTAGTATGGTGGATGATGTGGAGCACAGACTAGTATGGTGGATGATGTGGAGTACAGACTAGTATGGCGGATGATGTGGAGTACAGACTAGTATGGTGGATGATGTGCAGTACAGACTAGTATGGCGGATGATGTGTACAAAGAAGTGGTGGTGGATGTGGAGTACAGACTAGTATAGTGATGTGGAGTACAGACTAGTATGGCGGATGATGTGGAGTACAGACTAGTATGGAGAATGATGTGGAGTACAGACTAGTATGTTGGATGATCTGGTGTACAAAGAAGTGGCAGATGATGTGGAGTACAGACTAGTATGGTGGATGATGTGGAGCACAGACTAGTATGGCGGATGATGGGGAGCACAGACTAGTATGGCGGATGATGGGGAGCACAGACTAGTAAGATGGTTGATGTGGAGCACAGACTAGTATGACAGATGATGTGGAGCACAGACTAGTATGGCGGATGATGTGGAGCACAGACTAGTATGGCGGATGATGTGGAGCACAGACTAGTATGGCGGATGATGTGGAGCAGACTAGTATGGCAGATGATGTGGAGCACAGACTAGTATGGCGGATGATGGGGAGCACAGACTAGTATGGTGGATGATGTGGAGTACAGACTAGTATGGCGGATGATGTGCAGTACAGACTAGTATGGCGGATGATGTGGTGTACAAAGAAGTGGTGGTGGATGTGGAGTACAGACTAGTATAGTGGATGTGGAGTACAGACTAGTATGGCGGATGATGTGGAGTACAGACTAGTATGGAGAAGGATGTGGAGTACAGACTAGTATGTTGGATGATCTGGTGTACAAAGAAGTGGCGGATGATGTGGAGTACAGACTAGTATGGTGGATGATGTGGAGCACAGACTAGTATGGCGGATGATGGGGAGCACAGACTAGTAAGATGGTTGATGTGGAGCACAGACTAGTATGACAGATGATGTGGAGCACAGACTAGTATGGCGGATGATGTGGAGCACAGACTAGTATGGCGGATGATGTGGAGCACAGACTAGTATGGTGGATGATGTGGAGCACAGAGTAGTATGGTGGATGATGTGGAGCACAGACTAGTATGGCGGATGGTGGGGAGCACAGACTAGTATGGCGGATGATGGGGAGCACAGACTAGTATGGTGGATGATGTGGAGTACAGACTAGTATGGTGGATGATGTGGAGCACAGACTAGTATGGCGGATGATGGGGAGCACAGGCTAGTATGGTGGATGATGTGGAGCACAGACTAGTATGGTGTATGATGTGGAGCACAGACTAGTATGGTGGATGGGAAGTACAGACTAGTATGGTGGATGTGAAGTACAGACTAGTATGTAAGATGTGGTGTACAGACTAGTATGGTGGATGTGAAGTACAGACTAGTATGTAAGATGTGGTGTACAGACTAGTATGGTGGATGTGGAGTACAGACTAGTATGGTGGATGTGGAGTACAGACTAGAATGGTGGATGATGTGAAGTACAGACTAGTATGGTGGATGATGTGGAGTACAGACTAATATGGTGGATGATGTGGAGTACAGACTAGTATGGTGGATGATGTGGAGTACAGACTAGTATGGTGGATGATGTGGAGTACAGACTAGTATGGTGGATGATGTGGAGTACAGACTAGTATGGTGGATGATGTGGAGTACAGACTAGTATGGTGGATGATGTGGAGTACAGACTAGTATGGTGGATGATGTGGAGTACAGACTAGTATGGTGTATGATGTGGAGTACAGACTAGTATGGTTGATGACGTGGAGTACAGACTAGTATGGTGGATGATGTGGCATATAAAGGAGTGGAGGTGGATGTGGAGCACATACTAGTATGGTGGATGATGTAGCGTATAAAGGAATGGAGGTGGATGTGGAGCACATACTAGTATGGTGGATGATGGGGAGCACAGACTAGTATGCGGAATGAAGGGGAGCACAGACTAGTATGGTGGATGATCTGGTGTACAAAGAAGTGGCGGATGGTGTGGAGTACAGACTAGTATGGCAGATGATGTGGAGCACAGACTAGTATGGTGGATGATGTGGAGTACAGACTAGTATGGTCGATGATGTGGAGTACAGACTAGTATGGTGGATGATGTGGAGTACAGACTAGTATGGTGGATGATGTGGAGTACAGACTAGTATGGTGGATGATGTGGAGTACAGACTAGTATGGTGGATGATGTGGAGTACAGACTAGTATGGTGGATGATGTGGAGTACAGACTAGTATGGTGGATGATGTGGAGTACAGACTAGTATGGTGGATGATGTGGAGTACAGATTAGTATGGTGGATGATGTGGAGTACAGCCTAGTATGGTGGATGATGTGGAGTACAGACTAGTATGGTGGATGATGTGGAGTACAGACTAGTAAGGTGGATGATGTGGAGTACAGACTAGTATGGTGGATGATGTGAAGTACAGACTAGTATGGTGGATGATGTGGAGTACAGACTAGTATGGTGGATGATGTGGAGTACAGACTAGTATGGTGGATGATGTGGAGTACAGACTAGTATGGTGGATGATGTGGAGTACAGACTAGTATGGTGGAGGATCTGGTGTACAAAGGAGTGGTGGTGGATGTGGAGTACAGACTAGTATGGTGGATGGTCTGGTGTACAAATGAGTTTAGGTGGATGTGGAGTAGACTAGTATGTTACTGGGTGTGAAGTACAGACTAGTATGGTGGTGGGTGTGGAATACAGACTAGTATGGTGGTGGGTGTGGAGTACAGACTAGTATCGCGGTGGGTGGGGAGTACAGACTAGTATGTTGGTGGGTGTGGAGTACAGAGGAACAATGGTGGATGTGAAACACAGTGGAGTATTGTACAGATGTAACTACAAGCTAGTAGCGGATTGGAGAGCAGAAGTTGCAAGTGAATGTAGAATACTGAGGATAATGTTGTTGTTTCGAGGGGCATGGTGGTGGATTTCATGTACATTTGAGTATTTTGGTGGATGTGGAGTAGAGACTAGTATAGTGGATGATAGAGAAGTGTATGGTGGAGCATAGTAGTTTTGTGGTCGTGTATGTGGAGTGTAATGTTGGATGTATGTTTAGATGAGTGCTGTATTGGAAGTGGTGTACAAAATATTTGGATGTGGGTAGCATAGAGGAGCATGATGTTCAAAGTGGATCACAGAGCAGTGTTGTGTTAGTGGTGGCTTATATGACAGAATGTGTTAGAACTTGGTTGTAGAGCAGATTGGTGTTGGAAGTAGCTTCCAGTGCAAGCATTATGATTGATATTGCTGACTGGAGTATGGAGAAGTAGGTGTTGGATGTGGTTTGTAGACAACCAACATAGCTGGGTCATTTACAGGAAACCTGTATATCGGTTCCAATAGCATTATTTTTATATGATAAACCCAGGTAACACTTGAGTGTTAATATGATAAAAACTAACTGTTAATAAAAACCGAAGTTAACGGCAACATTTGATGGCAGGTCCATGCACCTCCAGTCTTGGATTACGGATAAGGAATGCTCAACCTATCTATATATATATGATTGTCATGACAACCAAACGCACAGTCATTTTTGTACAGTTCCGGTGATTCATTAATTTTAATCCAGATCTTTATTTTACGACTGCTGTATATTGACCACGTCCGGTGAATTATTAGGAAGTGGTCACCGGTGGTAATTTTTTTGTGTGTCCTACACATACAATCTGGAGCATAATACAGCAACTGATCGCATATTTTTAATGACTACTTGATGTGAATGTTGATCCCAGTTTTACGATGATGGTCCGTTTGAGAATGGTCATCGTTGACTCGAGATGTCATGTGAACATTTAAAAGAATTGTTAGAAATTGCAAAGTGCATACTTTAATGAATCTAGAACCTTAATTCACAGAGTCGATCGTAAACTGACTTATATTATGGTCCGTGGCAATGTGATTTGAACATATAGTGATACTCCTGTAATGTGATTAGATCACATTGTGGTCCCACTGGAAAATGTCATTTCCATCATATAAAACTGGGGGAAAGTTCAATGTAACCGAGTCAGGCAGAATTAGTATTAATTTTGTTCTCTATATTCACGTGAATTGTCTCGTCTGTTATATATCATGTTTGTTAAAAATGATCACAGTGCAAGCTTTTTGTGCACAGATAATCTTGGCGCTTGAAACGTCATTGTGAAGGTCAATTCTTCATTTATTTAAATATTTTTAATTTCTCAGTAATGATTTTATAAAATATAGCATAATGGCTTCTAAAAATAAAGAAGCAATAAATAGGTTAAAGTTCTTTTGTTTGGTCCAGGCAGTGACAGCCGCTGAAGATTACGTGTACCAGATCTCAAATTCGGATGTGTAGGTTTCCAGGCTTTCCCTAAGGTACTCGTATACTGCTGGGCAAATGGAAACATGCCGCGAATAGTTGCACACTTGACTCCTTTGCCGTTCTAGCAAGTAGCAAATAAATCCACCTTCTGGATAAGAAAATAGATAAGTGATCGTCTCACGACTAATAAACCATTACATATTACTGCACGCAATAACATAACTGGAAGGTAGAATACCACGACAATGATTATTGGTTTAACTTCATTGAACAAGACAACGTGTTTATGAGGTGGGGTGGCCATTTTCATTTGTCTCTGAATTACTTCCGTTACATTAAGACTAGATAGAATTAATTTACAGCTGTGTTTGTGGAACTTGGTGACTACAACAGAACAAACAATGCCTAAGTTACGCCACACTGAGAGGACCTTCGGTACCACATCAGCTACAATCTATTTATTTCTACACATTAATATCAATAACAATATAATACTACTATTAGATTTCTCTACGATATACAATAAAGAAGTGTTTAAAATATATTTTTATGGAGTTAAATTTAAGTTTATTTCTAAACTATTTTTATAGTGCGAGAGAGATACACACTTCGCATAGGAATTTTATTGTCTGTGTCGTGGCCGGTGAAGATTAAAGATGTCGGTGGGAACTTGTATTTAGAATAACAACATCCGGTTAACGTTTTGTTGAAATATGTATTTGACATAATCTTCTTTTTTTATCTATTTGGTGGTGGCAGTATGCATACTTTTACTGCATACATATATATATATGTTTGAGGAATAAACGCGCTCCTAAAACATCTCATTTGTTGCTGGTTTAATATATTGTGTCAATATATGTATCAATTTAATTGTTTTGTTGCGAATAAGTGCGTTTTAGGAGCGTGCGTGCGGGCAATTGCATGTGCGTGTTTTTTCGTATGGACCCCATATGTTAATGGTAGAAGTAATAAGCCCATGTGTGCTCTTCAAAACTGCTAGCTTAAGAGTGCACTATAACACAGGTTATATAATATATAAGCTCAACCTGAGATCTGGGAAAACAATGTTTCTGGTTTGTGTCTGAGATCACCAGCATTATCGTCTAGACTCACAACTGCGGAGCAGGTCTAGCCTAGCTCATTGAGGGTGCTTCACCCACAAGAGCTAGGTCAGGGAAGTTAACTGCAACATTTGGTAGCAGGTCTGGGACGCTGAACAAGGCATGAACTACAGCGGCCAGTGAACCAGAGCTCCCAAGACCCTTCTACACCTCCACGCGGTGGTCCTGGATAACAAAGCAGACTAGCTTAGAAGAGATCGAAGAGGGAAGGCAACCTGGTACTCAAAAAAGCTTGCTGATGTCGAATGTGTTGGTCCGATAGGTGCAAATACCGCATTCAGGCTGCAAACTACGACACGGTACATTCCGTTCTCTGGACTACATTTTGCTAATTGGAAAACTTTTCAGGACTTGGTAGCAGGAGATTGAGAACAAATGAAGAAGTTGGCAGGTTCAAGCCTAGCTCATTTAGGTTAGATCCACAAGGAAGTAGAAGTGGCCAGATTATTTTATTACCTCCTGTATCTGTGTTAAACTCGTTAATGTGACAACATATTCTGACTTTGTTAAGCCAAACTACCTTTGTTTGGGCTCCTGCATATGAATATATCTCTATAGTTTTTTAAATATTTATTAAATGAGGTTTTACACATGGTGTATATACACCATTTGGTAATCCTCAGACCAAATCATCCAGAGTGACTCCGCTTTGCATGTCGCTTATAATGAGCTTCTGAACCATCCATCACCAAGGATGACCCATCAATAGTCAGCCAGCATTGCTGGTACCATGTACCACGATGCATATTTTCTAGGATTGAAATGTCTTTATGAATATTTTCTCCATGCTCGTCAGTGACAGCGCCAGTTTGCAGAGAAGAAATCCACGTGGGAGTGCAGAAAGTGAATACAACGGCATACTGATACTGCAGGCTGGTCTATTGTAAGGGTGTTTTTTATCTCTTGGTATTTATCAGGCCTATTGGTTCCTAGAACGAATTCCAAGTTAACGTTTCAGCACTTGTGAGAATATCATCAATACGTTTATCTCGGAAGATATGACGTCTGTTGATCTACATATACACTTTCCTTGATTTTTGGCTTCATTAAGTCTCTGGAATTTATCTTGAAAGGTACATGCATTCTGCAGCATTTTGATCCATGACGTTTACAGAATCTTTCATTAGTCCCAAGTTTGATGTGGAGAGTAAAGAGCAAGATCTTGCTGAATTTTAGAAATTTTTCTCTAAGTACATTCATATTCACCGTGTCAAGTGATTGACGTGATGGTTAATCATCTTTCTAGAGTCCTGGTTCTGTCTAAGCGACGATTGAAACAGTACATTGGTGTGTAACTCTCCGACATCCTGTTTCCAATGTCCAGTCATTTGGGTTGCCTTTTCCTTGCCCCTTATCATGTCATACAAATTGCATGTTTCCAGAAGGTTTGTGCAGATCATCAGGTGGTCTGGGTCTTGTATCGCTCCACAGTTGCATGTTTCATGATCCCTGTGTCCCCCATCTCTTATAGTTCTTTATGCATCGTCGTGATACACACGTCCGGAGTTTATTTAGTGATTTTCATCTTGCCTAAGGCAAGTGGTGTCCAGGGGCAGTTTGATCCAGCTCAGTCAATTTCTCGATGAGCCGTTTTCTTGGACTAAGTTTGTAGGCGCTGTGTTAACTATCAGAAACGTCGTCTATATGTCAGTCCTGTGCAATGAATGCACTGTCCTAGCATAGGGTGCATTGGGTCGTTTTCCTGTTTATCTTTCAATTTCTGTTTCAAAACTTCTTGAAGAGATTGTGTTACACCGATTGTGGGGTATATTGCTCTAACCGGAAGTAAGTGTGTCTCATTTATTAATGTATCAATAAGTTACGTGCATTTTTTGTTTTGCTTTTTTTTAAACTGCGCAACGTACTCAGCTACGTAGAAACACAGGGAGTCTAACTGTGCTCCTCGTGTTGTGCAAAGCAATATTTGATGACATTTAAGATGCCATTTATACTTGTCATAGCTGATGTATGTAGCAAGTGTTTCACGTTTTAGCTTTCTGTTCCATGGACTGCATGCCCGAGTGGAACAATATGTAGAACGTTCCCGCTGGGGAACAACACAGATTGAAGCTCAACTTGGACGAATCCATGAAAGTCTTCAATCGTCCTCATTGTACTCGATGAGTATTTCTGTCACAAATGCATACAATGAGTTTATCTAAATATTTTAAAGAAGGCCATGGTTATCTGGCACTATCTAGCATCACACTACAAACCTGCAAGCAAATCCTAAAAAATAACTATAGACAGGAGTGGCTAGATAATTGCCCATTTCCGATACAAGCCGAGTATATTTCAAAAACCAAGTAAAACCAGATCACCGGGACATAGCCAAAAAACTGAAATGAAGAGACCAGAGTTTGATCTTCAAGCTGAGAACAGGTCGTGCCACTCTCAACAAACATCTGAATAGATTAGACCCACTACGTGAACCAAACTGCAGATTCTGCCACGACCACGAAGAGTCAGTCGAGCACCTCCTGACGTTGTACCCAAGACTGGCCGAGCTGCGGCACCGGCTGCTACTACCACCCACAAGACACTCTGCACGTCACTACAACAATTGAGCAGAACGTGTCCCTTTGTTCTGGAGACATTGGGCTGTCAAGAGCTGCCAGTTCATAGCTAAAGGGATTATATCATCATCATTATTTGCCACTTTGAAAAATTGGAGCAGTTTTGTTTTCATTCCACGAAACATAGACATGCACATTCTCATCTCTAAGATTCCATTGCTACAATTTTGACACCAACAACTGTGCTTTACTTTACAGACAATTCCAGATCTCTCACTACGGTCAATCCTTCAATTGACTAACGGTATGTTCTTGTGTAGGATATCTTTATGTAGTTGATGTCATAGATAGCAAGTGCTTCGTGACCTTACTTTTGTTACCATTACCCAGAGTATAGTGATGTGGTGGGTTCGGAGTAGGCAAGGCTCTGAGGGCATAGCATAAAGGATATTCGAATAAGTTAAAAGCCTAATTTTTTTTCTAGAAATACCATGTGCAATTGAAAGTCATGCAAAAGTAACAATGACTCAGATTATTTGTCAGTTCCCTCCACACCATTGAAGCTGTAAAACACGTTGGTCTCGCTTTTCTGTTCAATAAACGATGCAGGTTTGGTGCACATGATTGACAACATATGTATGGAGCCAAATACGAGTCATCGTGACTTATCTCATAACTAAAGCAAAGGCCCTAAACTTTCTCTATCATCGGTGTAATGGGTCATCTTAGTGATAGAATAACAATTTACAGTCCAACTTAATTGACAAGATGTTAGCCCAAGACAAGAACAGTCAATTTATGTGTTTTAAAGTTAACAAAAATGATGAATGCTTGAGCATGAATATGGAGCAGGCTGGAGATTCTGTCAGACAGGCTGTCATGTGAGCGACGTTCTACAATGTATATGCTACATGATGATGAATCTAAATTCGTTGGGACGTAGAATTTAACTCAATTCGACCGCAACCTATTCTCTCTTTCCTTTCTCATGTCCATCCCCTGTTTCCCCGACTCTTCTCTGACTTCATCTTCCGCATAATTCTTCACAACATCTCTAGCCTCATCCATAACCACGTCCATCACCTCAGCCCCCACCACACTCCTCACCTTTTACGTCAGCTCATCCCTCACCACACCCTACACATCATTTCCCTACTCATACCCTCCTCATCCTCTACTCACTCACCTCATTTCGTACCTTTCTTCATCCCCACTTCATCCTTCTTACCTCATTCCTCACCTCATACATTACACCCCCCCCCCTCTCCCACACACACACTTTATTGAACACCTCATGCTCACCTAATCCTCCTTACCTCATTCCTCACCTCATCGAATACCTCACCCCAAACCTCATCATCCTTACTTCATCCCCCACCTCATCCCTCACATTAAACTCATTCTTCTTTATCGGAAGAAATTTTCGTTATGGAAAAGTCGGTGCAAACTGTTCAGAACGAACATGGATTGCGACATATAATCCCACAACAGACTTTCACTATCTTCCTTGTCCTCTCTGGTACCTGATCGTCCCTCAGCTGCCTTGTCCCGAAACACCAGTGGTTCTCGGATAAGACCGTTATTTCCTTCCAGAAATATCGATACATGAGAAAATGGAAGATTGTGCTGTGAAGGTCGGCCTCATTATGTTAAAGCCATCCACGTAACTGCACTGGAAAGAAATGTATTCATGATTCACTCAAAGCTGGCTAATGTCGACCTGGCTATTGGACGTAAACTCAATCATCTGGAATGACACGTGTAAATTCAAGAAAGAAATCGTTCAATAGCAAAGTCAATAAATGCAATTTGAAAAAGGGAAACAAGGACATTTTGACCAGAGGCTGCATTCTTGGCCTTTTCACCTGAACAATGAAGGCTCCACAAAGGAGCAGATGTCGCAGTGTTTGCTCGGGTCATGTTTATTATTTCCCTAGAACGCCTGTCGGGGTCAGGCCAGTTCTTTAATCACGGGGTCGACCTCTTCAACTTGGCTCGAAGTTCCTCAGGTAATGCATTGATCTGATAGGGCTTCCTGTGGTTCTGACGAGGAAGTAAATATCCTCAACTGAACTGGGCGTGAAAATTAGGTTTGATGTTTAAATGTTGTGGAGCTGCTTGTCGAACTGTTAGCCGAAAGGCCGCGGGTTCAAACCTTTGCAAATGTACATGTTTTTTTGGTCTTTTCTGGAGGTAAAATAACAGCTCAACTTTTACACTTCACGAAGACTGCAACAACAAGCGAGCTTTTATTCCTCATTCATATACATTTTCCCGGTAAACCCCATCAGCGGTAGTAAACACCGCACTGTTTGTTTTCATTTTGATGCCTGTCATCATCAAACGCATTCCGTTCCACTGTGTTGTGCGCGTAGCGGCACAAGCCACCCGTCGCCAGCATGCATTTGTCCATCTATACAGCGGACCCTTTGACTGTCTACCAGTCCATCTATACAGTGGAAGAGACTATATACCCGTGTTAAACAGTCAAATCTTATTGTCCATGGAGAGTGTTGCGAGTTTCATTTCTGACAAAGAGAGTTGAAACAAATCTGCCATGTTAATCCTGTACGATCTTTTATGCTGTTTTTCAATAATAGTTTTTCCTTTTGTATATGTTGCCCTTTCTTCAGGTTGGAGTTTCTTTATTCGATCCTTCTTTTTTGTTGTGGTAACTTTGTTTCCTAAGATGAATTACATTATACTGTGTTTTACGTCTTATGGCCCATTGCATCCAACTTCAGCACCAATTTTGCCAAGGGATTTATTTCCCATTGGGGATGGACATTACTGGTTCATGAATCCGAGCATAGACCGTTCATCTTGTGGGTCGTGTCACTACCTACTTCGACATGCTGCCGATTGCCTAGCGTAACATGTCTCCAGGACAGCTGAGAGCTGCTTCGTCATACTGCAAAAATCGTTGAACTCCAGGCGCCCAAGGATGTTAAATGACTGCTTTTTGCTCCGATGCTAGACATTTAAAATACTTTGTAAGGTAAAAACCAATAACTAACAACCACATGCAGATACCATTGCAAGACATTTGGCCGAAGGACGAGAGCTCAAATACTTCTCGATTCGTAACAGCTACAAGAACATGTTGTAAATGTAACTTACGGAGAGACTAGGAGGTTTGGGAGAAGAAGATACAAGAATTGGTTTCTGCCGTATTGACAATTCCTTTATTCAGTAGCTTCTCTCGGCACATCATTGTTAACTTTTACAGGTGTTATTTCTTGGACTCACCTCACAAAGATATATCCCTAACATAATCCAAACTTCAAGCAGTCTACAGAACGGTCCACAGACAGACAAGACCATCAGTGTTACCACCCCAAATGTTGAATACAAAAAAATACCCAAATGAAACGCTTGAAACAGTCAAGCTAAATAAAATAGCCATTTCACTCTATTTTGGTGGCTAATAATATATAAAGATATGGCTCATTCACCGCACCAGGACAGAAACCAACGGTACAACCAGATCTCTACGCCAAGAGCAGAGAACAGATGACAACATCTAACTAGCCATAGCAATAATCACAAGAGATTTGACACAGGATACAATTCGAGGTATTCAGCCTCCATTAGACGGGAAATGGCCATAAATCTGGCATCTACTTGTGTTATTCCTAAGTAAATAATAAAACGTTTCCTTATAAATTTACTACTTGTGTCTTGATTAAGACTCATATGTTAATATTACCATATCGTACGATTATATATAAATGAAAAATGTATATATAAATATATGTAATAAAATACATTGTGTAAAACAAATTCAAAGATTTAAGACATTGTATTTTAATTTGACACTAAAAATAGCCCCATGCATATCGAATGATAGTATTCAGCAGTCACAAATTAAGTCACAACTAGTTAAAAATGTATAACATCTTTTATTCTATTTGAAAATTGAAAAAAAAAAACAGTCTTCAAGAATAAGCCCACGATCCTGATTTCAACGAAAAAGCAAAGACTGATTTTTTAAAAGTCTTCAAGAATAAACCCACGATCCTGATTTCAACGAAAAAGCAAAGACTGATTTTTTAAAAGTCTTCAAGAATAAACCCACGATCCTGATTTCAACGAAAAAGCAAAGACTGATTTTTTAAAAGTCTTCAAGAATAAACCCACGATCCTGATTTCAACGAAAAAGCAAAGACTGATTTTTTAAAAGTCTTCAAGAATAAACCCACGATCCTGATTTCAACGAAAAAGCAAAGACTGATTTTTTAAAAGTCTTCAAGAATAAACCCACGATCCTGATTTCAACGAAAAAGCAAAGACTGATTTTTTAAAAGTCTTCAAGAATAAACCCACGATCCTGATTACAACGAAAGAGCAAAGACTGATTTTTTAAGCCTTCAAGAATAAACCCACGATCCTGATTTCAACGAACAAGCAAAGACTGATTTTTTAAAAGCCTTGTAGGGGTAACTAACTTTCACTGCTGAGCTTATTCTCATTGCTGGGGTCCACATGCAGGATTTGTAAGGTTGAGGAATAAAAGCCGCTTGTCCCCGCAGTCGCTGCGACAGGGGACAATATAACAGCAACACAGAGTTAATCACCACCAACCTTAACCCTGCTTATAATAGTTGCCTCATTAATATTATGAGCGGGAAAATAACCAAACTCAGCCAAAAGGATGTTTTCTGACGTCAAATCAATAAAATGAAAGCAATATTTAAAATGACAAAATTAGCGGTGGTGTTCCCAATCTGAATAAAGAAAACATGACCGCTATATTTTGACGAGTGGCTACTAACAACGCACCCTTGGCTTGTGCGCCATAGCTTCAGTCAGACGTTTCTTAAGTATGAAAAAGCTCCATCCCGCCGAGTTAATTTCAGGAGTCAGCCAAAGCAATTTCCTTGATTTCGACCGTTGATACCGAAAGAGCAAAGGTTACACGAGAACGATAGACGAAACGAGCAGTAGGGTGTCTTACCAACTCTCCATCTCCAGACAATGGCGACGAAGACGACGCCAAACTGCGTGTATAAATCCAACCTCTTTCGGGCATGATCAATTAGAGTTTGTTCGAGTTGAGTAAACCAGAGTGCTTTTATTTGCTGGAAAGAGTTGTCTTAACTTAGCTTAACTTAACTTCATTACACTGGCTTAGAAGACTCTACAGAGTCTGAATACAACTATTGCTCCTCAGCAATGGAGATGCCTCTCATGGTGGTTCCACACCATGCTTTGTGGTGCTGTGCGAGACATTCCCATCCGTTTAATATCGATGCTGAAGCGGTACTGAGATACTTTGAGGGAGTCTTTGAAAAGTATTTTTTTGGGCCACCGGTTTGACGCAGGCCCTCTTTCAGCTCACCATACATTAGTTGTTTTGGGATGCAGTTGTATGGCATGCGCATGACGTGGCCTGTCCACCTGATCTGGGTCTTCTGCAACAGTGTGTGTATGCTCGGCATTTTTGTCTTCATAAGGATCTCGGTGTCTGGTACCCGATCTTGCCATTTTATTTTAAACAATCTGCGGAGGTCCTTGTATGGAAGTGGTTTATTTTCCTAACATGCCTACTGTACACAGTCCACGTCTCACTGGCATACAGAAGGGTGGGGAGCACTACGGCTCGGTAGACTTTGTTTCGTATCAAGCCTAAGACCCCTCCGATTCCAAACACTGTTGCGCAGCCTCCCAAAGGCAGCACTGGCTTTGGAGATTATGTTACTGACCTCGCAGTCAATAGTAGTTTACCTGGAAAGAGAGCTACCAAGGCACTTGAAGCTGTCTACTGATTCGAGGCGCTCGTTATTGACTCTGATATCTGGGTCGCGATATGCGTTACTCGGAGCAGGCTGAAACATGACTTTAAAAAAAATTAATTTTAAAACTAAACATGTCGCAGGCTGTTGAGAACTTGTCCACTTATGTCTGCATTGTCTCTCTCGGTGCTGGCAGTTTCAGGTGGTTGTGTCCTTTACCTTGCTGTGTGCTTGCAGTCGCTTGTGATTGAAGAGTTTTCCTTCAGTCCTGTATTTTATTTCCACTTCGTTTTGGTTACAACCCTGAAAGCTAACGTTGAGCATGGCAGCAAACATTATGCTGAAGAATGTTGGGGCTAGTACACAGCCCTGCCCTGCAGAAACTATCACCACACAGCACCTCCCAACAAGCAATGCTATTTAGATACAATGGCTTCAAGGTCAAGGGCCAGCTACAAACAAATGTAGCTTACATAAATATATTAGGTGGTGAATGCCACTGTGCATGAGGCACACAGTAGAGCTAGATCTAGAGATTTCTTCATAATCTGACGCTGAAAGGTAAAACAGGAAAAGCGAAAATAAGAAAGAAGAAGACTTCTAAAACTACAGCAACAATTTTACAAAGGTAGTTGATAAATCACGGATGGCATGAATTGTAAAGGCATTTCAAATTGCAAACGGGGACGCGACATAAATTCTGATACTTTTTGCAAAATCTGTCTTTGATTTCCTAGTCTAATGAACTTGAAAACAAAGTACAGGAAATCAGTTGGAACCCGAAGAAAGCATCCAATTTGCTCTGCTATCAAATAGCCCTGATGTGAATGTTGCTTTATAAAAATGTTTATTTGGAAAACCTGAAGTGTAGATGTTTTTAATGACATGTAGCAGTACTTAAATCTTTCAAACAAAATTAATGTTGTATGTGTCCTAGTCTTAGTAAAGCACGTGTCACTTTTTCTGTTTTGTAGTAGTTCTCGATTTGGAGAACAGTTTATTTTTGCAAATTTGTTTATATTTCCTTTGAAGTCGTTTAGGTAATTTTTTTGGGAGGGGGGGGGGGATTATAGGTTGGCTTGGGGGGGGGGGGTGATCAGTGGCAGGGAGATGAAGTATGAAGTTAGATAATTTAGCACATATGCATTGTGGATAATGCTCAACAAATTCCTCGACCTTTGTTCTATTCTATAGTACCATATCCTTAGATCTTAAGGCGTATCAATTTTTTGTTAACTGTTATTTGCATTTAATTGATAATCGAATATTCATTGTTCTATTGTTTTTTAATTTCAGATGTCAAAGGCCCTGGTACCGACATACTGTTGAGAACCTCTGTTCTGGACGTTCCAATTAGTTGTCTCGCTTGTCCTCATTTAGCCCAGACTCAGCTCAGGGTAGGCTGGAACTAATGAGCAACTGTCAAATCATATTTACACGTACTCTAGAAAATTGACTCCTTCTGTCTTTAATGATCGATTCGGGGAATTTATATTCAGGTGTGTTCTTCTTCTTTGTTGTTCTTCGTCGTTCGTTCTCAATCTCCCGCTACCAAGCCCTGAACAGCGCTTTGCAATTAGCAGGATGTAGCCCGAAGAACGGATTGCGTTGTGTCGCTAGTTTACAGCTTGACTGTGATATTCGCACGTTTCGGTCCGATACATGCGTCTTCGACAGTAGTCAGGTGTATAATCCCATCTATCTATCTATCTATCTATCTATCTATCTATCTATCTATCTATCTATCTATCTATCTATCTATCTATCTATCTATCTATCTATCTATATATATATATCTGTCTGCCTGTCTGTCTGTCCGTCCATGCGTCCACCCGTCCTCACGTCATTCCTTTTTTCTTTCTTTTTTCTTTCTTTCTGTCAATCCATCTGCCTACATGCATGCCATATACGTATGTGCATTTGTCCGCCTTCCTGTTGGCCCTTTTGACTGTCTTTTTGTCTTCCTATCTGTCTGGAAAGAATGGAATATTGCTCATAGAACTGACTTCTTTACACTGGGCACCCATATATGTGTCCAGTCCCTTTCATTGCTGAAAGTGCAGACGTCAATGCACAAAAAAGTTCCTGCGGTGGCTCCCAAATTCTCCCCTACTTCGTCAGGTACCCATTTACAGCTGTATCGACTATGAGAAGAAGCCATAGCATGAAACTCTACGACATGAATGGTCTGTCAATCTGAGCATCACGTGACTCGACCAGGTACGTTAGGATTGTCAACCAATCTCACAACCCCTAGGCCAGCAAATCCTCTCTGTGTGTCTATCTATAGTAGCCTAGTCTAGTAATATTGTCTTGTCTATTGATGCCTTTGATGCTAACTTGTCCGTCGGTCCGTTCGTCGGTCGGGGGCGGTCGATTGTCTGTCAGGGAACCAGTCAAACTAAGCCTTAAATCTTGGACAGATGAGATCATGCTTGACCAGCCCCTAGAACAGGTCACGCCGTGAAAGCGTGGATCCAGCTTGTCAACAGATCAAAAGACTTGTAACAGAAGGCACGCCATTCTCCGCCGTGCAGACCAACCATTCAAATATGCTGGTCATAGTGACCTGGCACTAGGACGGCCCGTAGAACTAGGTCAAATCCTGACCAGCTCTGGAGCCAGGTTTATCGGAACAGGTCTGGAGATTTAAGGGTCGCAGTGTGGGTAGGCTTGTGTTGCTCAGAACACGAAGGCTTCATCACAATGAGTTGACCTCAGGATGAGAGCAGTAAATAAGACAGTTATTTGATTATGGCCATCATCATCACACTTCTACTTGTTCCCTCTTGGGAAGATAACAACTGAAGGGGGGAGATATGGAAATCAAGAAGAGAGAAGGAGCGACCAAATCAGTCAACTACAACATGAATCATATATTGACATCCTCCTACATGAGTCATACATTGACATCCTCTAACATGAGTCGTACATTGACATCCACCAACATGAGTCAAATATTGACATCCACCAACACGAGTCATATATTGACATCCACCAACATGAGTCATTTATTGACATCCACCAACATGAGTCATTTATTGACATCCACCAGCATGAGTCATTTATTGACATCCACCAACATGAGTCATTTATTGACATCCACCAACATGAATCTTATATTGACATCCACCAAAATGAGTCATTAATTGACATCCACCAACATGAGTCATTAATTGACATCCACCAACATGAGTCATATATTGACATTCACCAACATGAGTCAAATATTTACATCCACTAACATGAGTCATTTATTGACATCCACCAACATGAGTCATTTATTGACATCCAAACAAATAACACAAATTAAAAATGAGGACAATCAGGTATTATGTATGTATTATGACTGTATTGGGTAGAAAAACGGTCAGTGAACAAATCGTTTCAGAGGATCATTAATGCATTTGAAATGTGGATAAAGAGAAGAATGTGATCCTCATGGAAAGAAAACAACAAAGGCAGTCTTTCAAAGAGAATCGATGAACGAAATCTGAGTCAAACAGTTCATGTATTTTGGTCACATCAAAAGACATAATATCGTGCCTGGAATACTGGAAAGAGATGTGGAAAGCCAACGTATCCGAGGCAAACAGTGATGTATTTCAGAAGATAACATCAAAAGATGGACTGGAGAAATCCTGCCAAATTGCATTGCTACGACAATAGACATAGAACGTTGAAACCCAGTTGTGTCCTACCTTCAATGTGAAGATGGCACTTGAACTGAACTGAAATCATAATGAATTTTTTACTCTTATCGAATTGTTTTCTGTGATCAGGATGAAGTAGCGGGTCATGTGCCTCACGGCGTACTAAAGGAAGCGTAAGTCGGTCATCCTTGAGGTAGTGCAGTGCAAGAACTCTATTTTTGGCTGACTGCTAAGGGATCACACTGTCGAGCACCACCTGCTTCTTCTTCTTCTTCTTCTTCTTCTACTACTACTACTTCTTCGGTCTTTGTTCTGAAAATGAGGTTTGCGACGCTGTGTCTGAGGTTGTGATATCAGCGTCTTCCGACCCGAGCCATCCGATTTCAACACGGAATTTTTGGCAACGAGTTTGTCTTCCCTCTTCGATCTCTATCTTTTTGCCAAGCTGCATGGTTGCAGTCTGTTTCCAGGGCCGCCATTTGGAGGTGAAATAGTGTCTTTGTCAGTTATAGGTTGCTGACTCTGATGCAACCAATCCCACTGCTGTCTGCGTATTCACTGCTGTATTTTCTGCTCAGACTCCCATCTTGACAATATCTTTGTGTTGTCTTGATGGTGTGTCTCAGCATAAGAAAGGGCTGACCACTGACAACAACACATTTGTGCTGTTTTGGGGGTGTGTCTCAACCTAAGAAAGGGCTGACCACTGACAACAACACCTTTGTGCTGTCTTGGTGGTGTGTCTCAACCTAAGAAAGGGCTGACCACTGACAACAACACCTTTGTGCTGTCTTGGTGGTGTGTCTCAACCTAAGAAAGGGCCGACCACTGACAGCAACACCTTTGTGCTGTCTTGGTGGTGTGTCTTAACCTAAGAAAGGGCCGACCACTGACAACAACACATTTGTGATGTCTTGGTGGTGTATCTCAATATCAGAGTAGATTGAACGTTTGCTTTGCACGAAAAAGGTACCCAGGTTCAATTCGGCGATCTCAACATGCTTAGGTCTATAAAGATGTTAAAGGTCGCCTGGGACGCGGCCATCAGTCGTGGTCATGGGCATAGTCATTCGACTAGACGGACCTTGGTCACCTAATCGTACTATTGAAGGTCCGAAAGTGAAGCAAAGAATAGTAACACTGTAACGTCCGGCAGATCGCGAGAAGCAACTAAGGATAGTTAAACGTGAAAGTATCTATTCTTTCCTTAAGGGGCTTCAAGTTTCATCAAGCTACAATAATTTATAAATATATAAGCACGTGAACGATTTGTAGCTTGCTTGGCATGTATGTGCCGAAGAGATACGCTCAAACTTGAATAGGTTTTGATTGATCAAGACAAGATAGTGAGGACATGAACTAGTCATCCCACCACTCCAGGCTACACAACCACAGATATAAGCTCATTAGTTGCGAGGGCGATTTGACAGGTTTGACCTCTAGCGTTATACAGTAGTACACAGTGACTTTTTAAAGCAGACAATACCGTCAGCTCAGATCGATATGTGAAAACTTTGCAGAAACTTCAAGCACGATAGCTGAGTCTTTGAGTTGGCACGCAATTCTTTAGCACGACAATGCACGAGTCAAGAAACAGGGGCTGAATTTGAGCGTCTAAATTTTGACGACATTTATCGACCGCATCCATCGTACAGTCCCGATCTGGCACCTAGTGACTTTTTCCTCTTCCCAAAGCTGATAGAACACTTCAATGGACACCGTTACGCTTCTGGCGAGGGCGTGCAAGCAGCTGTGCGTACCTGGTTTTGAGATGAGAAGTTTGATTATTTCCTCCAAATGATGAAACAACCTGCCCAAAGTTGATATTTGTGTGTGAGCCGGGATGGGGGACTACATTAACAAATAATGACACATCACCTTTATGAGATTCAAAAACTTGCCCGAAGTTGATGTTTGTGTGTGAGCCGGGATGGGGGACTACGTTAACAAATAATGACACATCACCAAAATGAGATTCCAAGATTTCAGAAAATGTGTAACTCATGTGTACATTGTGCACATTAATTACATTAATTCCTCAAAGTCAAAACTTTTCAGATCGCCATTGCATAACTGAACGGTTGTCGACATTCAGAAATGACAATTTTTTCAGCGTTTGATCTAGAAAATGGCTGTTGTCTAATCATTCTACATGATTACCCAGGAATATGTAGAGCGACAGGTATAACAACCACACTAGCTTCCCCGTTAACACCGTTGTAAGATTACTAAAAACTACAACCTTAACTGAAACAACGTTATGTGGCTGCGATTCTACCACATACATAATTACAGAAATCTTGCTACTTGGCAATGTTAGCTGATGACGAGAGAATGAGGTTGACGATGGTCCAAATCTTTCTCACTTGAATCTTGTCACTGGACCATATTAGCTAATGATGAGAGGGTGAGGCTAGCGACGGTTCAGATCTTTCTCACATAAATCTTGCCACTGGACCATATTAGCTCATGACGAGAGGGTGAGGCTAGCAAGGATTCAAATCTTTCTCACATAAATCTTGCCACTGGACCATATTAGCTCATGACGAGAGGGTGAGGCTAGCGACGGTTCAGATCTTTCTCACATAAATCTTGCCACTGGGCTATGTTAGCTGATCACAAGAGATTGAAGTTGGCGTCGGTTCAAAACCTACTCATTTAAACCTAATTTAAGCGCAAGCCCCATATATAATACACGAACTACTAATACTACTAAGCTACCACAAACTACTACTACTGCTACAATTCTACCACAAGCTATTACTACTACTAATATTTTGCCGGGGTTTTTGTGCATGACAACGACAAGAACAGTACCACTGCCTCACAGGGAGCATGTCGTAAAAGGCGACTAACTGTGTGACATGGCATAACACGGGCCATGGCTAGATGGTTTGTTTAGAACAGCATAGATGGCGCCTAACAGACTGCGGGTCTACCTTGCTCTATTGTTTTGAGCCTATTAAGATGGACTTGCACATCGGTTAATCACCCTCCGTCAGCGCTTGTCCCAACGCAGCGGAGTATTAAGCTGCTCGAGCCTAGCTCGCTAAACAGGAAACCCTTCTACCGGCTACATCTAGTTCATACCAGAGCTAGGATCTGCACAGGGGCATCTGCCCCTGTAGAACTACAGGTCAAGTAAGAGCTTAGAACCACTATTATTACTTCTACTACTACTACTACTATTACTACTACTACTACTACTAACGAAACTACTAATACTACTACTACTGAAATTATTATTACTGAAACTACTACTACTGAAACTAGTACTACTGCTACTGAAACTACTAATACTACTATTACTGAAAATACTACTACTACAGAAACTAATACTACTACTACTACTATTGAAACTAGTACTACTACTACCACTGAAACTACTACTACTGCTTCTGAAACTACTACTACTGAAACTAGTACTACTGAAACTACTACTACTGAATCTACAACTACTACTACCACTACTACTAATACTACTACTATATTTATAAAGCTGCGAAATAAAAGCTGCATGTCTGTGTAGTCGCAGGTCAGTGTGCATGCTAGGTGTCCAGATCACCGCTGATATTTTTTAAAAATATTTTAATATTCCTGAATTGGTTTTTTTTGTTTGCATCGCTTCCAAATATGAAGAGCGTACTGTGCGTTGCGCCTTGTGATCTAATGCAGCCGATTTCATCACGTATTTTTATTGGGTTTACTTTTCATTGGGACACTACTTAGCTCAGTCGGAACATACGCATGCTTGGGTTGTTAGTGGTCTCACCAACCACCTCTCTACCGAGTCGGAACATATGCAGACCTGGGCTGTCAGTGGTCTCACCAACCAGCTAGCTACTGAGTCTGAACATACGCATGCTGTGGTTGTCAGTGGTCTTCCTAACCACTTCGCTTTGCAACCCTCATGACCTAGATTTTGAACTGTGCGCTCTTTGATCAGGAGACCCGTGTCCAAACAGCTCTACCCCCCGCTCCTCTGATAACAACAATGACAAAATCAAATGTGCAGTACCGTACGTGTTTCCCATAGACCCCATCTTAGACCGGGTTTGGCAAGTCTTCTTCCTTGAATAAAAGGCTTAGGCAGTGGTTCTTAACCGTTGCCGGTACAAAATAACATACCCCTTCGCACCGCGGTCAATAGAATTGTGAATATACCACTATACCCATTTCATCATACTGGGGAAATTGTCTTCAATCCCAGTTCAGTGTCCTTCCACTAGAAGCTGTACGGAAGCGTACAGAGCCTTGAGTCGACCGCTGCCTTCGTTAGAGTCATTGAAGTTGAGGTCTGAAGATGAACGAGGAAGAAGAAGGATCCCAGTTCTACTAAGTACCACAATAACTTCAAAGCTCTGGCAACATAATTACGTGAAAGCCATTGCTACAAAAAAGTACTGACAATATTTTGATTCAGAATGTCCTTAAAGCTGGTTGTTGTTGTTGTTGTTGTTGTTGTTGTTGTTGTCGTTGTGGTTGTTGTTGTTGATGTTGTTGTTGTTGAATGGCTACTATTAGTACATTTACTCTTTTGTCCGCCCTGGAAAGGGAGTTAGGTGGGGGGGGGGGGGGGGGGTTGCAGTAGCTTTCCTCGCATTCTGAGGGTACAGTTGAAGGAGAATTGGGGTACTCCAGACTGATGTGATATGCATGGCTTCATCTGATTGTAGCTCATTATTATGGGGATCACGTTGATCCCACCTCGTCAGACAGAAAGTCATGAAACAGCCTGTTTCCAGGGAGAATTGCTTGGACGTTGAGGTTGAGGTCTTGGTTAGTATGTTCACCTGACCCTGACTAGCATTGTCTGATCAGTACGTTCTGCCTGACCCTGACTAGCATTGTCTGATCAGTATGTTTACCCTCACCCTGACTAGCATTGTCTGATCAGTGTGTTTACCCTCACCCTGACTAGCATTGTCTGATCAGTATGTTTTACCTGACCCCGACTAACATAGTCTGATCAGTATGTTTTACCTGCCCTCGACTAACATAGTCTGATCAGTATGTTTTGCTTGACCGTGAATAACATAGTATGATCAGTATGTTTTGCCTAACCCTGAATAACATAGTCTGATCAGTATATTTTGCCTGACCCTGAATAACATTGTCTGATCAGTATGTTTTGCCTGACCCTGACTAACATAGTCTGATCAGTATATTTTGCCTGACCCTGAATAACATTGTCTGATCAGTATCTTTTGCCTGACCCTGACTAACATAGTCTGATCAGTATATTTTGCCTGACCCTGAATAAAATTGTCTGATCAGTATGTTTTGCATGACCCTGACTAACATTGTCTGATCAGTATGTTTTGCCTGACCTCGACTAACATAGTGTGATCAGTGTGTTTTGCTTGACCTCGACTAACATAGTGTGATCAGTATGTTTGATTTTACTTTACAAATCGATAGCCAGAAATGTAGAACAACAGCGAAAATGGCAAGTATCATGTTTCAAAATGCTCCCCGTTTATCGGATTGTCGGTCACCTTATCAAACAAAGCAACTTAGCATATAAGACTACGCACCTGCACAATAAATTTGTTATTAACGATATCGCAATTGGTAAGAGCGATGTAATGGAAGATGTAGATAACGATGATGGCTTTAATCCGACAGAAGTCAAATTGTATTTTATTTCAATTTTTTTTCATTTCCTAGGCGCTCGTCCTGTCAAAGACGTAGTGACGTGTTTTTATTTTTCAGTGAAGATGTAATAGTTACGCCTATCGGCTCGAGACAGCTGATTTCAGCTGATTATTGTCGGTACTGCGTCTGCCATCCCACAGGTATCCATCTTCTCTTAGGTATCCTACAATAGAGCAGTCTGTAGTCAGGACCGCCGCATAGAGGTGGAATAGTTCTAGTTTGCTAAGCTTGATGCAAGCAACCATCTATTAGTCGCTGCTGGTGCTGATTCGATCCCCGCTACAGTAACCTCATCTGTAAATGGGCGCGCAACGACAGACAACGAGGAACGGAATCGGTCACCACCTCATAAAACAGCCGATTTACAGTACAATAATGTACCTTGTATCTACCACTTCATCAACGACAGCAGTGCCTTCTTAATGATTATATTACCTTTTATCTTGAGCTGGTGATTTGCACCGTGGTAGAGCACTCGCTTTTCATGGCAAAGGTACGGGGTTCAACTCCCACTATCGGCAGCTTCAGTCAATCCAGCTAGGAATGGGTACCTGACATGGATTGGGAAGGAAAAGGCAGCGAGAAAGGTAACTGGCCATCCCAGCTCACAAACTAAGGTTTAGTAAACTGATGTGTCTAACACTTCATTCCGGACCAGCGGTTAAGTCTGCTGGAGGGAACTGTCCACCCTACTTCACAAGCTGAGCCTTAGTATACTGATGTGTCTAACACTTCATTCCGGACCAGCGGTTAAGTCTGCTGGAGGGAACTGTCCACCCTACTTCACAAGCTGAGCCTTAGTATACTGATGTGTCTAACACTTCATTCCTGACCAGCGGTTAAGTCTGCTGGAGGACTTCCTTTACCTTACCTTCCACCTACCCTCAAGGATCCCCGTAGTAGTGAGCGTCACACAGATTAAGCCAAGCATAGCACAACCGCTTGAAGGACCTCGGTCCACCTTCATCAGAACGTTCTGGATGTGATAAAAGCTACTATAACCCGTCATTTAACGTTCTCTTCGGGCCGCACAGAAGAGTAAACGTAGTCTTTGTGAGCATTAAACAACAACCCATCCTCAATGTGCATGAATAGCCACGGCTAGCTCATTCACATGGGATAATACCCTGGGCTATATAACATATTTATTCTTCCAAAGTAAAACTGCCACTAGGTAATACATGTATATTTATAAATGTGGAAATACTTGAAATGGAAAAAGCCAATATATGACCTCTGCAGCTTTGTAAAAAAGATGCGAGCCGATGTATCGGCTTTGCGGAATGAATCAGTTAAGAGCCCTTAAGCATTAGGAAATGGTACTAAACATATAATCAAGACGGGATGGGAAGTGGAGAAAACGGGCTGGCCCACTTTGAGGTTAGAGGTTATTCGACTGACAGCTGTCGTTTTTAATCTGTTCTGCCGGAACCTGGAGTCTGTAGAGTTACTGGTGCGCAAAATTGAAGGCGAAGGTCGTTTTAAATTACCCCTCTCTAGACCCTCTCCAGTTCTACACGCACGCGCCGCTGCCGGGTTTTCATTCATGACCGTTCTTTGTTCACGATGAACTCAGAATTATTGTGATAGAAGGAAGCCATTTTTCAGAGATGCAGCAGAACGACAGGAAGGAACAACGAACGACAGCCAAAATAGAAATAGTCTTCTTCTTTTGATCACATAAAAACGAGTTAATCCTTATTTTAATCATGTTTTGTGTATGGGTAAGAGTGGGGCGGCATGGCAGAGTGGTAAGGGTAGCTGCTCCCATTCCAAACTTGTTTGTGTTCAGATACACGAAAAAGTGAGATCGTATCCCTATGAAAAGTGAATGTGAAAAAGCTGTTTTTCGGTAGAAGCTATTTTATCGATATAAACCTAAGACATGTTTTTTTTATTGTGTGATATTTTAGGGCAAAACAAAAAGTGCAATTTTTTTTTTTCATTTTCCATTTCCTTGATAAATTTAGGTCTTAATAAGGACATGCTATATGTGATGATGATGATAAATTTAGGTCTTAATAAGGACATGCTATATGTGATGATGATGATAAATTGGGGTAGTGGTATTTTGTTTTTGTGTTTTTTTTTCATTTCACGTTGAGCCAAAACTTGATAGATTAACAGATAGAGGATGTGTACACAATGTCAGCTTTCTAGGCAATGGGAAAGTTGGTTAAAATAGGAGAAATAGAAGTCCACGCAAACGGACAACGGCTGTGACAAGTGAGATGAAAGCTTGTAAAAATGGGTGATGGAGAGCGAGCTACAGAGCAAAACCTCACCATGGACCCTCTCTCTTTTTACCTCCCACTCTGTTTCATTTGACTCTATCCAACAATCGCATTCTTACACAAACTTACATATGCGCCTTCAGGGTGAGGCCTTTCATTGTAATTTGGTTGGGTTGATCTCTGAGAGCCCGCTAAAAATCATAGGTACACATAGACGCACATACACATCCAAGCACTGGTTAATACGTCCTGATATCAACTAAAAGGCGATGGCCCGGGATGGAAAGGTTCGTGCCTCCGCCAGTAGATTACAGAGAGGCAAACACTGTACACACACGCAAATGACGGAGAGCGAGAACACGTGTTTACGTCATCATGTATCCTGCTCTTTGCATAACGTAGCTCTCAGTACTGTTGTCCTATAAGATTCATTCTTTAACCAGTTTTGTGCATAACGTAGCTCTCAGTACTGTTGTCCTATAAGATTCATTCTTTAACCAGTTTTGTGCATAACGTAGCTCTCAGTACTGTTGTCCTATAAGATTCATTCTTTAACCTGTTTTGTGCATAACGTAGCTCTCAGTACTGTTGTCCTATAAGATTCATTCTTTAACCAGTTTTGTGCATAACGTAGCTCTCAGTACTGTTGTCCTATAAGATTCATTCTTTAACCAGTTTTGTGCATAACGTAGCTCTCAGTACTGTTGTCCTATAAGATTCATTCTTTAACCAGTTTTGTGCATAACGTAGCTCTCAGTACTGTTGTCCTATAAGATTCATTCTTTAACCAGTTTTGTGCATAACGTAGCTCTCAGTACTGTTGTCCTATAAGATTAATTCTTTAACCAGTTTTGTGCAGAACGTAGCACTCAGTGATGTTGCTCTATAAAACTCGATCGTCAACAAATTATAGACAATACTTATTCACTATCCACACTTGAGAACCACAACAATGAGTTTGCTTTGATCTATTTGCAGACGTGTAGAAGTCTATAAATGAAGAATGACAAACAAATGGCGGTGATTTCCGAATACAAAAAAAACAAATCTAAACATAATCTCGTCTGCATTTGATGTTGGCCTGAAACAAGCTCCAATTGCTTTTCAAATTGAACGAATTGAGCTGCAAGAGAACTTAAATCTAAACAAACTAATCTATGTTTCACTGAGTTTTATAAAAAATATTTCTCAGGAGGCAAGTATCTGAAATTCAAAGCTTTTGCTGAAATAGAATAACGCTATTTGGAAGCACTTACAACTACAAACAATGTTTGTCTACAATGACGTGATTCACATCTAAAGCGAGAATGGGAATACCCGGATTCACATTAGAACACGCCTTGTGTGAGGCTGCTTTAAGTTGTTTCACCAAACAATGACCGACTTGTGATGAACATCAAGTCAGAACTGTCACATTGAATAAGTCTGATCTGTCTTAAGTTTAACCAAACTGTGTTCGTTAGGAGGAATTTGGTCTGTCTTAAGTTTACTTAGTCAGAACTGTCACATTCAATAAGTCTGATCTGTCTTAAGTTTAACCAAACTGTGTTCGTTAGGAGGAATTTGGTCTGTCTTAAGCTTTACCTAATTGTTTTCGTTAGGAGGAATTTGCTCTGTCTTACATTTAACCTAATTGTACTTGTTAGGAGGAATTTGGTATGTCTTAAGTTTACTTAAGTCAGAACTGTCACATTCAATAAGTCTTCTGTCTTAAGTTTAACCAAACTGTGTTCGTTAGGGGGAATTTGGTCTATCTTAAGCTTAACCTAATTGTTTTCGTTAGGAGAAATTTGCTCTGTCTTACATTTAATCTAATTGTTCTTGTTAGGAGGAATTTGGTATGTCTTAAGTTTACTTAACCTAATTGTTTTCATTAAGCGGAATTTGGTCTGTTTTAAGTTTAACCTAATTGTTTTCGTTATGCAGAATTTAGTCTTTCATTAAGTCTATTTAACCTAATTGTTTTCATTAGGCGGAATTTGGTATGGTTTTAAGTTTAAATTGTTTTAGTTAGACAAACATTAAAATAAACAATAAATAATGAAAAGCTGAATAAAACTCTCAAGACATCTATTTTACTGTTTAATTAATAAAGCTCTCACGAAATCTGTTTTACTGTTGAATAAAGCTCTCACGAAATCTGTTTTACTGTTGAATAAAGCTCTCATTACACTTGTTTTACTGTTGAATAAAGCTCTCATTACACTTATTTTACTGTTGAATAAAGCTCTCATGACATCTGTTTTACTGTTGAATAAAGCTCTCATGGCATCTGTTTGTTTTACTGTTGAATACAGCTCTCATGTCATCTGTTTGTTTTACTGTTGAATACAGCTCTCATGTCATCTGTTTTACTGTTGCATAAAGCTCTCGTGACATCTATATTTTACTGTTAATTTAGTCCTACAGTTTACAAAACTGAAATTATGTTTTTTATTAACAAAAACTCAAATCTTCTGTTATATAGATACCAACAACCTCAATTTGAAAAACATTATTCGGTATGGCCCACATATATTTTTTTTAAATTGAATATCTGGCCCTTGCTCCAGGTGAAGTGACTTAAAGACGCACAAAGACAACAAATGACAAGTATTCGAAAAGATGGTATGTCTTGTCTCGGTCACAATCTGAGACACGAAGCCATACTATGGACAATTCTAAAAGGAAAACAAATGATTACACAATACGTGCGTGCAAGAACATTTGGATGATCACACAGACGAGCAAGAACATTGGGGTGGTCACACAGGTGTGCAAAAACATCGGGGTACAGACGTATGCTGAGCTAAAGAAAACTGCTGAGAACAGAGGACAGTGTCAAGACATGGTCAATCGACTTCAAATTTTCTCTGAATTGATTAACCTGATATTGATTTCTTTTTCTTCTACAACTTCTTCATATTTTTTTTCTTTTTCTCCTTCTTCCTCTTCTCCTTCTTCTTCTTCTCCATCTTCTTCTCCTGCTTCATCTTCTTCTCTTTCTTCATCTTCTTCTTCTTCATCTTCTTCTTCTTCTATCTCTTCTTCTTTTTCTTCTTCTTCATCGCCATCTCATTTTTTTTCAATACCACACACACAACCATATCTCACAATATATTTTGAAAAGTGAATAGAATTATATCTACGTGGATTACTAAACAATAATAATAAGCAGAAGTAAAATAATAACAAGACCAAAAATAACAACCTTGACCTAGAGAGAATGGACACAAACCTTACAAATAAATAATGCCCACTTCATAGATCCTGTCCGAAGTTTGGGAATTCCCAAATCAGCAAGCAGCGGAAGATCATTCTTCTCTAAGGTGTTTCCCAACTCCACACCATTGTTCACCCTCCCCCGTACGGGAAGTAACTAGGCCATACTTCCTCCTCTCAAAAGCATGGGAAACCCCGCACAGTAGAAAACATGCTGTAGACAAACTGTAGTTGTTGGTACGATCGAGCACGGCGTACCACCCAAACGTGTATATGTTCCGATTTAGAAACGATCTTTCTCTTTTGCATAATAAAATTAGAAATCAAGCCAGGCTGAGGCGGTACTGTGGATATTTTTGGGTTTGTTTTGTTTTGTTTTGCGTTCGCCTTTTTTCTTTATCCCCCAATGCGGTGTGCGTTGCACTGTGTTTTTTATTTTGCGCCTGTCGGCCCAGTGCATCCAACTTCGGCATGCATTTTAGGTAAGGGTCTGCGTCCTCCTGCATTTTCTAAGGGGTAACAGCCGGTGCTGTGATGGGGATCGAACCCAGCACTTTCTGGTTGTGAGATGTGTCACTTAACTACTAGCCCACGCCAACCCCGGTACTGTGGATTAAAATTAAATGTTTAAAAAATGTATATGTATGGTCACATACCGCGGTGGAGGCTACCTGGCCTAGTAGTTAAGTGACACGGCTCACAACCCGAAGGAGTTAGATTCGCTCCTCAATGACAGCACCGGCCGTTACACCAGGGAAGCAAACCCTTAGAAAATGCAGGAGGAATCAGACCCTTACATAAAATGCATGCCGCAGTCGGATGCACTCGGCCGACAGGCGCAAAATAAAAACATAGTGCAACGCACTCCACCTTGGAGAATAGAGAGATAAGGAGAACGCCAAATATTTGTTTTTTTTAATACCGCTGTAAGACGAAAACATTAATGAAACCTGCGCCACGAACTAAATTCCTACATTAAGAACAATAAGCAACGACAACAAAGTGTGTGTAGTATCTTGTGCCTGATGATTTCGTTTCTGTAGTTGCCTTGGCGTGGAATCTGACCATAGGTACACATGTTTTTAACGTCGGATACACTGGGCCGTAAGGAGCAAACAAACATACATTACCAAGAAACTCTCCCTTGTGAAACGAGGCGTGCGACAAAAGAAAATAACATAGAGATGAATAGCTCAGGTTCGTGTAGTGGAATAGAAATAAATGAAAACCTGTTATAGCCACAAGTTCTAACACCGGAACAAATATCACAATTGAAAATATTAAGGTAATAGAACATCAACGGCAGCAGGTGTCAAATTTGTTAAAGGTGACAATTATAAATCGCAACTGCGATGGATTTGATTTATTCTATTTTCATTATTGCATTAGTTCCTTTTACGTCTGCTACTGTTTGTTACCTTTTATGTGTTCGTTATCATATGTGTTTTGTTGTCAAATCAGAGAACGGAAAACTCGCACATCAGAGAACAGAAAACTCGCACATCAGAGAACAGAAAACGCGCACATCAGAGAACAGAAAACGCGCACATCAGAGAACAGAAAACGCGCACATCAGAGAACAGAAAACGCGCACATCAGAGAACAGAAAACGTGCACATCAGAGAACAGAAAACGCGCACATCAGAGAACAGTAAACTCGCACATCAGATAACAGAAATATTTATATCAGATAACAGAAAACTCGCACATCAGAGAACAGAAATATTTATATCAGATAACAGAAAACTCGCACATCAGAGAACAGAAATATTGATATCAGATAACAGAAATCTCGCACATCAGAGAACAGAAATATTTATATCAGATAACAGAAAACTCGCACATCAGAGAACAGAAATATTGATATCAGATAACAGAAAACTCGCACATCAGAGAACAGAAATATTGATATCAGATAACGTTTATGGGGATCACTGTATGAGCTGTTCGCTTGGTTACTATCTTTGTGTTTTTAGCAATTCTGAAGGTCAGCAATTAACAGATGATGAATAATGTTTTGGTACCACGTACAGTATCATCTGATGTTGACCAGGCGTCACAATCATTGTCTAACAGTTGCGAAAACCGCAGAACAATGATTGTGAAACGTTATTCAAACAGGTAAACGTCCGGAGATAAAGGTTTCAGTTGCGGAGAAACAACCCCTGGTTTCCGTACCATGACAATGCACTACATTGTTGATTCCGGAGTGTTTTTTGTTGTTGTTTTTTTGTGTTTTTTTTTAGTTCGCCTTATTTATCTAGTCCCCAAGGCGTGTGTGCGTTACACTGTGGTTTTTATTTTGCGCCCAGTGCATCCGACTTCAGCATGCATTTTATGTAAGGTTCTGCTTCCTCCTGCATTTTCTATGGGTTTGCTTCCCCGGGGTAACGGCCGGTGCTGTGATGGGGATCGAACCCAGCACCTTCTGGTTGTGAGCCGTGCCACTTAACCACTAGGCCACGGCGCCCCCCCCCCCCTCCTTCCGGAGTGTTTGACTAAGAAATAGGACAAGTAAGTTTTCCCTATCCACCCTACTCACCTGATCAGGGCTCAGAATTCCTGTCGAAGATAGATGTTTCGGATCGAAAGGTGCAAATATCGCAGTCAAGCTGTAAACTAGAGACATATCGCATTCCGTTCTCCGGACTACATCCTGCTATTTGCGGCTTGGTATTTGAAGATTGAGAACGAACGCAGAAGAAGAAGAAGAAGAAGAAGGAGAGCTCAGAATAATTGTTTTCTATTCCCAAACTGTTTCCAGCTGGAAAGAACGATTTCGAATCATTGAAGAATTTTAGGGCAATTCACAGACGGATCAATGATCAATCCTGAAACTTGCTTATTAGGACTGCTTCCAAAATTGGTAAAGACGTTTGGAACAATACATGAGAGTAAGTCAGTAAGTAGGTCACAATATTATATAGGGCAGTTTTAAAATGTAGTTTGTAGAATATAAAAGTGTCATTAGGTGGCAGCAACATCCAGCTTTGGGATTACTCTAGGTGGCTAGGAGATGCATGCAGTACGCAGAACAATAACACATGTCATCCGTGCTTTCAGAATGTACAATCAGATAACAGCGTGCGGCTGTGTGTGTTTAGGAAGCGAAATGGCGATCTGCAAAGAATATTCATAAGGAAATGCATTCTTTCTACGGTGAGAAATATTTGTCGCGTAAAGTGGCGCATAACTAGGTCGATACACATCCTTGTCGTATCCCTCACGTGGGCGTGTTGCTGTCATAAGTTACTATAACTGTAACCATTTGTTGCCAATTTTTGTTTCTATTATTCTTAGAAGTTAATCGTTAATCGCTAAGCGATATCCTCTAATTTTCATTACAAGTAAAGTCGATGTGTAAAGTCGATATTTTGTCGACAAATAGCCAAATCTACTATTTTGTAGTTTACGTTTATTTCCTTTTCACTTATTGTCAGTATTAAACATAGCCGAATATACTTGTACTAGCCATGTAGAGTATAGAAGAACAACGACTAGTCAGACAAAACATACTAGTCGGACATTTTAGTCAGGGTCAACAAAACATACTGGCCGGACATGTTAGTCAGGGTCAACAAAACATACTGGCCAAGAATTCCTCGTAGTTCTCCCTGAATACGGGCTGTTTTCATGACAGCACAGCTAACGAAGTAGGAGATCGACGTGATCTAAGTAGTATTGAGCGGCATGCAGATAAAGCCAAGCATCGCACAAACGCCTAGCCGACCCAGGTTCACTCATATCAGCACGCTCGGGATGTGAGGAAAGCTACTGCAACCCGAAACGTAATTTCCTTTTCGGGGCTTACAAAAGAGTTGGTACTCATTGAGGGCTTTCGACAAAAATAACAACTAGTTATGTAGTTTCTCCTTATTTTCTAACAAATATTGTTGCTATGTTGGATACAAAGAAGAGCGACAAAGCTGATAGGGGGATTACAGAATTACAGTTCTGAGGAAAGACTCAGACAAACCGGCCTAGTGTCTAGAAAAGAGAAGAATTAGAGGTGACTTAATACAGGTTTATATGATAATCAACAGAATGAATTCAATGACTACAAGTTTTTTTTCAAAATACAACCACCGTCAAGAACAAGAGGGCATCGCTACAAATTAGCTACAGAAAGGCCGAGATTATATATTAGGAAATATTTTGTTAATCAGAGAGTGGTGAATGCTTTGAATGCATTGCCATAGGAAGTAGTGGAGGCAGGGACAGTAATGCATTTAAGAATAGATTGGATGCGCATATCTTTTAGAGCAGGGAAATGTAAATGAAACTGGTTGTGTACAGACTCTGCAGAGTCTTATAAACTAGTATAAAAACGTTAAGTTAAGATGTCAAACCTACTAGTTTCGAAGGTAAGATTCATTTCCCTTTCAAATGTTATCTCTGTTTTGTTGACAAATCTTCTATATAGCTTTGGATTCTGGCTCCAATTCCCTAACAAGTATTATCAGTAGTTTGTTGACAAACCTACCAGCTTTGGAGGGACGATGAGGCTAACGTCTGGTCAGGCAAAACACACTGATCGGACAATGTTAGCCGGGGTCAGGAGAAATATATTGGCCAAGACCCTCACCTGAACTTCTCGTTGGTCGTCCTGGAAACGGGCTGTTGTCAAGGACAACAGTCCGGATAACAAGGTAATGTTCGACGTGATCCTCGTAGTAGTGAGCGACACGCAGATGAAGCCAAGCATAGAACAGCCGCCTGGAAGACCCCGGTCTACTCCTTCAGCACGCTCGAGATGCGAGGAAAGCTACGACAACTCGCCACTTAACGACCTTTTTAGGGCGCACAAAAGAGTAACCTACAAACAACAACCAGCTTTGGATTCTTTCTCTCTCTCTCTCTCTCTCTCTCTCGCTCTCTCTCTCTCTCTCTCTCTCTCACTCTCTCTAATTCCCTTACAAGTATTATCCCTACTTTGTTGACAAACCTACCAGTTTTGGATTTTCACGTCATGTCCCTTGCAGGTCTTGTCGTTACTTTGTTGATAAACCTACTATCAATGGGGTTTCCCATTATCCTAAAAGAAACACGCGACAAAAGGCATCCTGGCAAGTAAGGTCAGTTGAGAAACTGTCGCACCCAGAACCATTCATTGTGAGCCATTTCCGTATTTCTTGTGGGAGTCTTAAGGCTTCTGAGGTCACCTCGTCCTTTCTTTGTCCTGACGGCCTGGCCTGGGAGGTCTTGGAAGGTCACACTGACCCACAATCTGCTGATAACTTGGCCTCAACACGAGAGGGTAAATGAGCCGAGGCAGGCAAACGAGGTAAGGAGAAAGAGATTCATCAGCATTATCTTGTGGCATGTCGATTGACGTAAACGAGTGACTTTCACTTGAGGGCCGACAAGCCATATGTAGCTGCTCTAGCGGCCCTACAGATGACTGGCTCAGACAGCAGGATTGACGTTGTCATTCGTATTTCTTTCATGTCATGTTATTGCTGCTTCTGAAACATAGGAGACCACTAAATGAAGCCTGCATCGAAGCACTACGTGTTCTTAATTTGCGTTTCCGTAGCAATTCGTTTATGATTTGACAATAGTTCCATGCACAACCCTCTGTTAGACCTTCCTTTGGAGGTTGCAATTGATATTTTGTCTTTACTGACGGACGTCTACGTGGAACAAAGCTGATAGTGGGATTCCAGAATTACAGTTTTGAGGAAAGATTAAAAAGAACCGGCCTACAGTGTCTAGAAGAGAGAAGAATTCGTGGTGACTTAATACAGGTTTATAAGATGATCAGAGGAATGGATAAAGTAGACTATAACAAGTTTTTAAAGTACAACCACCAACAAGGACAAGAGGGCACAGCTACAAGTTGACTAAGGAGAGGTCCAGATTAGATATTAGGAAGTATTTCTTTAGCCAGAGAGTTGTGAATGCTTGGAATGCATTGCCAAGTGAGGTGGTGGAGGCTGGGACGGTCAATGCATTTAAGAATAGATTGGATGCGTACGGCTTCTAGAGCAAGATGATGTAATTGGAACTGGTTGTATACAGACTCTGCAGAGTCTTCTAAACCAGTATAAAGACGTTAAGTTAAGGAAGACGTCTTGTCTTCTTTTTCGTTTCATATTTCTTCTTCACCGTTCGCTCTTACATCATCAATTCTATCTCCCATCAAACATGACGGTCCGTCTCAGGTTTCATTAGCTGATATACAGTTTATCCCACAACATAATTGAGGAAAGTCATGTTGCCACTCTGCTCCTCTCATAGAGCCAGCACACATGGAGAACACGTTCCACAGTTTGTCCTCTCCACATGGGCATATGTCTGCGTGGACAATTTTGTATTTGTTGAACATGGTCGCTCGATCGCTCTGTAGCAAAGAGTATTTTGTTTCTGTTACCTAGGATTCTGGGTGTTTTCTCTGCTTTTTGTCTCGAAAACGGACTCTAAACATTGTCTTTATTTCCATATATGTAGCCCGGTCTTCATTTTGGGTTTTGCTTTCTCCCTTTTTGAATAGTCTATCTCCAGATTGATGTGGCATCTGGAAGAAAAACGCATATTAATTCCACAGCAAGCAGGCACAGAACCACTGATGATCAGGTCATCCTCATAGCCCAGGAAATAGAAGATGCCTATCAGGAACAAAATCACACAGTAGCGGTTTGGGTGGACCTGGAAAAGGCATTTGACAAAGTCTGGAAAGAGGGACAGAGTCAAGCTACGAAGAAGTGAAGTTTGTGGGAAAATGTACAAATGGATAAGTCACTACCTCAAAAACAGAACGGCCAGAGTTCAAGTACAAGGGCAGATGAGCAAAAAGGTGACACTTGAGCAGGGAGTACCCCAAGGGGGAGTACTGTCACCCACACTCTTCCTGGTATATATAAATAATATAACAGAGAATATACCAAGAAGAGTCCATAGCTCAATGTTTGCAGACGAACTGGCTATGTGGACTTCTGAAAAGAATCTCACCATAGCAAGAAATCGTATGCAGCAGGCCCTAACATCGCTGAAAGAGTGGGCGAACTCATGGCTGGTCAAAATAAACGATGAGAAAACCACATGCACAATATTCTCGCTGTCAAACAAACCCCAAAACACCAAATTAAGTCTTAACGGCAAATACCTGCAGACAAACGACAACCCAAACTACTTGTGAGTCACATTTGATCGGCGCATGACATGGAAAAGTCAGATCGAGAGAAACCGAATGAGAGCCAGAGAAAGAATCGCAATCATGAGGAAACTTGCTGGCACAAGCTGGTGAGCAGACGAAAGTATACTAAAGAAACTGTACACCGGAAAAGTGAGAACAGTTCTCGAGTATGGCATTGCGGCATGGACAACAGCAGCAAAGGCGAACTTCGACAAAATTAGCAAACTTCAAAACCAAGCCATGAGAGTTATAACAGGGGGCATGAAGTCAACGCCAATTGTAGAACTTGAAAAAATTACAAAACTGCAACCCATGACCGACAGAAGAGACTGCAGAGCCCAGCTGCAGTCAGAGAAACTCCGAAGAATGACTGACCATCCAATGCACCAGAGACTAAACAATTTCGGAAACGGGAAACTAAAGCGAAGAAACTTTGCAGAAATAGCCAAAGCAAAGATGCACGAAGAGCCCATGAACGCATTAACAATACCAAAGCCCATCCCTACTGTACGAAAACCTATCTGGAGGCAGCATATATTTCCAGAGGTGGTAGAAAATATACCAGGTATTGGAAACAAAAACTGCCAGACTGAAAAAGAAAGAAGAGATACTACCCTGAGCTACGTATCGAAAAACTACCCAAGCATGGACTGGACCTATGCATAGACCGACGGCTCTGTAACAAACACTACACAGAACGGAGGGGCAGGAGCATTTCTGAACCTACCAAATGGCAGAAAAGAAACATTGTCATTCGCTACTGGAAAATACACAAGCAATTTCAGAGCGGGGGCAAAGGCACTGAGGGCGGCAGTGGAAGAAATGGTGACAGGTAAAAGGAATGAAAGCCATATAGTCCTGCTTACAGATGCCCTGGCCGTAGTCACAGCACTGAAGAGCCAGAAAAATACTGAACTTAATGATTTAAGAGCAGTACTCTGTCAACTATGCCAAGTGTCCGCATCAAAAAGAGTAGTGGTACAGTGGGTCCCATCCCACTGCAACATCCAAGGCAACGAGGAGGCAGACAGACTGGCAAAAGAAGGTGCAAGACTACCACAACCAGAAACTAGTATGACATACGAAGAGTCAAAACGGCTTATTAGAGCTAGATACATGACCAAATGGGAAACCGAACACACTGGATACACCAAAAACGATGCCTATTACCAGTTGAACAGAAGAGAGCAGGTCGTAGTCTTCAGACTTCGCACTGGCCACAATAGACTTAGGTACCACCTATTCAACAAATTGAAGATAGGTGGCACTGACGAATGCCCGTGTGGTACCGGGAAAATGACCGCTGAACATTTGCTGCAAAACTGCCCGACATACGAGGATCAGAGAGAGCAGATGTGGCCATCACCAGTCGCAACACTAGACAAGCTCTATGGCAGTGTCGACAGCCTCAGGATGATGGCTGCTTTTTTCGAAAAAATTAAGGTTGATGTCTGACTGCGTACGATGAAGAAGAAGAAGAAGAATAGTCTATCTGCTTCCTCGTATCTATATATGTTACAGTTTGCGTGTCCACTTTATTTTTACTCTGTTTAAGCTGTAGCTGGTATTCGTGGTTTTTATAGAAACGTAGATAGTATGTTCACTGATAACGGCAGAGTGGACAGAGAGATTGCACAATGAATTCAGAAAACGAGCAGTAGCCACTATCAAATTGCACTTTTGAAACACCCTAGAGTGCTTCTTTCCACTAAGAGTGGGTTGATAAATTCACTATTCATTCATAAATCGTGTTACTAACGCCAATCTTGGTCCTTTCTAGGAACACATAAGAGTAAGATCCAGAGTTGTGAGATGCGCTGTGGGAAAAGTGCAGTCGGAAAGACAGTCCGTGACCAAATCCGTAACACCACGTGAAGGCAGACAGGGGACAAAGACAGTTAGTGTCCACATTGACGCCCAACAAATCAAGTGGTTTGATCATGTAGTCAAGATGTTTATGACCATCCTGCGTCAAGAGCATATCATATGCAGGTCTCTTGTCCATGAGCGAGAGACAGACCTCGATGTCGACGAATCGAGGGTGTCTCTGACACTCTCAGGAAGATACACCTAACAACAGCACAAACCTCTCAGTTGGCGATAACAAGAAATCTAGGTATCCCACCTCTCTGCGTCGCAGTATGGCAAGGGCAGTAGGACATACCACCTCTCTGCGACGCTGTATGGCAAGGGCAGTAGGACATCCCACCTCGCTGCGACGCAGTATGGGAAGGGCAGTAGGACATCCCACCTCGCTGCGACGCAGTATGGGAAGGGCAGTAGGACATCCCACCTCTCTGCGACGCAGTATGACAAGGGCAGTAGGACAAAAGAATATGATGATTCATGAGTGCCTCTAAATATATTGTTTCATGGTTTCATTTGAGCATTTTGGCGTACATTGAATATGTAAGAGAAACTTCATCGTCTCAACGAAGGTCTTTGTTTTCCACAATAGCTTTTGCGAGTTTTCTTAGTGACTCAACTCCGAAAATGTTTGAGAATTAACCAGTGTCCACTAAGATTTGAATTTAATGTCCATTATTTAATTTGGGGTAAATGTCTCTCCCTTTCATTTTTCATAACTATCGTATCGCTTCTAGTAAATCATACAGCTTTTTTGGAAGCGTTATATTTCATATGTTAGGATCTTGTATTCTTGGACAATGGTCAGAGTCCATGTCTGACACTGATAACAGAGATTTTGTACAAATAAACTGTCGATCATGTGTCTAACCCCGAGCGCTTTGCTGCTATCTTTACGTAATGAAGTCAATATCGGGTTTACGAGCTGCTATCAAATCGGAATAGGTCTAAACGAGGACACGACACAAACCTACACAAAATCGAGACAGAGAAACAAGCCATGACTAATAACTAATTTAGACAACCAGCCTGCAGTCACAATTATGGACCAGGCCCTTGATGAACCCGCCCGCCGGAAGGTCAGACCAAGTGAACTTAACCCCATCCTGACCCTCTGGTACGTCACGACCCCAGTGATGTCATAGCAGATTAGGTATGAACGAACTGGACATTTCTTCCACTCGATATTTACTTCAAGTTGTTGTCCAGCAACATTTTTTTTAATGGTCGCTCTCAGTATTTCGTTTGTCTGCAGTCTGTCATATATCGGTATACGGTATATGCATGTTCTCTCATATATCGGTATACGGTATATGCATGTTCTCTCATATATCGGTATACGGTATATGCATGTTCTCTCATATATCGGTATACGGTATATGCATGTTCTCTCATATATCGGTATACGGTATATGCATGTTCTCTCATATATCGGTATACGGTATATGCATCTTCTCTCATATTTCGGTATACGGTATATGCATGTTCTCTCATATTTCGGTATACGGTATATGCATCTTCTCTCATATTTCGGTATACGGTATATGCATCTTCTCTCATATTTCGGTATACGGTATATGCATGTTCTCTCATATTTCGGTATACGGTATATGCATCTTCTCTCATATTTCGGTATACGGTATATGCATCTTCTCTCGTATATCGGTATACGGTATATGCATCTTCTCTCGTATATCGGTATACGGTATATGCATCTTCTCTCTTATATCGGTATACGGTATATGCATCTTCTCTCGTATATCGGTATACGGTATATGCATGTTCTCTCATATTTCGGTATACGGTATATGCATCTTCTCTCATATTTCGGTATACGGTATATGCATCTTCTCTCGTATATCGGTATACGGTATTTGCATGTTTTCTCATATTTCGGTATACTGTATATGCATCTTCTCTCATATCTCGGTATACGGTATATGCATGTTCTGGCAGCTGTTGTGTCGCTTCGTCATTCGTGTATCTTTGGTCTAATTGTCTGAAAGTAATTGTTTATGAACAAATCTTCAAGTTATTTCTTACTCTGGTCGTATGAACATGGTCAGCAAGAAGGTCACACACTGGTATGAGATAGCTGCAAATTGTAGTTGGTAGTCTTTAAAAATGTCATTTTATGGCAGCAACATCCAGCTTTGTGATTACTTTAGGTGGCAGACGATAGATGATGCACGCATGTGTGCAGCTGAGATATAAAATGGTGCAAATGCAAACAGGGTGTATAATAACAGTACAGTGTGCTGTTGTGCGTTGTTTTTAAGAGGGGTAGGGGTGAGAAGGTTGAGGGGTGCTAAAGGATTCTTTGTAAAAGATATTCATTAAGAAATCCTTCATGTTTGCGGTGAGAAGTGTTTGTCAGGAAAGAGTTGCATAATTGTTTATGAATTTTCTCAAAGTCGCTTAACAATTGCTGACGAAGTCAGACCTGGTCGTCTTGTCCTGTTCATACTGCAACAGAGGTATGTGTGTAGCAGGTAAGGGGGAGGATTCGAGCTGATATGAAAGCAGCGATAGACAGTGCAGCAATTGGAATACTAAACACCAATCTTGACGGGAGGCGTTTCGCAAATGACGAAAAGTTAAAACGTGATGTACAAATATGAATGAGACCGCAGACCGCAGACCGCAGACTTCTCTCCTGCAGATCTTGGTACGCTGATAAGGTGATGGGATAACTGTATCTTCTTCTTTTTCTTCTTCTTCGTTCGTTCTCAGTCTCCCACTACCAAACCCTAAGACGGCTTAAGTAGCAGAATGTAGTCCAGTGAACGGAATGCGCTGTGTCGTAGTTTATAGCTTGGCTGCGATATTTGCACCTTTCGGTCCAACACATCCGACTTCAGCAAGCATTTTTTAAATACCAGGTTAGCATTCCCTCTTCGATCCCTTCTCCTTAACCAGTCTGCCCTGCTGCAGCCTGTTATCCAGGATCACTGCGGGGAGGTGTAGAATGGTCTTGGCAGCTATGGTTCGCTGGCCCTGACGCTAGTAGTCGGATATGAGTCGTTGACCACTGCAGCTCAGCGTCTTGATCCCGGATAACTGTACTAATATGGATGGAAATTATTTTGAGAAATAAGGGTTAATGTAATGGCAATAGTAAATTATTTTCAAGCTCGTATCTGGTTTAGATTTGTGACATATTTACCGACTTGCCCTGAAATGTTTGTACCTTTGTGGTATTTCTGTTAAGATTTGTTGTATATTTATACAGACATTTGCTTCACATAGCTGATTGTTTTAGTTTATGTTAGTTTTGTGTGTTATGACCATGATAAAGCGTGTTTGATCGAAATGTCAGTCAATGTGCAGTATTGGTTGTAAGTCACACTGCTTTGTAGACATTGAGCATTAGTTTGGCAACAACGCAACAGCTGATAAACAGTATATTTATGCCGACACTGGACTACCAGTGCAAAACATGGCCTCTGTCCAGGGCGTGTGAGAGCAGAATTCCGATGTGTGAAATGAAGTGTATGAGGATCAGTGTTTTTTGTGTGTATGGACACGGATGTGTATTAAGTCACGCATACTTGATACATACCTTTTGATTGAAACGTAGTTTTAATGTCACTATCAAACTTTTCTTCCATTTCATATTTTCTCATCAACGTGGTTTAAAGGGGGGATGGTGGGGAGGGGGGATAAACATATGGCAGAGAGATAAGGCCCCCGCCTCTCTACAAAAACAAAGAGCAGCGAAAGCATGAAATAGTGGGTATTCACGGATGTGTCGAACCGGAAGGTGCAAATATCGCGGCCAAGCTGTAAACTAGCGACACAACGCATTCCTTTCTCCGGACAACATCTTGCTACTTGCAAAGCCCTATTCTCGGTTTGGTAGTGGGAAATTGAGAATGAACGCAGCAGAAGAAGAAGGCGTGGGTATCCGAAACTCACAAGTGTTAAATGGCACCTGGTCGGAATATAAACTCGTAGCACCAGACCAATGTGCATGTAAAGGAAACATTGGTCCTAGAAAATCGAAAAGAGCAGTCTGTTAGGAGCTCTCCTGGCAAAAGATACGAAAAATAAGGAAATTCCTACCTTCCCCCAGATCTTGAACGTCGGAAGAAGTGAAATAGTAAAAATAACTTACTGAGCATATCCTTCGGCAACCTGGCAGCAAGCATACCTCTGCTTGTTTGGATACAAATATAGGGGGAACCAAACCCTTCGAATACAGGAGGAAGCAGACCCTTACATAAAATGCATGCTGAAGTCGGATTCTCTGGGCCGACAGGCGCAAAATAAAAACCACAGTGCAACGCACACCGCCTTGGGGATTAAAGAAATAAGGCGAACGCACAAAAAAAATAAAAAAATTTCAAGTGTTTTCATTGACCATTAGGCTTATTTCACCATCGTGTAACATGTTCTTTGCCCTAATCGCCCTAGGTCTTGTCAGAAGATTGAGTTTTAGCCAGTTCTCGTGTCTACCGCGCCGTTCTCTTCAGAGGATCTGTGATGTCGTGTGTCAGTCTTCTCCTGGATCTGCACCTGTCTGGTTCTGTAGGCACTATACCTTCCAGTATAGTTTTTATATATTATTGTGTCGTTTGATGTGGCCAACGTATTTTTATTTCCTAGGCGTAGTGTTGTTTTTTTTTTTTTTTATTTTTTATTTTTTTTTTTTTTTATTTTACTTGTTTGTCTCGCCAGTTTCTATTGGCGGAGGCACGCCTATTCCAACCCAGACCGTAGACTACTGGGCGATATTAAAAACCAGTGTGCGTCTGTATGTACCTATGCTAGGTCTGTGCGCTCTCAGAAGTCAACCCATCCAAAGCCAAATGGAAAGGCCTGACACTGAAGACGCGCGTGCAAGTTGTGCAAGAGTGTGATTGTTGGACAGAGTAAAATGAAAAAAAGAGTGTGTGGAAAGAAGAAGCGGGAAGAAGAGATCTTAGTGTAGTGTTGTCTACAAGCCAGTTTTGATTTGCCAAGCTCTTCTAGGATGTATGTGGTCTTGTTTTTTTGTCATTATCAATGGGGTTTTTTTAAGAATATTCCTGAAACATGTTAACTAGAAAGATTCAATGATCTTCTGTAGTGTTTGTGTGATCGTCCATGTTTCGCGTTCATATGTGGCCATATGGATGATTCATAACATCATAATTTGTGTTCTTGTTCTGCCATAGGTTTCTCATTTCTGCATTGTCATGGACAATCTTCTCTTCATATGTTTTAGCTGTCTCCATTGTTCTTGATAATGGGGTTGAGATATTCGAAATTTATTACGTTTTCCATTTCTTCATTTTCTAAAGTCACTTTAGGTCTGTTTTAGTGTTGGTCAACAATCATTATCTTGATTTTAATAATGTCCAATTCCACGTTGTGGACTTATTTACTCACATTAAATCTCTTTTTTTTAAATTTCAATTTTGTCGAGGATTCTGTAGTGGGATGCCAAACGCCTAAGCCGTCTATTATCTCAGATTCCATTTTGTGTAAACATCTAGAATCAATCATTCCGTAGTGTTATGTCAATCATCTCAGCCGGCTATTATCTCAGATGTTACCCAGGGGCCGAGTGTTTGAGACACCTTCTTAATCCTTGAATCCTTCTTTTCAGTTTCACCCCACCTGTTCGCTCTACTCATCCCTACCTCCTGACTTCAAAAGGAGGACGCCCAGGCGGTCGCTTCCTGGAGGGGCAAGAGATCATCAAAGACGCGTCCAAGCGAGGAGTCTCCAAGAAAGGGAGTTTCCCTTTTGATGGCTTCAGTGTTGGGGGGGGGGGGGGGGGGGGAAGCAGGTAATACGGCTTGTGTCCTGAGATCGGGAATGGGCGTTGGCGGGAATTACCGGCTGACAGATGGTATTTGAATGGTGACCTCATGACATAGTCGAAGAGCAGTGATTTCTAACGCGGGTCACAGTATGGCCTGTTTAGATATTGCCATGTTTTGTTGTTTGTACTGCTTTCGATATGTGTACATGTTAATTAGCTGCACATATTTTGTGTTTCTTCTACGTATGATGACAATAATGATGATGTCAGTGATGACAATAATGATGATGTCAGTGATGATGATAATGATGGCCATGATTATCCCAAAGAGGATTATAACAAAAATTAAGATTGTGTTAACGATGATGATGACAAAGATGATACGCTAATGATGACAAGCATTGCAAAGATGATTGTGAGAAAGATAATGATGCTAATGATGACAAAGATCATTGGGACAAAAATGATGATGGTGATTATGATAATACACTACTTTGTGTATCGGAACTCATACAAGTTTAGTCTGTGGGCCGGGCCTCTAACTACTTTGTGTATCGGAACTCATACACGTTTAGTCTGTCGGCCGTGCCTCTAACTACTTTGTATATCGGAACTCGTACAAGTTTAGTCTGTGGGCAGTGCTTCTAACTACTTAATGTATCGAGACTCATACAAGTTTGGTCTGTGGGCCGAGCCTCTAACTGCTTAGTGAATCGAGACATATACAAGTTTGGTCTGTGGGCCGGACCTCTAACTACTTAGTGAATCGGGACACATACAAGTTTGAGCTCTGGGCCGTGCCTCTAACTGCTTAGTGAATCGAGACATATACAAGTTTGGTCTGTGGGCCAGGCCTCTAACTACTTAGTGTATCGGGAAACATACAAGTTTGGTCTGTGGGCCGTACCTCTAGCTACCTAGTGTATCGGGAAACATACAAGTTTGATCTGCGGGCCGGGCCTCTAACTGCTTAGTGTATCGGGAAACATACAAGTTTGATCTGTGGGCCGGGCCTCTAACTGCTTAGTGTATGGGGACACAAACGATTGGGAGTCGTACTTAGCTACGCCGCCGTAGGTTGTTTTCCTGGATGTTTATTACTTCACTTTCTTTTCTGTTGTATGTTATACATGTTCTCCGAGCGCACATAAATACTTGTCTTGTGATCCATGTCACTAACAGACATGCCTCGCGGTTTCCACATGTCCGTCCTTCCTCACGACGTCTCTATGAAACGACCACTGATCATTGTTTGTTACACGCGTTATAGCTTGCAGTTAGGAAGTAATGGCGTCTGTACATGTCTTGGTCTAACTCGACCTTTATTCCATAATCGCAAGGGTTAAATGGCAAAGGTTTTGACTATTTGGGTGTTCGTCTCTCGGTACTCGTTTACTTGGCGGTTCTCAAATTTTAGGAAAGTTGTACCACTTAAATAAACTTATAAAACTGCATGTGCCCCCATGTGAATCGTTCGTAATTCGAAATGTGTGCAGCCAAAAGTATTCATTTAGGGCCAGAGGGAAAACAGAATAAAATAAACAAAATGGAGAAAAAGGTTTCATTTGTTTTAATTACTGCATTATTTAAGCACAAACCGCTGGGCTGGTCAAGTGGTGTCCATTTCTGATAACAAATGGACGCAACGAGCGATGTTTAGCTAGCCGTATGGTTGGTATACACCTATGAGATGTCGGGATGGTTTGTCCAAAGATCAAGCATCGCTCTTGAACAGCAAAGCAAATGATCTAGATGCATACAGAATGGTGTTGGCCTCCTTCCCCTGCGACTTACCTGAAGTAAAATAAAGTGAAGTGAAGTGAAGTAAAGTAAAGTAAAGTAAAGTAAAGTAAGTAAAGTAAAGTAAAGTAAAGTAAAGTAAAGTAAAGTAAAGTAAAGTAAAGTAAAGTAAGTAAAGTAAAGGAAAGGAAAGTAAAGTAAAGTAAGTAAAGTAAAGTAAAGTAAAGTAAAGTAAAGTAAATTCCTCTTCTTCTTCTTCGTACGCTGTCAGACGTCAATTTGTATTTGTTCGAAGAAAGCAGCTGTCATCCTGAGGCTGTCGACACTGCCATAGAGCGTGTGAAGTAAATTAAATTAAAGTTAAGTAAAGTACAGTAAAGTAAAGTAAATTACAGTAAAGTAAAGTAAAGTAAAGTAAAGTAGAGTAAAGTAGAGTAAACTAAAGTAAAGTGAAGTTAGGTAGAGTAGAGTAGAGTAGAGTAAAGTCAAGTCAAGTAAAGTTAAGTAAAGTAAAATAAAGTAAAGTAAAGTGTAGTAAAGTAAAGTAAAGTAAAGTAAAGTGTAGTAAAGTAAAGTAAAGTGTAGTAAAGTAAAGTAAAGTAAAGTAAAGTGTAGTAAAGTAAAGAAAAGTAAAGTAGAGTAAAGTAAAGTGTAGTAAAGTAGTGTAGTAAAGTAAAGTGTAGTAAAGTAAAGTGTAGTAAAGTAAAGTGTAGTAAAGTAAAGAAAAGTAAAGTAGAGTAAAGTAAAGTAAAGTAAAGTAAAGTAAAGTGAAGTAGAGTAAAGTGTACTAAAGTGAAGTGTAGTAAAGTAAATTAAAGTAAAGTAAAATAAAGTAAAGTAAAGTAAAGTGAAGTGAAGTGAAGTAAAGTAAAGTGAAGTGAAGTAAAGTAACGTAAAGTACAGTACAGTAAAGTAAAGTAAAGAAAAGTAAAGTAGGGTAAAGTAAAGTGAAGTGAAGTGAAGAAGAGTAAAATAGAGTAAATTAAAGTGAAGTGAAGTAAAGTAAATTGAAGTGAATTAAAGTAAAGTAAAGTAAAATATAGTAAAGTAAAGTGAAGTAAATAAAAGTAAAGTAGAGTAAGGTAAAGTGAAGTGAAGAAGAGTAAGTAGAGTAAAGTAGAATGAAGTAAAGTACAGTGAATTAAAGTAAAGTAAAGTGAAGTGAATTAAAGTAAAGTAAAGTGAAGTGAAGTGAAGTAAAGTGAAGTGATGTGAAGGGAAGTGAAGTAAAGTAAAATTAAGTAAATGTAAAATAATGTAACATATAATAAAGACAAGTAAGGTAAGGTCAAGTAAGGTAAAATAACCATTATTTATTGTTATTTATGATCAGCATATTGATCTCCATTGTTTAATCTTATATTAGTTCATCATGCTCTATTTGTTCATCTTATAGACTACATTGTACTGGGTAACATCAGTTAAAGCGATTGGCGGACTAGCTTCTTTCGTCACTGTCTTTCCTTATCAAACATTAAGCCGATTTACAGCTTAGTCGACTAAAGCCCGCCGATAAGGAGATCGAACTTGCAATCTTTGTTATGGGCACGCTACATTCAATCAAATAGGAAAAGGGTACCAGATGTGGCCACAAACAGGAAGCACGGCAACAGCCAGCGATTCATAGTTGATTGCTTGCACCAGGATCAGCCAACCAGAAATGACCAAGACCATATTTTATCTTCAAGTGGCGGTCCTGGAAACAGGCTAGACTAGCGTAGTCTGACTAAGAGATTAGGGATTGCAGTGGGAAAGCAGACATCCCCTATCAAGTCAACGGAAATCTGGTGTGTAGGGGAGAAAAGCGCAGATATCGCAGCCTCGCTGTAAACTACAACATCACAACGTCCTTTTTAGGACAAACACCGAAGAAGAAGAAGAAGAAGAAGAAGAAGAAGAAGAAGAAGAAGAAGAAGAAGAAGAAGAAGAAGAAGAAGAAAGAGGAGAAGGATGAAGGAAGAGGAGGAGATGAAGAAGAGAAGTAAAATCAATAAAATAAATAGATAGAAATGTCCATCCGTCAATCTGGTCCAAATTCCTCCTCAGAGAAGGACATGAGAACTTCAGGTTAGAGGTGATGTCAAAGGGTGTGCTGAGGTCGACACTAGGTCAACCCGGTTAGGTGTGAGTCCTGGCCAGTTGTCGTGTCCCTGGTTCGGGGTGTAGAATACCTTTCTTCCGGGTGACTTAATTTTACGCCTGAATTCCGTCTGAAACATTCCCTTAACAGCGCTCTTGAAACGGCCCAATTCTACCTGGAGGTGGAAGCGACTCGGAAATATGAAACCGGGTTGGTGCGGAATCAAACCAGAGGTTAATTGAAAAAATAACTCCCGTTAATGGCAGGAATAGGATTATAATCTCAAGTTCCCAGATCGACATAGCGCTAGTGTCAGGGTCAGTGGAAATACTGACCAAGACCCCCATATCACGTCCACACCCTGCAGATGGAAACAGGTTGTTACAGCAGCCTGGTCAACATTTTGTAAACCCGTCACTCCAATTGACGGAGTATAAGTCCAAATCTATATTTTGATTGACACTATCAAGTTTATTCCCGAGTAGTCCGCCGGGGTCTTTGTGTATGACAAGGACAATAATAACACCACTGCCTCACAGGGAGCATGTCGTGAGAGGCGACTAACTGTGTGACATTATATAACACCGGCGGGATCAAGACGCTGAGCAGCGCATGATCTGCAGTGGCCAGCGACCCATAGCTGACTGCTAGCATCAGAGTCTGTGAACCAGAGGTGCCAAGACCCTTCTACACCTCCACTCGGTGATCCTGGATAACAGGCTGCAGCAGGGCAGACTGGCTAAGGAGAAGGGATTAAAGAGGGAATGCTAACCCGGTACTCAAAAAATAATTGCTGAAGTCGGATGTCTTGAACCGAAAAGTGCAAATATCGCAGTCAAGCTGTAAACTAGGACACAACGCATTCCGTTCTCTGGACTACATTCTGCTACTTAAGCCCTTTCAGGGTTTGGTAGCGGGAGATTGAGAACGAACGAAGAAGAAGAAGAAGAAGAAGAAGATATAACATCGGCCATGGTTATGTGGTTTGTTAAGAGCAGCCTAGATGGCGCCTAACAGGCTGCTGGTCAACTTTGTTCTAGTGTTTGAGTATATTAAGATAAACTCGCACATCGGCTTACCACCCTACGTGGCACTTGTTCCAACTCAGCGGAATAATAAGCTGCTCGAGCCTAGCCTGCTAAGCAGAACATCCTCCTGCCGGCTACATTCAGCTAACGCTAGAGCTGGAACGTACTCATAGGCATCTGCCCCTGTAGAAGTACAGGTAGACTATAGCTAAGACTAAGTATTTGAGCCTATTGTTTCTAGAAAGAAGATTTTTAAGAGACCTCTATCTTGGGCTCTCCTTTCTCTTTCTTCTTAGCTCACTCTGTTTCATTTGACTCTGTCCTACAATCACACTCCTGCACAACTTCCACACACGCCCTCAGGGTGAGGCCCTTCATTGCACTTTGGTTGGGCTGGCTTCTGAGAGCGCACAAACCTAGCATAGGTACATACAAACGCACACATGCATCAAAGCACTGGTTTATGAGTCTTAGTATCGCTCAATTGACTAGGGTCTGGAGTGGAATGCACCTCCGCCAGTAGAAACTAGTGAGGCAAACACGTAAAATTTTAAGAAATTTAAAAATTACGATCGAACGCCGATTCGAAAAGGTCTAAGAAACAATCATTCCATCAATACATTATCTGCCTCAGCGTGAAACGCAAAGCATCCTGTTTGTCTCTATAAATGTAAGTGAACACTCTTTTTCTTCATTATTTTCTTTAGGGCTGTGGAGAACAGCTTCTTGTTTTCTTCGGCGTTATTTTCCATCTTTCTGCCAAAGTTCTCCCAGGACATTTGTTTTGCTGTCAGCACTTCGTCATTGGCTTCCGTTCTGTGTGCTACATGTTTGTTATTTTTGGGGTTATTTTCTTGGCTTCTAAGTTTCGTTTCCAATTCCCTTATTTTGCTTTATTACCATATTTGCGTGTTCTTTCCACCTTTATTATTCTTTAAGTCTTTATTCTTTTAGACTTCACCACATGTTTCTGCTGCGGCTGTTTTGATGAGGATGTTGAATTTCAACAAAAGAGCTTCTAGATTTTGAAGTGATTCCTCTGCACTTTTCACTGCTGTCGATAACAGCCCCTGGTATCTGGTACTAACGGTTGGTTCTTTTAGTTTGTAGGCCTTTATTATTGCCTCTCCTTCCCTGGTGTTAGGTTCCTTAATTTGTTATGTATGTTATTTTGGAGGAAGAGGGAGATGGAGGGGGGGGGGGGGGGGTAGGGGGTGGTTATACTCTTTCGGTCGTCGTGCTCTTTATTGTCACGAGGTAGTGGTCACTTCCAATACCTGGTCCTTTTTACACTCTGTTCTCTTTTACATACTTAAATTAATCTTTCCTCACATTTGCCAAATCGAAGTGGATGTCTCATTCCTTATCAGTTCATATCAAGTGTGTTCGGTATGCTCTTGTTTGAAGGACTTTGTTTTTGAATGAACAGATTTTGTTCGCTGCAGAATGTCAGCAATCGCCTTTCACTGTCACTCAGAGCATCCACACCTTATCTGTCAATCACTCAGAGCATCCACACCTTATCTGTCAATCATTCAGAGCATCCACACCTTATCTCTAAATCACTCAGAGCATCCAAACCTTATCTTTCAATCACTCAAAGCATCCACACCTAATCTCTCAATCATTCAGAGCATCCACACCTTATCGCTCAATCACTCAGAGCATCCACGCCTTATCTCTAAATCACTCAAAGTATCCACACCTAATCTCTCAATCACTCAGAGCATCCACACCTTATCTCTCAATCACTCAGAGCATCCACACCTTATCTTTCAATCACTCAGAGCATCCACACCTTATCGCTCAATCACTCAGAGCATCCACACCATATCTCTCAATCGCCTTTCACTGTCACTCAGAGCATACACACATTATCACCCAATCATTCAGAGCACCCACACCTATCTCTAAATCACTCAGAGCATCCACACCTTATCTTTCAATCACTCAGAGCATCCACACCTTATCTCTCAATCACTCAGTGCATCCACACCTTATCTCTCAATCACTCAGAGCATCCACACCTTAACTGTTAATCACTCAGAGCATCCACACAGTATCGGTCAATCACTCAGAGCCTTCACAGCTTATCTGTCAATCACTCAGAGCATCTACAACTTATCTGTCAATCACTCAGAGCATAAACACATTGTCTGTCAATCACTCAGAGCATCCACAAATTGTCTGTCAATCACTCAGTATAATCTAGAATGATCATTTCACACTCTGACACTTAACTGTCCAAGAATGATCTTGGAGCCGCTTCAATCATACTTCAATCATCAATGACGATTGGTGATTTTCTATCGCTTCAAAATGTGTGTGCTGTATCAGTTATTTACCGTCTGTTAATTCCACGAGGACTTCTAGTGGAAACAACATTGTCCAAACCAATATTTAACCAACATTGTCCAAACCAATATTTAACCAACAGTGTCCAAACCAATATTTAACCAACATTGTTCAAACCAATATTTAACCAACATTGTCCAAACCAATATTTAACCAATATATTCCAAGCCAAATTTTAACCGACATTGTCCAAATCAATATTTAACCAACATTGTCCAAACCAAACTTTAACCAACATTGTCCAAACCAATATTTCATTGTTATCTGTTTAACAGTACACAGTCCACATTTTCTTGAGAGTTTTCTTCAGACGGAATGTCTGAATTTTCTTGAGTAATCAACGATAGTTCATACTTCTTACCGCGAAAAAGGATCTACAGATATAACTTACACCCATTGAATCTTTGATAAGACCAGGTTCAGGTACGCCTGGTAAACGGGCGTGGGCGTTCACTACACGCTATCTACACGCTTGTTCTCATGATCGTCTTCTGTGTCTTTGGTGTGGTTTTGTATTCAGTAAAATCCGTTTTTGGCACTAACAATTTGAAGGATATTAGAGAAAACATTGGGATCAAGATGCTGAGCAGCGCATGAGCTGCAGTGGTCAGCGACCCATAGCTGACTGCTAGCGTCAGGGCCAGCGAACTATAGCTGCCAAGACCCTTCTACACCTCCACGCGGTGATCCTGGATAACATGCTGCAGCAGGGCAGACTGGCTAAGGAGAAGAGATCGAAGAGGGAATGCTAACCCGGTACTAAAAAAATGCTTGCTGAAGTCGGATGTGTTGGACCGAAAGGTGCAAATATCGCAGCCAAGCTGTAAACTACAACACAACGCATTCCGTTCTCTGGAATACATTCTGCTACTTAAGCCCTTTCAGGGTTTGGTAGTGGGAGATTGAGAACGAACGAAGAAGAAGAAGAAGAAGAAGAAGAATAGAAAACATTGCTCAGGATAGACTAACAAGGTCAACAATGGCATGTGGCTGAACATTTCTGATGCTTAGACATTCAACAAAGTGTGACAAGTTATTCCCGTATGATGAGTTTGAGTTATTTGCACACGAGATTGTTTGCTGGAGTGTAATATGATGTTTCGTCTCATTTCTTGCCACTTTTATTGTCTCCTGCTGGCTGTTTAAAAGACTGGACTATGTAATGATGTTATTGACAGGCTTTGATGATGAGATAGATTGTAAATGTGATTGCTTGCCTGAATTGGGATGATGTAGCTTGTCCATCTTTACCACCCCACATTACAAATTGACGTAATTTCCTTTTCAGTCGCATTATTTGTTAGCACGTCACATTTTACTATGATTGTTGACTTTGAGAGCATATAACCATTTGAAGGTGTTGGTTTAAAGATATGATTTTGTTGTGTATAGAGATATAAATTTTTACAGAATTTGTTGGTGTTATTGTTTATATTGTGTGTGTGTGTTAGTTTTTGAGATACAAGAACATGAAGATATAAATGTTGAAAAGCAGCACAGACATTTAGACTCACATATTCTGGGTGCGCCATGTCTGCAGTCAATTTTTGAAATTACCACAGAGGACGGAAAGTGACCCCCCCCCCCCCCTCCTCCACCCCCACCCCCCATCAGAAATGTTCAGCCACGTGCCATTGTTGACCTTGTTCGTCTATCCTGAGCAATATTTTCTCTAATATCCTTCAAATCGACATCTGTTAGTTTCTACTATAAACGTATTTATTACATCTAAATAAACAAACTAAACAGATCTACCTCATAAAAATCCGTTTGTTAAATTGGGTCAGACTCATCCATCACACCAACATCGTTCTTCCATAGGTTGTTGTAATGGATGTGAATGATAGTTTTGGTCATGGCACGGTATGGAGGAGTTACTGAACTTTACTACTAGTTGTGAAGGCAGCATCGGCTGTCTTGTTTCCTGCAATGCCACAGTGGACAACTGGAGGACAACTGTCTAGGTCCTTTGGATAATGTTTAGCTCAGTTATTTTTTTCCCTGTGGCTTGTGTTCATTTCTATGTTGTATAGGGATTTAAGTACGGACCTGCAATGAGTACAGGGAACTATCTTAGCTGGTGCTTGTTCATTGGGCAAGGTAAGGATTCTCAGTGTCTGGAGAATTGCCATGGATTCTGCTCTTAAATTTGAGATTTTCCCCGTCCGGAAAGCCTTACCCCGTCCAACATATATATATTTATATATTACATTTTTCTTCAATCATCTCCTGAGCCAAAGCTTTAAGTTGGAGTAGGGTATGGTGGTTGGTGTGTCTTTTTAATTCCCAGGATCTAAAAACTGATTGTAATTTTTCAGAATGGTTTCACCAAGCACAGCATAAACTTAAATATAATTGTAAGGAAAATTATCTATAACAGGCGCAATATTTTAAAATGCGCAAAATATTAAGGGGGGGGTATCATTGTTTTTTCCTAAGTAAAGAAGGAAAGGGAGGAGCTCATTCTTGAGTAATACAGTAATACAGGGTGTCCCACTCGCGACCGGCCCCTGGATTTTCGCATATAATATTAAAGCAACGAACGTAATTCAATAATATTTTACACAGACATGTCTTTATTGTGTGAGAGGCAAGATGACGTAAGTACACGAGTGACGAAGTCTGTGACTTCTGATGTTTTGGTGAATATCTTCTGTAAAACGGAGAAGTGACCTCACTCTGTTTCATTTGACACTGTCCTACAATCACACTCTTGCACAACTTTCCCACGCGCCCTCAGGGCTAGACCCTTCCATTTCACTTTGGTTTGGGTGGCTTCTGAGAGCGCACAAACCTAACATAGGTACATACAGACGCACACATACATCCAAGTACTGGTTTATGCGTATTAATATCGACCAGTTGACTACGGTCTGGAGTGGAATAGGCGCGCCTCCGCCAGCAGAAACTAGTGAGGCAAACACAAAAAATTGAAAAAAATAAAAAGTGTATTAAGACATGCCTTACGCTAATTTCGACAACTTTCAAAGTTTTCTATGAGCGCACAATGCTTTTCACACACCAAAGTATATCCTTGTCAAATATTATTAAATGACGTTCATTGGTTTAAATGTTAGAAGGGTAAACCAGGGGCCGGTAACCAGTTGGACACCCTATAGTTGTCGAATGTACCTAACAATGCCAGAACATGACAAATGATTTATTTTGTTGTTGGTCCAGGAAGGATTAATGTTCGGGCATCCCTCAACGACTTTCATAGCATGTGTCTCAGGAAATACTGACAGTAGTATAAACATTTAACTTAATAATGTTTGTCTGCTAGAAAAAGTAGTTCATTAATTGAACTAAAAATATCACTTGTTATGAAATTCTAGTTAGTTCGGGCTCCTTAAATATCAAGTAATCTTTCCTGAATGAATGTGCAAGAAATTTATGAATAAATAACTACCGTTGATTGAAGATTGAATTTATTTTCCAACAGAGTAGATACAACGATAGCAATGAGAAATGTTTGTGAAAGACTGTCGGCTGCATTTAAGTTTCAGCAATCGAGTCTGAGGTGGTAAAGGGAGACAATTTGAAATAGTTGTAAAATGAAAGGGGGGAAAACTCTTTCGCTTAACATGACAAGGTGGATAACAAACTCGGCAATATAAAGATCAAATTATAAACCGCGAATCATTATAAAGAAACAAGATACTGGGTAATAAATATAATAAGTACGTTATATATGTTAAAGTGCAGTGGAAAAACAATTAGTATGCCAACAAATTGCAAAACGTCAAGCGAAAACGTTAGAACTCTATTAACATAACACTATACCGTTTTTGCAATAGTTAGCAAGACTGTTGACATCACATACTTGATCAATCATACTTACCTGGCTCGGGGGCTACTGTGATCAATAAGGCAGTGCTCCCAGGGTGAGGACCTTCCATTGCACCTCGGTTGGTTTGACCCCTGCGATCGCCCCAAATGTGGACGACTCGAGTGCGTAATTTTTGCGTAGTGGGGACTGCGTTCGCGCTATCCCCTGATCAATCAAATGTAATGAACAGTTCACTTAGTATTTACCCTCGTCATACGGCTCGGAAAGTTACTTAATTTTGTTTCATTACGTGCACAGAAAACTCGCCTACCAAAATGGAGAAGAGTGGCTCTTCAGAGGACGAGTGAGTATCTCTGGGAGATGGGAACAACAGAGAAGATTCTTCCGGGCGAAATCTAAATATGTAGCCATGTCAAGTCTGCTGAAAATTATATTGAAGGGCAAGACAGACAACATCAAGATGTGGTCGTGAAACAGTTTGAATGTGTGTACCAACCCATTGCCGTCGACCCTCGATGCGGAGATGGCACTTGATGATGATGATAATGCTACATATTTTTATAAGGAAAGCGCTGTCCTGTACAAAATAATGGAACGCAGTTTCTGTATTTTATGCACTATCAATCTTTCTCACATTTAAAATATGATGTCTACCAATAAAAATAATATGTACACATTAAGGACACACACCCTGGGGGCCACTCTTCCTGCTCTCTCTTCTCACCTCACTCTGTTCCATTTGAATCTATCCTACAGTCACACTCCTGCACAACTTTCACACGCGCCCTCATGGTGAGGCCCTTCCATTGAACTTTGGTTGGGCTAGCTTCTGAGGGCGCACAAACCTAGCATAGGTACATACAGACGCATACATGCATCCAAGCACTGGTTTATGCGTCCTGATATCGCCCAATGGACTGGGATGGAAAATGGCGCGCCTCCGCCAGTAGAAACTAATGAGGCAAACATCTAAGCAACAAAAACAAACAAAAATGTACACATTTGAATGTGTGCATGCACGATGTAGGTAGGTAAACATTGCACACATGAACGGATGGAAGTATATATATATATATAATATATGTGAAGATATCAGTGACAAATAATTTGTTGAGACTTTTTTCAAAATAAACACGTTTATACATGACTGCGTTCTGATAAATTAATTGACATGATTTGTTTTAAATTCTCTTTTGAACAATTTTTTTCTGGCACTTTTATTATTTCCTAAATTCTGTTTTTGTGTCTGTTTCTATTCTTTTTTTATTAAGAACACAAATGTCTTAGATATTGTCGGCTCTGTTATTTAGTCTTAGTTGACCTGTACTTCTACAGGGGAAATGCCCATGTGCAGGTCCTAGCTCTGGCGTGAGATGGATGTAGCCGGGAGGGGGATTTCCTGCTTACTGGACTTGGCTCGAGCAGCTTATTACTCCGCTTCGGAGGGTTTTTAACTGATGTGTGAGTCCATCTTAATAGACTAAAACACTAGAGACAATTAGACCCGCAGCCTGCTAGGCGCCATCTATGAATATATTAACAAACCACCTAACCATGGCATGTGCTTGGCCATGTTACACAGTTAGTCTCCTCTCACGAGTTAGTCAGTTAGTTAAGGGATTGATGACGTCATCATCATACGGCTTTGTCTAGATGACGTAGCCTGCGCTGATTAAAGTGAGGAATATACTGCGCTGGCCATTAACCTCCCTCTTTGGTCCAGAAATACCTAGGACGACCAATTGCAAGACATACGCCAAGACAGCTAGAGGTAACTCAGGATGCAGGTCCCACCTCCCAAGACAACTGCAGGTAACTCAGGATGCAGGTCCCACCTCCCAAGACAACTGCAGGTAACTCAGGATGCAGGTCCCACCTCCAAAGACAACTGGAGGTAACTCAGGATGCAGGTCCCACCTCCCAAGACCACTGGAGGTAACTCAGGATGCAGGTCCCACCTCCCATTATATCAACGCACAGAGATAGACAGTGAAAGAGGACTGAGAAATTGTAGATAGACATCCATTATATCCACGCACAGAGATAGACAGTGAAAGAGGACTGAGAAATTGTAGATAGACATCCATTATATCCACGCACAGAGATAGACAGTGAATAGAACAATTGCTAGATTCCGACCACGTGATGAGAACCCTGGGTCAAGTTTAGTACTAGAGTAAGACCTGTGCTACTTGCACGAACCTTTAGAAGTAATCTTAGTCAGTTAGAGAAGTGATCATAACCAACCTTTTGAGAGACATTAGAATTAATTACATAATTGATGAACTGTATAATATGATAGAATGAATAGCGATTTGATTGATGTGCATATTATTTTACTTGTGTGAGAAAAATACATGCTGTGTTTTACCTGTGTTAATACAGAATTGTTGGTGTTTTAATTTAGAGAGTTAAGGAGGGATAGTGGTAAAGAAGATAGGATAGAACATTAACGTTTACCCTGTTAAGGTGTGATAGTGGTAAGGAAGATAGGATAGAACATTAACGTTTACCCTGTTATATATTATATTAAATGGTACCGTGACTTAGGATATACAATTATCGTTAGGACTGCTACATATTACAATATAGGGTAGCATGACCTAAGATAGAGAGTAACCTATGGTTAGAACTGTTACATATTATATTAAATGGACAGCTGGACAAAATCAGTAATTATACCACTGCCTAAATCAGGAAACCTAAATATATGTCATAACTATCGAACAATCAGTCTGATAAGTCATCCAAGTAAAGTTATCTTGAGAATAATACTTAACAGACTGAAACCACAGGCAGAGAATATCATTGCTGAAGAATAAGCGGGCTTTCGAGCGGGACGGAGTACCATCGAGCAGATATTTAATCTTCGGATAATGATCAGAAGAACTCAGAGTATCAACAACAACTCTACCATGCCTTCATTTACTTTAGAAAGACATTTGACAGAGTGTGGCATGCGGCGCTATGGTCAACAATGAGGCATTATAAGTTCAACAGTGATATTGTGAGGGTAATTGCAAACCTTTATCAGCAGGCGACCAGCGCTGTCTCAGTAGAGGGAACGCTATGCGATTGGTTCCGTATGACGGTGGGTGTGAGACAGGGATGTATACTCTCCCCAACACTTTTCAATATATTTTTGGAGAGAATAATGGAGACAAGCTTAAAAGAACATGTTGGCACGGTTAAAATAGGTGACAGGCTTATCACAAACTTCCGATTTGCTGATGATATTGATGAATTGACAGGCACAGAAAGGGAACTCCAGGAGTTGATTGGTAGCTTGGATAGAGCGGCCGTGAGTTTTGGTTTGGAAATAAATGCAGATAAAACAAAACGCATGACCAATAACATAGCATAGTTTTAATCTGTCATAGAGGCAAATGGAAAGGAACTTGAGGTGGTAAAACGTTTCAAATATCTGGGATCGTTGATCAGTGAAGACGGATCGAAGCCAGAGGTAATTGCCAGAATAGCACAAACAACAGCGGCGCTGACTAGGCTGAAACCTATATGGCGAGACAAGCGCCTCGCCCTCGGTATAAAAGTCAGACTACTGCGCTCTTTGGTGCTATCAATATTTCTGTATGCCTGCGAGACCTGGACCATTACAGCAGATATCCAGGGCAGAATACATGCAATTGAAATGAGGTGCTATAGAAAACTCATAAATGTTACATATAAAGATCGTGTCACGAACGTAGAAATACGTCAGAGAGTTGAAGACGCTATTGGTCCTTTTGAAGATCTGTTCACAGCTTTCAAAAGACGAAAGATGGCCTGGTGCGGGCACGTCGAGAGGTCCAACGGAATTACCAACTCGATACTCTTTGGGTCCGTACAGGGACAGAGAGGGCGAGGACGTCCAAGGAAGAGATGGGTGGACAACATCACTGAGTGGTCAGGCCTTTATCCCGGTGAGATACGACAGACGGCGACAGACAGATAGGGATGGCGTGGGATTTTGGGAGTGTCTTCATGTGTGCCCAAACGACCTGATGGGTTACGGGATGAACTGAACAGAATCGTTTTAATGTAAGGGACAGAACTGCATAAAATAATAAATCTTCGTAAGGTGGTCAAAAGTTATCGGGAAATTAAGTTCACAGGATCATCATGCCGTTCGTAATAGTGCAGATGTCTCAAATTCGCGGTTCGAATCCCACGTTGCTGTTTCTCTGGTTTACGACATGATAGTTATAGTGTGACTCTCTTATCCAAGTACTGTGGATCAAACGAGAGACAACTATCACTTTCTTGATTGAGCAGAGCAGGTGACACAGTTCCGCATGAGAACAGAAAATAGCAGGTTGAATAGCCCCCATAAGCTGACTAAACGGGACGCTATGATTCATGTGTATGTGCGTGAATACAGCAGGGACAAGCGAACATATCCTTCAATCCTGTTATATGCTTAGACAACTGCGATCCTGGCATTAGCGTACGGAGATAGGGGGTCGCTGTGCACTCGCCTCTCAAAGTGATGAACACAAATGGTGGACGATCGAGCCCCGCACGTTTCTAGCAACATCTGGTCTCAATAGAGGTGGGACCTGCATCCTGAGTTACCTCCAGTTGTCTTTGGAGGTGGGACCTGCATCCTGAGTTACCTGCAGTTGTCTTGGGAGGTGGGACCTGCATCCTGAGTTACCTGCAGTTGTCTTGGGAGGTGGGACCTGCATCCTGAGTTACCTCTAGCTGTCTTGGCGTATGTCTTGCAATTGGTCGTCCTAGGTATTTCTGGACCAAAGAGGGAGGTTAATGGCCAGCGCAGTATATTCCTCACTTTAATCAGCGCAGGCTACGTCATCTAGACAAAGCCGTATGATGATGACGTCATCAATCCCTTAACTAACTGACTAACTCGTGAGAGGAGACTAACTGTGTAACATGGCCAAGCACAGGCCATGGTTAGGTGGTTTGTTAATATATTCATAGATGGCGCCTAGCAGGCTGCGGGTCTAATTGTCTCTAGTGTTTTAGTCTATTAAGATGGACTCACACATCAGTTAAAAACCCTCCGAAGCGGAGTAATAAGCTGCTCGAGCCAAGTCCAGTAAGCAGGAAATCCCCCTCCCGGCTACATCCATCTCACGCCAGAGCTAGGACCTGCACATGGGCATTTCCCCTGTAGAAGTACAGGTCGACTAAGACTAAATAACAGAGCCGACAATATCTAAGACATTTGTGTTCTTAATAAAAAAAAGAATAGAAACAGACACAAAAACAGAATTTAGGAAATAATAAAAGTGCCAGAAAAAAATTGTTCAAAAGAGAATTTAAAACAAATCATGTCAATTAATTTATCAGAACGCAGTCATGTATAAACGTGTTTATTTTGAAAAAAGTCTCAACAAATTATTTGTCACTGATATCTTCACATATATTATATATATATATATACTTCCATCCGTTCATGTGTGCAATGTTTACCTACCTACATCGTGCATGCACACATTCAAATGTGTACATTTTTGTTTGTTTTTGTTGCTTAGATGTTTGCCTCATTAGTTTCTACTGGCGGAGGCGCGCCATTTTCCATCCCAGTCCATTGGGCGATATCAGGACGCATAAACCAGTGCTTGGATGCATGTATGCGTCTGTATGTACCTATGCTAGGTTTGTGCGCCCTCAGAAGCTAGCCCAACCAAAGTTCAATGGAAGGGCCTCACCATGAGGGCGCGTGTGAAAGTTGTGCAGGAGTGTGACTGTAGGATAGAGTCAAATGGAACAGAGTGAGGTGAGAAGAGAGAGCAGGAAGAGTGGCCCCCAGGGTGTGTGTCCTTAATGTGTACATATTATTTTTATTGGTAGACATCATATTTTAAATGTGAGAAAGATTGATAGTGCATAAAATACAGAAACTGCGTTCCATTATTTTGTACAGGACAGCGCTTTCCTTATAAAAATATGTAGCATTATCATCATCATCAAGTGCCATCTCCGCATCGAGGGTCGACGGCAATGGGTTGGTACACACATTCAAACTGTTTCACGACCACATCTTGATGTTGTCTGTCTTGCCCTTCAATATAATTTTCAGCAGACTTGACATGGCTACATATTTAGATTTCGCCCGGAAGAATCTTCTCTGTTGTTCCCATCTCCCAGAGATACTCACTCGTCCTCTGAAGAGCCACTCTTCTCCATTTTGGTAGGCGAGTTTTCTGTGCACGTAATGAAACAAAATTAAGTAACTTTCCGAGCCGTATGACGAGGGTAAATACTAAGTGAACTGTTCATTACATTTGATTGATCAGGGGATAGCGCGAACGCAGTCCCCACTACGCAAAAATTACGCACTCGAGTCGTCCACATTTGGGGCGATCGCAGGGGTCAAACCAACCGAGGTGCAATGGAAGGTCCTCACCCTGGGAGCACTGCCTTATTGATCACAGTAGCCCCCGAGCCAGGTAAGTATGATTGATCAAGTATGTGATGTCAACAGTCTTGCTAACTATTGCAAAAACGGTATAGTGTTATGTTAATAGAGTTCTAACGTTTTCGCTTGACGTTTTGCAATTTGTTGGCATACTAATTGTTTTTCCACTGCACTTTAACATATATAACGTACTTATTATATTTATTACCCAGTATCTTGTTTCTTTATAATGATTCGCGGTTTATAATTTGATCTTTATATTGCCGAGTTTGTTATCCACCTTGTCATGTTAAGCGAAAGAGTTTTCCCCCCTTTCATTTTACAACTATTTCAAATTGTCTCCCTTTACCACCTCAGACTCGATTGCTGAAACTTAAATGCAGCCGACAGTCTTTCACAAACATTTCTCATTGCTATCGTTGTATCTACTCTGTTGGAAAATAAATTCAATCTTCAATCAACGGTAGTTATTTATTCATAAATTACTTGCACATTCATTCAGGAAATATTACTTGATATTTAAGGAGCCCGAACTAACTAGAATTTCATAACAAGTGATATTTTTAGTTCAATTAATGAACTACTTTTTCTAGCAGACAAACATTATTAAGTTAAATGTTTATACTACTGTCAGTATTTCCTGAGACACATGCTATGAAAGTCGTTGAGGGATGCCCGAACATTAATCCTTCCTGGACCAACAACAAAATAAATCATTTGTCATGTTCTGGCATTGTTAGGTACATTCGACAACTATAGGGTGTCCAACTGGTTACCGGCCCCTGGTTTACCCTTCTAACATTTAAACCAATGAACGTCATTTAATAATATTTGACAAGGATATACTTTGGTGTGTGAAAAGCATTGTGCGCTCATAGAAAACTTTGAAAGTTGTCGAAATTAGCGTAAGGCATGTCTTAATACACTTTTTATTTTTTTCAATTTTTTGTGTTTGCCTCACTAGTTTCTGCTGGCGGAGGCGCGCCTATTCCACTCCAGACCGTAGTCAACTGGTCGATATTAATACGCATAAACCAGTACTTGGATGTATGTGTGCGTCTGTATGTACCTATGTTAGGTTTGTGCGCTCTCAGAAGCCACCCAAACCAAAGTGAAATGGAAGGGTCTAGCCCTGAGGGCGCGTGGGAAAGTTGTGCAAGAGTGTGATTGTAGGACAGTGTCAAATGAAACAGAGTGAGGTCACTTCTCCGTTTTACAGAAGATATTCACCAAAACATCAGAAGTCACAGACTTCGTCACTCGTGTACTTACGTCATCTTGCCTCTCACACAATAAAGACATGTCTGTGTAAAATATTATTGAATTACGTTCGTTGCTTTAATATTATATGCGAAAATCCAGGGGCCGGTCGCGAGTGGGACACCCTGTATTACTGTATTACTCAAGAATGAGCTCCTCCCTTTCCTTCTTTACTTAGGAAAAAACAATGATACCCCCCCCTTAATATTTTGCGCATTTTAAAATATTGCGCCTGTTATAGATAATTTTCCTTACAATTATATTTAAGTTTATGCTGTGCTTGGTGAAACCATTCTGAAAAATTACAATCAGTTTTTAGATCCTGGGAATTAAAAAGACACACCAACCACCATACCCTACTCCAACTTAAAGCTTTGGCTCAGGAGATGATTGAAGAAAAATGTAATATATAAATATATATATGTTGGACGGGGTAAGGCTTTCCGGACGGGGAAAATCTCAAATTTAAGAGCAGAATCCATGGCAATTCTCCAGACACTGAGAATCCTTACCTTGCCCAATGAACAAGCACCAGCTAAGATAGTTCCCTGTACTCATTGCAGATCCGTACTTAAATCCCTATACAACATAGAAATGAACACAAGCCACAGGGAAAAAAATAACTGAGCTAAACATTATCCAAAGGACCTAGACAGTTGTCCTCCAGTTGTCCACTGTGGCATTGCAGGAAACAAGACAGCCGATGCTGCCTTCACAACTAGTAGTAAAGTTCAGTAACTCCTCCATACCGTGCCATGACCAAAACTATCATTCACATCCATTACAACAACCAATGGAAGAACGATGTTGGTGTAATGGATGGGTCTGACCCAATTTAACAAACGGATTTTTATGAGGTAGATCTGTTTAGTTTGTTTATTTAGATGTAATAAATACGTTTATAGTAGAAACTAACAGATGTCGATTTGAAGGATATTAGAGAAAATATTGCTCAGGATAGACGAACAAGGTCAACAATGGCACGTGGCTGAACATTTCTGATGGGGGGTGGGGGTGGAGGAGGGGGGGGGGGGGTCACTTTCCGTCCTCTGTGGTAATTTCAAAAATTGACTGCAGACATGGCGCACCCAGAATATGTGAGTCTAAATGTCTGTGCTGCTTTTCAACATTTATATCTTCATGTTCTTGTATCTCAAAAACTAACACACACACACAATATAAACAATAACACCAACAAATTATGTATAAATTTATATCTCTATACACAACAAAATCATATCTTTAAACCAACACCTTCAAATGGTTATATGCTCTCAAAGTCAACAATCATAGTAAAATGTGACGTGCTAACAAATAATGCGACTGAAAAGGAAATTACGTCAATTTGTAATGTGGGGTGGTAAAGATGGACAAGCTACATCATCCCAATTCAGGCAAGCAATCACATTTACAATCTATCTCATCATCAAAGCATGTCAATAACATAATTACATAGTCCAGTCTTTTAAAAAGCCAGCAGGAGACAATAAAAGTGGCAAGAAATGAGACGAAACATCATATTACACTCCAGCAAACAATCTCGTGTGCAAATAACTCAAACTCATCATACGGGAATAACTTGTCACACTTTGTTGAATGTCTAAGCATCAGAAATGTTCAGCCACATGCCATTGTTGACCTTGTTAGTCTATCCTGAGCAATGTTTTCTCTTCTTCTTCTTCTTCTTCGTTCGTTCTCAATCTCCCACTACCAAACCCTGAAAGGGCTTAAGTAGTAGAATGTAGTCCAGAGAACGGAATGCGTTGTGTTGTAGTTTACAGCTTGGCTGCGATATTTGCACCTTTCGGTCCAACACATCCGACTTCAGCAAGCATTTTTTTAGTACCGGGTTAGCATTCCCTCTTCGATCCCTTCTCCTTAACCAGTCTGCCCTGCTGCAGCCTGTTATCCAGGATCACCGCCTGGAGTTGTAGAAGGGTCTTGGCAGCTATAGTTCGCTGGCCCTGACGTTAGCAGTCAGCTATGGGTCGCTGACCACTGCAGCTCATGCGCTGCTCAGCATCTTGATCCCAATGTTTTCTCTAATATCCTTCAAATTGTTAGTGCCAAAAACGGATTTTACTGAATACAAAACCACACCAAAGACACAGAAGACGATCATGAGAACAAGCGTGTAGATAGCGTGTAGTGAAGGCCCACGCCCATTTACCAGGCGTACCTGAACCTGGTCTTATCAAAGATTCAATGGGTGTAAGTTATACCTGTAGATCCTTTTTCGCGGTAAGAAGTATGAACTATCGTTGATTACTCTCAAGAAAATTCAGACATTCCGTCCGAAGAAAACTCTAAAGAAAATGTGGACTGTGTACTGTTAAACAGATAACAAAGAAATATTGGTTTGGACAATGTTGGTTAAAGTTTGGTTTGGACAATGTTGGTTAAATATTGGTTTGGACAATGTCGGTTAAAATTTGGCTTGGAATATATTGGTTAAATATTTTTTTGGACAATGTTGGTTAAATATTGGTTTGAACAATGTTGGTTAAATATTGGTTTGGACAATGTTGGTTAAATATTGGTTTGGACAATGTTGGTTAAATATTGGTTTGGACAATGTTGGTTAACTATTGGTTTGGACAATGTTGTTTCCACTAGAAGTCCTCGTGGAATTAACAGACGGTAAAGAACTGATACAGCACACACATTTTGAAGCGACAGAAAACCAGAGAATATTCAGGAATGGAAGGTCCAGATCAAGAGACATCAATAATAATGCTTGTGGCGCCGCCGAAAGCGGATGTGTCGGATCGAAAGGTGCAAATATCGCAGCCAAGCTGTAAACTAGCGACACAACGTATTCCGTTCTCCGGACTACATCCTGTTATTTGCCCTGTTCTTGCTTGGTAGTGGGAGATTGAGAACTAACGCAGAAGAAGAAGACGAAGATTTTGGTTTTAGAAACTTCAGCGCATACTTGGGAAAATCTCCATCTAAACGAGATTGCTTCCAGGACCAAGGTCTACTGTCCCTGGCTGCCTGTGCCATATCTAGAATGAATGACCAAATACCATATTGCAGAAGAAGAAAAACGCCGTCTGACGAAAGAGAAAGTGTATTAGACAACCGAATAAGCAAAAATTGTTTTGACATCCAGCATTCACAAATAGTTTTAAATGATTCGGAATTTAATCCTGCAGACAATTGAAAATGAAAATAGTTAATCGAAACAGTCAAATGTCACACAACACTGCCATGCCTACTTGTTTAGAGCTGAAACTTTGCAACTTATACAATATTATTGACTTCTGACGCGAGTGAAGATGAACTGAGTGAAGCAACAGATGAAAAGGAATCTGAGTAGGAAAGTACTCATTGTGATTCTGATCAAGTATTAGATGGCACAGACTTAAAAACATTTCCTCTATAAACAGTTATTTTCTATTTTGTCTTTCTGAAATAAAACGAAAAGATTAGACCTAGACCATGTGTTTGCTTTATGGGGTGGGAAAGAAAGTGTACCAGTCAGTTGTCATTATATCAAACAATGTATGCAGGAAATATACGTAAATATATATAAGTAAATTATGTTGATCGTCATACTTGCTTTGTCCTATCTTGCATGGGTGCAGGTCTTCTGAATTTCAAACCTGTTGTGGCTTGGTGTATGTATCATCGTCAGTGCAGACAATTAATCTAAAACAAATTAATAAAACTACAGAAAAATCAACATGTAGTGAACAAAGGGCATGTATGAATAGAGCAGCTGCAGCGGAGTACAGGTTGGAGATTCACCCTGGGGGCCACTCTTTCCCTTCTCTCGCTCTTCTCACCTCACTCTGTTTCATTTGACTCTGTCCTACAGTCACACCCTTGCACAACTTTCACACACGCCCTCATGGTGAGGCCCTTTCATAGCACTTTGGTTGGGCTAGCTTCTGAGGGCGCACAAACCTAGCATAAGTACATACAGACGCACACATTCATCCAAGCACTGGTTTATGCGTCCTGATATCGCCCAATGGATAACGGTCTGGGGTGGAAAATGGCGCGCCTCCGCCAGTAGAAACTAGTGAGGCAAACATCTAAGCAAAAAAACAACAAAAAAAAGTACAGGTTGGCAGAATATAATGAAGACATTATGGGTGACATCGATTGTTCTTGTGATGGATCACATGTGACTAGTTGGCAAACCTCTAATAATGGTGCATTAACTGACACAGACTAAAACTCCTGAGATCTCATAGTCGTAAGGCATAAACGACCTTAGTGTGGGGCGTATTTTACAGGTGTGAGGCGCTAAGCCGAACTTATAAACAGTTACAAAAATGTAGAATTAAATCCTATTTAATTTAATAACAGGAACACGCTGATACCAAAACAAAGTACAGTTAACAGGGACAAGACCACGAAGCCCAAGCTGTTTGCCAATCACAGTCTAGACTCATGGAATTTGGGGCTGAGAAGTTGATGCAGAAAACAGATCATTATTTGTAACGTACTGTAATTCCACGGAGCGTTACAATGCCAAGCGGCTATCAAATCTCATGCGGAAGAACTCAAAAGAACAAAAACAATTTAAGACCGTGTAAACTTGTAATAGTGTAAACAACATTTCGTTGTTGATTGATGCCGATTTTCCTCCGTATCCTCAGTCTGTGCTTATTTCGCTTAAATTCACCGACGAATGCATGTTTTGTTTGCTATTTTCGTTATTTGGAAGCGAAAAGTCGATTTGAAAATCATTTGTAATTTAAGTTGAAGTTTTGAGAATACGACGCAATGGGAGACAATCATTACATGACTACGACAATATTCCCAAGATGTCATCTAACACACTGGCACTGTCACAGCAAGAATCTGAGTTGTATTACAATCTTGTTGTTACTTTATACATATTTCGTGTTATAACAATTTTGTAAAAGGATATACAAAGCCCTTGTTGATTGTTGACTTCATCACTGCGAATTTTGAAGATCATGATATAGATTAAACTTGATTCGGCTAGAATGTTCCAAACCGCCGAGATTATTCCAGTCTCCCGTGTTATTTACATTCTGAAAACGCACAAGATCCGCTCTAGAAAGCTCCATGTCAATCGTGAATTGGTATGCCTCCAGTATAAAATGTTTGCAGCAACAAGAGGGGAATTAGAAGACAATAAGCTGAAGATTCTTGTCAGTAGAAGCGAACCAACTTGATTCTAAGCGTTGCAGACTGAGGAGTCACTGTGGTAAAAGTGTTTCTGAGTCATAAAGTTTTGATAAAGTTAAAGCACTTGGATCTTCACTTAACCTTTGTTCTTATCAAACATCAGCACAATGTTTTCAATCAGCCCACGACTTAGCAATGAGTGCAATCTTCTGCAGCTTGCAGATGAGTTGACTAAGCCATTTATTGATCCACGAGAACTGATTGTGCTGAGAAATTTGCCTTCTTTGGCTGCTATGAGGGAGTCAGAGGTAAGCTGGCTATTCTAACATTTATATATATATATATATATATAGTTATATATAATATATATATATATAATATATATATTTAAGTTAAAGCAGTATTTCCCAAAACAATTGTTGGTCATAAAATATTTTATTGTGGTATTGATGTATATTTTACTGTTAAGTACTAGTGTTGAGATTATAACTTTAATCCCCTTTCTTCATCTACCTATTCTGTGGTTAGTTAGTTTCTTTCCACTTGGGCCGTTGAATGTCGGGTGGGAGCTTAAGTCGTCTATCCTGCGCCAGGTGCATTGTGTCGGTCAATGTGAGCCCTTGTCGCTGCACAATCATTCTTATCATCTATCCACCTGACTTGTGGTTCCACCTTGCCCTGTAGCCAGATCTACCAGCGTTGTAAGCCATCAGTGGAAGTTGATGTGGGTGCATTCTCATGAGATTACCAAATCAACTTATTTTCTGCCTGGAAATGTATTCGACACCAGACGTAGTGCCGACCATACTTCGAATGTCGTCATTCCGCATTCTGTCTCTCCTGGTAACACCGATGACGTTCCTCAAACACTTCATTTCACAAGTCAATTCTGCTCTCACACGCCCTGGACAGAGGCCATGTTTGGCACTGGTAGCAGAGAGTCAGCATAAATATCTGTTTAGCAGCTGTTGCTTTGTTGCCTAATAAGTAATGCTCGGGTGTCTAAGCAATGCACAGTTAAAATCACAGCAGATGCTTTGACACCTAGTCTCAATTTCCCTGTCGATCCTACTGTCTGACGAAAAAATACTGCCCACATACTAGAACTCATGGATCTGTTGAGTAATATCATTTAGACTTATCTTGAGTGGCCCAGGTGTTCTACTGATCATCATAGTTTGTTCTCACTAATTTGCATATTGTATTTAGCACAGGTAGTCGCAAGCACATTCATGTGGTTTTGCAGTTTTTCGTCGTACAACAAGCACTGATCTGCAAAGAGTAATTTGTGTATTGAGTTATGTTCTGCTTCAGATGTCTTAATTTGACTAGTCTGATGCAATTTTGTCATGTAAATGTTAAACAACAGAGGAGAAAGCACACACCCTTGTCTCATGCCAGTAGTGATTTCAAAACCATCTGTGACACCAGTTTTATGACATTTGTACTCGAACAATACAGTGCTCTGGCATTATCAAGATGCTGCCCCTGTACAACATAATCTTCCAAAGTTGAATCCTGTCTACCCTATGGAATACTTTTTCCAGTTCAATGAAAGCAACACAGATTTTTGTTATATTCTGTGGTATTATAATTATATCTTGACTAGGCTCATTCAAACATCTTCTACCATGGGGTGTAACGGTCTTCGTTTACTTTGCTATAGTTTCTTCATGAGATAACTAACTAGCTCAAAAACAACTCCATTGTTGTATCCTATGATGTGCTTGACAGGTAACATTGTTACTATTCTTTGCATTTTTTGGGCCCTGTAATGGAATTAAAATTGTATGACTAAATGCAAATGTGTGAAAAGAACTGGACATGTATCAATAGCACTTTATGTCCTTCTTTTTTTCAGGTTAATAATACGGATAAAGAATTCCGCATCCGTCTTGATCTGCAACATTTCAAGCCAGAGGAAGTGAAAATCACATCGGACAACAAGCGAGTGACAATCTCAGCCAAACATGAAGAGAAAGAGGACAAACATGGTTATGTGTCGAGGGAAATAACTCGTATTTACACATTGCCAGAGGTAAGTACGAATGTGTGGTTCATGTAACAGTCTTACTATTCTTTGTTCCCATTTCGGGCCCCAGTAATACGCAGGTGTTTTATCTGTTCATTCCTTTGCATACCCATAAACCTTTAATATTAATAACTAGACTAGTTTTGTAAAGAATAACAATCATGGTTCTTCTTCCTTGGCGTTCGTCCACAACTACCATTGTGTGGTAGTTCACGGCGGAGCTGGGATATCTGCGCCTTGCGGTCCCAACACATCTGATTTCAGCACAACATTTTGGGGGCCAGGTTTGCTTTCCCTCTTTGATCTCTTAGCCAGACTATGCTAGTGCAGCCTGTTTTCAGGGCCGTCACTGGGAGCTGGAATAAAGCCTTGGCCAGCTGTGGTTCGCTGACCCTGATACAAGCAGGCAGCTGTGATTGGTAGTTGTGGTCAGCTCTGTGCTGCTTCTTGTTACTCATGAACCTCTCAGAGAGGGGCCGCGCCAGGCTCATGGACTCCAAATAGGACATCCCCCCCTCCCCCCTGCCTCTTTCCTGACAAGGGGCAACTGTCAGGGCGACCGTACAACTACCCCATCAAACCAACCATTTATAAACATAGTATCAAACATTTTCCTACTGCCTTGCAGATTTGGCTGTCAGGTTGGTTGGGAACAACCAAAGGCTAGGGAAGCGAGCCTGAAGAAAGTTTGCTGAAAACGGAAGTGTAGGACCAAAGGGTGCGAATGAAACAGCTCGCTGGTGCAAACCACGACACTACGTATCTCATCCAAGAATTATCATGGACCCGGACTACATAGAGAGATGCCATAAGGTACCCACACAGAAATCTTTCTTCCACCATGGACACACCGATACATCTGCCACTCAACCCCTGCAGATGTTGCAATGGAATGCTGAAGGTATTAACAACAACAACAAAAGCGTTGTCCAGAAGACTATTTGAGGAAGAAATAAATACACAATGCCTTTATCCAGGAAACACACCTTAATCCAAACCACAGATTTTTTATAAGAGGATATGAAACCCATAGACTGGGGGGGGGGGGGGGGGGGGGGGCGCTTATGCTCTCCAAAATATCAATCCCATCAAAATTATCTCAGTGGAAACAAACAGAAGCCAAAACAAAAGGGGTGGACATAACCTTACAGAATCAGTTAGAATTTATAACACATACTGCCCGCCAACAAAAATCTGGCCCTAGAAGCCATGAATATTATGGACCAGGCACCATAGTGGTAGGAGACTTTAACAGCTGATGTTCTAATCCAAAATTATGCAGAAACTAGTAGAAATAAAATCCCAGCAGACATGAGAAGGTATATAAACCATATGGAGCACTCAATACGAGTGCCTGAGGAACATCTGATAGTAAATATCACCAAGACAGAACTGGGGCCAGCCGTTAAGTAAACTCAAGAAAAGTCCCAGGAAAGGATGGCATGTCTAATGAAATGCTCTCTAACATGGGAAAAGTAGCAAAGAACAAACTGCTACTCATCTTTAACATACTAGAAACAAAGAAATGCTTAAATTTGGGCACCAGAATAATCTGGGAAAGTAAATGCAACTGGCATGATGTTGACCACATCACCCTTTGTGTGCCGTTGGTCAAGAAAAATATATAACACCATATTCCCCATATGGCACACAGGTGTGAAATCGATCTTTTACATTTTATAGTTTCTGCAGGATAGGGTACCAGTCTTATAACCAAACATCTTTAGTCATCTTTTGAGACATGTGCTACATGAATACATGGCGGATTCAGTCAATTGTCTAGTATAATTTTTTTTTATTTTTCACATTTCTTTGGAAGATGCATTTCTTTTACTCAAATATAAATGAATCTAAGCTGAAGAGGTACTGTTTATTCATTCATTTTTTTTTGTGTATTTAGATTACCAAAAAAATGTTAATAAATGTCTATATATGTGTGTGTATTGACAAGTGAAACATGGAGCCACCACTGCAGTATGCCTCTTTATAGGAAGCCTGTGTTTCAGCATTTGCAGCAGTAGTTTCATAGGAATTGTATTAAATATGAGGTTGCTCGCTCCATGCAAACACTCTTTAGTAGCTCTTAGAGCTGCTAGGAAGGCGACAGTGGTTCTTTTTTCTTATCAATACGGCTACCATTCCACCTTACATTAATCAGATGCCCAGTGAAGCATGGTATGATTGAAAGTTTTAATATTTGTTTCTTAGATGAGTGAAATTCAATGTACATTTCCTTTTCAGGATGTTGATCCCAGGTCTGTCACATCAACGATGAACTTGCAGGGAGTACTCAGCATCAAGGCCACCAAACAGACGCTGGAAGCACCCAAAGACACTGTAATACCAGTCGAATACAGCACATGAATTCATGTCCAGTGAGGCACCACCAAGTACGTCAGTGTTTGCCTCCATGCTGCATCGAAGACAGCACATGAATTCATGTCCAGTGAGGCACCACCAAGTACGTTAGTGTTTGCCTCCATGCTGCACCAACTACGGTTAAACACCTTCATATTTCTTGTATGAATACCCGTTGACATTTCATCTTGTTCTTAATTATTCATAACAGATGTGGGTTTATGTAAGTCACTACATGTACATTATTCAGATTTATTGAAAAATGTGTTTTGACACTAATATTTGGTCACTTGCTTTTGTCTGATTAAGACTTTGTTTCACTTTTAAAATTTCTTGTCCATTGCTGTGTGTTCTGTCATTTGAGCTTTGAAAATTTTTTTTCTGTAGTTCCTGTAGTCTTTCTGTAAAGTTGTATTATAGTTACTTGGATTTGTGAATCATTGTGACTTGGGTTACACTTTTGTAACAATTGCACTAATCAATACAATATCCTCGACTTTAGTCCGGCAGGTGTGTCGTATGCAAGGTGGCCAACAATGTCCTGTATGCAGTCCGATCTTTTGCAGTGTCATATCATTTCAGGCCTAGGTCTCTCAGCAGACATAATCAGGTCAGGACATACGATAACCAGTGAGGTCGTTGGGCACACATTAAGACATCCTCACAACCCCACACCACCCTTCTCTGTCAGCGGCCGCTGCCTGTGTCTCTTATCGTCGTAGATTGGTCTATTCTTATGTTGTCCTCCCACCTTTTTGGGGACGACCTCTTCGTTGTCTCTCTTGCACCTTTCCGAGCAGGATCGTATTTGCAAGACCATTTGATCTCTTGACCGTACCGAATTTCCTTCTTTTGACAGTTGCCAAAAGGTCTTCAAAAGGCCCTATTGCTGTTGTAATTCATCTCATATTTCCTCATTTGTAACTCAAATTTTGTTTGTGACATTTGTCTTTGGAAACATCTCATCTCCAAGGCCTGTACCCCTCGCTGAAGGTCAGCTGTAACTGTCCATGTCTCGCAAACATATAAGAACATTGACAGGACCAATGTACGCATTAATCTGATTTTCGTGCATAGTGCTAACCGTTTATCTTGTCAGATTTTGTTAAATCGTGCAAGCACTGCTGTTTGTGCTATTCTGGCCAACACCTCACATTTTGATCCTTCATCGCTGTTCTGTATTATGTATGTTCCCCATTTTGTCTCCACGTCTCTGCTCTACATTTATGGTTTCCCTTCTGTCTTCGAGATTCAAGAACAATAACTACTATCCACCCATCATGTTTCTGAATTTGTTTGGAACTTTCCTAGCAGTTGCACATTTTAATTTCTAGTTCTTTAACGTTGTCAATGTGTGAACCATGCATGCATTATTTATTTATCTGCTTCCATTTAGAACGCAGGGCTGCAACAGGTGCTTTCCGTTTGGTGCTGCCTTAAGTGCTGCTTATGAGACCCCTATTGAACTGACTTCCTTGGCTGTTCACTTTTAGGTGTTTCATGGCCTTCTCAATCATTTCTTTCCTTGAGGGTTCCAAATCCAATGTTTGGTTATACTGTCCAGCTTCTTTCTGAGAGTGTGTCTTAACAATTATTTGTCTGCAATTTCCCACTGTATTGGTTGCTGCTGTGTTATTTCTCACAGATCTGTCTTTGCCATTACCTCTGGCATTTAACTTGAAGTATGCAACAATAACACTTGTTAGCACATGTTTGCAGTCTGGATGTGATATTCTTAGTCATATGCCATGTCTAAGAGCCATGTAGCAGGACTTTGTACTCATTAAATGCCTAATCCTTTTCTCAGCATGGTGAATGCTGCCGAGTTCCTATATTGGGAAAAGAGTTGAAAGTCTGGCCTATTTAATCCGGTGTTCCAATTTTGGTTTGTTCCTCTGTCCATTATCAATGGTACTTCCTAAATAGGTGATATTTTGCACTTCTTCAATTATTGGCCAGAGATGCTAAAACCCTTCTACACATTCACGTGGTAATCCTGAATAACAGGGTGCAACAAAGTAGACTGTCTTAAGGATCAAAGAGGGAATGATAACCTTATACCTAAAAATGTCAAGACCGCAAGGTGCGAATATCAGTCAAGATGTCAACTACGACACAACCCATTCTGTTTTTTTGACAACCTCCTGCTACTTGCAAAGCCCTTTTCATGGCTTGGTAGAGGGAGTTTGAGAATGAGCAACGAAAAATTATCTTAACATTTATCTCTATGGGGTCTCTTTATTTATTAATTTTTGGTTACACTAATCTGCAATCCCACTTTTGCATGATTCATGCATTGCTTTCTTATTAATCTTCTCCAATGCTTAGTTCCTTTTTTTTGTTCCTATCGTAAAATGTAGTTTTAGCTACAGTAATGTCCGGCTTATCTGAACAGATACCAGAGCATTTCCTTAACATTTGTTTGAAATATTAAATCCAGTTTCATTTTTGGCTTCAGAAAATGTAACACATTGCATTGTTTGAAAATGTTTATGAAGGCTGAATAAACTATTTTACCTTTGAAATATTTTTGTTCTTGCAAAAAGTTAAAGATGAATGTATAAACGGTGCCATTGTTCTTGATCTTTGTAGTTTTGTCAATCTTAAAAATGTAAATTACAATGTTTTTGTGTACGGGAATATTTGTTGTCCCTCAGTTTACAGTTGAAGTGTTCTATTTTTGCAAGTTTTTTTGTTTTTTTTTACCCAGGTTAATTCTCTCCAGCATTTGCCCTGCACCAGAATACTTAAGCCAGCAGGTGGCTTGAAGTTGAGAGTTTGTCTTCTATATAAATTACATGTTAATCTCCTACAGTACCTAATTCCAAAGAGATGTGAAGTCATGAAATTCGTCTCTGTACTTGACACATACTTAACGGTGGCTGTGTTCTGGCCTGAGAGGTTCATTGCTGAAGATGAACCAGAAGTATGCAATCTTGGTAGATGGGTTTGTTTGGGGGAGAGTATAGCAAAGTAGGATCATGAAGTCTTGGAGAAATTTGAGGTGCAAAGAGAATTGAACAGATTCAGACAGTTCAAATAAAAACTATAAGCCCTACTGGAATGATGAGTTGCAGAAAGTGGAAGATGCAGTAACAAATGCTAGGAACATGGCAGAGCGAGAAAAATCCATGGAGGCAAACATCGCCCTCAAAGCCGCCGCGGTGAAGTACAAACACACTCTCAAGCAAACAGCAAGAGAAAGCTGGAAAAATAAAACGGAAAGTCTAAACCTGGACAAAGACGGGAACAAGCTATGGAAGCTAGTCAGAGCCATGAACGACGAAACCCCGTCAAATAAACAAATTACTATCAAGCAGGGCGAGAACTTGATCACAGGTAAGAAAGCCGCAAACGCCTTTGTCGATCACTATGCCAGAGCAAACCACATCGAGGTCCCTGCAGATAAGCATACAGACATTAGCGAAGAGCTAAAGGGACACGAAAACATGAATACGGCTCCTGAAGAGCACATGATGGCCAAACTAACAATGCGCGAAATGGAAGAGGCTATGAGAACACTAAAGAAAAGGAAATCTCCCGGAAAAGACGGGATAACAAACGAAATGCTGATGGGGCTGGGCCAAACAGCGAAGAAGAAACTGCTATCGGTCCTGAACCAAAGCTGGAAAAGGGGAATTGTACCACAGGCATGGAAAGATGCAATACTGGTACCAGTACCAAAAACAGGAAAGGACAAAACAGATCCAAATGGATACAGGCTCATAAGCCTACTGAGCTGTGTCGGCAAGCTGATGGAACGGATGATAAACACCAGACTGATGTGGCATCTGGAAGAAAAACGAATACTAATTCCACAGCAAGCCGGCTTTAGACAGCACAGATCCACTGAGGACCAGGTCATCCTCATAGCCCAGGAGATAGAAGATGCCTACCAGGCACAGAAACACACAGTAGCTGTTTGGGTGGATCTGGAAAAGGCATTTGACAAAGTCTGGAAAGATGGACTTAGAGACAAGCTAAGAAGAAGTGATGTCTGTGGGAAGATGTACAAGTGGATCAACCACTACCTCAAACAAAGAACGGCCAGAGTCCAAGTACAAGGGCAGATGAGCAAAAAGGTGACACTCGAGCATTGAGTACCCCAAGGGGGAGTATTGTCACCCACACTCTTCCTGGTATATATAAACGATATTACAGAGAATATACCAAGAAGAGTCCATAGCTCAATGTTTGCAGACGATCTGGCTATGTGGACCTCTGAAAAGAATCTCACCATAGCAAGAAATCGGATGCAGACGGCCCTAACATCGCTGGAAGAGTGGGCGAACTCATGGCTGGTCAAAATAAACGAGGAGAAAACCACATGCACAATATTCTCGCTTTCATTAAAACCCCAAAGTACCAAATTAAGTCTAAATGGCAAAATCCTGCAGCCAAACGACAACCCAACCTATCTGGGAGTCACATTTGATCGGCGCATGACATGGAAAAGTCAGATTGAGAGAAACCGAATGAAAGCCAGAGAAAGAATGGCAATCATGAGGAAACTTGCTGGCACAAGCTGGGGAGCAGATGAAGGCATACTAAAGAAACTGTATACTGGAAGAGTGAGACCAGTTCTCGAGTATGGCATTGCGGCATGGACAACAGCAGCGAAGGCGAACTTCGATAAAGTTAACAAACTTAAAAACCAAGCCATGAGAATTATAACAGGTGGCATGAAGTCAACGCCAATTGTAGAACTTGAAAAGATTACAAAACTGCAATCCATGACCGATAGAAGAGACTGCAGAGCCCAGCTGCAGTCAGAGAAACTCCGAAGACTGACGGACCATCCAATGCACCAGAGACTAAACAATATGGGAAACTAAAGCGGAGAAACTTTGCAGAAATAGCCAAAGCAAAGATGCACGAAGATCCCATAAACGCACTAACAACACCAAAACCCATCACTACTGTACGAAAACCTACCTGGAGGCAGGATATATTTCCAGAGGTGGTAGAAAATATACCAGGTATTGCAAACAAAAACTGCCAGACTGAAAAAGAAAGGAGAGATACTACCCTAAGCTTCATAACGAAAAGCTACCCAAGCATGGACTGGACCCATGCATACACCGACGGTTCTGTAACAAACACTACACAGAACGGAGGGGCAGGAGCATTCCTGAACCTACCAAATGGCAGAAAAATAACACTGTCATTCGCTACTGGTAAGTACACAAGCAATTTCAGAGCGGAGGCAGAGGCACTGAGGGCGGCAGTGGAAGAAATGGTGACACACAGTGAAAATGAGAGCCATATAGTCCTGCTGACAGATGCTCTCGCCGTAGTCACAGCGCTAAAAAGCCAGAAAAACACTGAGCTTAATGACTTAAGAGCAGCACTCTGCAAACTGTGCCAGCAGTCCGCACCAAAAAGGGTAGTGGTACAGTGGGTTCCGTCACACTGCAACATCCAAGGCAACGAGGAGGCAGACAGACTGGCAAAAGAAGGTGCAAGACTACCACAAACAGATACCAGTATGACGTACGAAGAGTCAAAACGGCTTATCAAAGCCAGATACATGACCAAATGGGAAACCGAACATACTGGTTACACCAAAAACGATGCCTATTACCAGTTGAACCGAAGAGAGCAGGTCGTTGTCTTCAGACTTCGCACTGGCCACAACAGACTGAGGCACCACCTATTCAACAAATTGAAGATAGGGTGTACCGACGAATGCCCGTGCGGTACTGGTAAAATGACCGCTGAACATCTGCTGCAGAACTGCCCGACATACGAGGATCAGAGAGAGCAGATGTGGCCATTACCAGTGGAACTGCAAGACAAGCTCTATGGCAGTGGTGAGAGCCTCAGGATGACCGCCGCTTTTTTCGAAAAAATAATGGTTACTGTCTGACTGCGTACGCAGAAGAAGAAGAAGACAGTTCAAATATTTTGGTCACATCAAAAGACACTAACACTGAAAACAATACTGGAAGGAAAGATAGGGCAAATATTCCAGGGGTAAATAACACTATAAGTGATAGAATGACAAACAGATTGACAAAATAAAACATGACAGATGTACCATCAAGGCAAGACAAGAGACACGTGGTGTTGGGGAACCATTGCGGTCGTCTTCCATGGGTAGTCATTTGTACTAAACTGAATAGCCAAGATGGAGATGTTTAAGCTGTTACTCCCCTGTTGAGATTCGATAACCGGCAGGTGTATATGATGACCACAGTAATTAGCTGGGCGCTGTCAGCTTCCACAGTCCTTCCCGGAAACAGGCTGTTTTTACGACAGTCTGGCTAACAAGGTGAGGGATCAACATTGATCCCCATAGTAGTGAGTGACATGCAGATGGATGAAAGTCAAACCTAGCACAACCGCATGGAGGACCCCTGTCCACCTTCATCAGCATGCTTGGGATGTGAGGAAAGCTATGACAACCCACAACTTAACTTCCTTTTTATTTTATTTTTTTAGGGCACACAAAATAATAATCCTCATTATGGGCATTCATCAACTAAGTCTTGTATTGCATTACAGCAATGTGGACCTCAACTTACCTTCTTCAATTATGCTTCGGGGATATAAGTAGAGACACTGTAACCAGCCACCAAAGAAACAAATTCAAGAGTTGATTCAATCTCAGTATGAATGGCTTCTACAACACGCACCCATGAAAACTTGCTACATCTAAAGTCTGTAACCGTCTCTAGAGGTTATTATCAAGGACTGGTCACAAAATTTAAAAACTAAATTAATAGAATGTCAATATTAACGATAAATCATATCTACAGATTTTCTTGGATCTTCATCACACGTTTCTTAGCGTGGCTGCGCAATGTATGACCTGCCCATCTATTTTGGCTTGTCTGAATAGATTACCACATCATTTAGCAAGTACAATCGTCGTATGTCAATTGTGGAGATTTTGCATACTTTGGTTGCGGAGCATGATCCTGACAAAGTATCTCTCAAGAGGTCTGAGTCACTCTCAAGTTGTCCTCCAGTAGTTTTGTGAATGTTCATGTCTCAGTAACTTAGCACATTGCAGGAAGCCAGTGGAATTAGAGAGACACATAGGTTTTGATCTTGGCAACCGCAGAGTCATGTTAAAGACGAAGACTGCTCCGCCCACAAGACAACGTCTTTTTAGTTCATGTTCCAGATTGTTCTACACATTACGGAGGCGCCCAAGATAGCTGTACTTGTCGACATCTTCTGGTCTTACATTGCTACGGAAGACGGATCATAGTAACTGGTGCAGCACTTTGAGACATTCATTTCTAGTCCCGCTTTTGTACCCTTATCGTTGAGTAGCTGCATCATTTGGTTGGCTTCTACTGATAACTCTGTGATGACTATGTCATCGGCAAATGGAAAGTGATTAAGCTGTCTGCCATCAATAAGGCTGCCAAAGGTGTCCCAGTTGCATCGGCTCATGACTGATTACAAACATACAGAGAAGAGGTTCGATGAAATAGGATTCCCCTGGCGGACCCCCTTCTGAACTGATACAATTTGAAATTGGAAGGGACGAAATGTGGTATTGCAGTTCAACTGTTGGCAAAAATTCTGAAGTAACTAGGTTTGACACCTTGTTCTAACGGTGAACACCGGACAAACTATGGTTCTTTCGAATTGAAACCTTTTTTGTAGTTAAGGTAAATATCAAGGGTGTCTGGAACTCTCAGACTGCTTCAGTAAGGTGACAGCAGGTTGAAATGTGGTCCTTTGTGCTGTACGAATGCAGAAAACCAGATTATTCTGATGTTTGCAAGTCTTCGAGATTGGTGCAGGCTCTGGCAAGGATGCATTTTGTAAACAGCTTTTAAGTGACCTGGAGAAGAGTAATTGGGCGATGCTTTCAATGTCCTCTTTGTCTCCCTTCTCGTGTAAGAGTAGTGTCCCCAAGCTGCTCCAAGTGGTAGGTGTTACTCCCGAAGAAAGATAACAGAAAAAACATTGGGCTTGGTAAAGGAGTAGACTACATACGTGGAGGTCCCATCTTCATCTGGTGATTTTTCATGGCAAAATTATCAAATTTCTGAAGGCATTTACGTCGCTTTTCTAACAAAGCTCGAGTAGCATGGAAAATGCGAGTTGTGGTTGGCAGTCTGACTTCTTTTGAAATGGGTTTAATTGTTTAGTCAGCATCGATGTTAACATCAATGGGAGATCTGAGTTGATAGCTAGCTGCGAGGAATTGATGAGCTTTTCTGGATCCCGATTTGATCGTTGGTGCTAGAGCTTTGCAAGTTTTAGGTCGAAGTGAAAACGCGGAGAAAGCGATGGTCACTTCAGTGCAGAAGGAACCAACCGCTGAGACATCTGTTGCCGATCTACGATTCTTCTTCGTTCGTTCTCAATCTCCCGCTACCAAACCATGAAACGGCTTAAGTAGCAGAATGTAGTCCAGAGAACAGAGTGCGGATCTATGATTCGACAATAAATTATCAATTTCATGACGATGAAGTCTACAGAGCCTCATGTGTGTGTGTCTCTTGTGGATGAGCTTCTGGGGACAGCTGTTACGTGGAACAGTTGATTTGTTTCGTAGAAAGTGGCCAGTCTGTCGCCTGTGGCGGTCCTTGTTTCACTAAGTGCGTTCCTATATTAGATTTCACCGTGTTGGAGAGGTCCAATTCTGGCGTTGAATTCGTCGATTATCATCGTAAAATAGATGTGTCGTCGGAGGAAATACGTTTTTCTCATATATTATATAGAGACAGTTGGATTTGATCATAAGTGGGTTGCCATGTTGTTTAATGCCCACAATGAGTAAGTTTACTTTTGTGCTCCATGAAAATGGAGTGACGGATTGTAGTAGCTTTCCTCACCTCCGGTGTGTGCTTGGGAAAGGTGGTCCTCCAGGCCGTTGTGCTATGCTTGGCTTCATCTGCGTGACGCTCACTACTACGCGGATCACATCGATCCACATCTCGTCAGCCAGACTGCCTTGAAAACAGTTTTCTAGAGAACGCTTTGTACAAAGTTTGTGGAACAGATAGTACTCAGTAGTCTTGGTCAGTTTATTGTGCCTGACCGGACTAGCGTCTCAGTTCTCTTCTTCCCCCTTCCTTTTTCATCGTTTCCAATTGTCTTGTTTCTGTTTATCAAGTTCTTTATAAGGATCTATTTAGGACGTCTGTCATAGTTCTACTTTAAAAAAGCATGTAAATCTTGCCTGTGGTATCAGCAATAAATGATATATCATAGCAGGAACAAGATACTAAATGTAGACACTGTTGATTCCTGGGAAAGTACCACCAGGAATGGCTTCTATAAATAGTTCTAACCCCACATATTAGATCAGCCATGAGGCGAACGATCAAAACACATATGTCTTTTTGTTATCGGGATACGTTACACGTTTAATGCGTGGTGCAGATCGAATAAGGGACTGCAGCTTTTATTTGACATCAGTGGATGTAGAATCACAATCATAGCTACTCGGTCATCCATTGAAGCCTCGTAGTAGGTCAAATATTTGTCTATTTTTGGGTACTACTACTTCGGGTCTCGGAGTTTCTCAAAGTGTGAAAAGAGACCCCTCTGACGTCCCAAAAACATTATATATGATTAGGTCACCAGTTATACACAGTTGAGTCTGTAAAACGTTTCACAACTGATTTTCTTCGGAATCGTAGAATACAACGAGAGATTGCTAACTTTACAGGCGATTGTGATTTTAAGCACAGGTACTTATTCAACTCCCATATCAGTCGACCCAGCTGTATATAGTTTTACCTGTCATACTGTTAGGGAAGGAAAGGCAGTGAGAGTGGGAACTCCTCCTTCCCCCCCCCCACCTCATAAACAAGCTGTGACTTCTTACAGTAAAGACTATATGACTATATTCCCGACAACAGTGTCTACTATGGGACTACCTTTATGTCAGTGCTCAGTAGGCTATATTTTTACAGATACATATAATTTTACCTACTATTTAAGAAATTTACCATTCAATATAGTCGGTAAATGTCGATTATTCTTGTAGCTCGTTAGTTGAGTATTCTCTTGCTCCGTCCATTCATGCACCTTGTTCAACTTGATCCTCGTTTATAAACTGAAGATAGGTGGCACTGACGAATGTACCTGTGGTACAGGGAAAATGACCGCCGAACATCTGCTGCAAAATTGCCCGACGTACGAGGACCATAAAAAGCACATGTGGCCATCACCAGTGCCAACAATAGACAAGCTCTATAGCAGTGTCGACAGCCTCAGGATGGCAGCTGCTTTCTTCGAACAAATTCAAGTTGACGTCTGACAGCGTACGAAGAAGAAGAAGATCCTCGTTTGATCTCAAAATTCTGTAGAATGTGAATTGCTGAATTATCTATTGTAGTGTCTTCATCAACAGACGGTCATTGATTTAGACTTCAAAATGACACCTGTATCCATTTCCAAACTGTCCGTAAATGGTGAATGCGTAGCCAAGATTTCAACTCTTTATTTGCCCGTAACCTCAGCATTACCAGGGCAATAAATCCACAGGGGCTCTTTGAAGGCTGAGACCTCTGTGGCTGCTCTCGTGTTTTAGTACGCCATTATGTACCTTTCAAAGTAAGAGTTGGAAGTCTGGCACTGTGACTACTCTTGTTAGAGATGTCACAGATAGCCAGGCCAGAGCAGAGATCACAGCTTATATTCTTATACTAAAAGTTGTTGTTCTTAATACCTCGCTCCACAACACGACCTCTCACTCTAGCAGAGAAGCCACAAACTACTTCCCTACTGCGTAGCATCGACATATATTACCGCATTATTCTTCTGATTATTGTAGGTTTACCATAAATCCCGGTTTGATCGGGACTGTCCCGGTTTGAAGGTATGGTCTTAGCGTCCCGGTTGGTTGGGAAAAAATTTAAAAGTGCAGAATATACACGAAGTAAAAAGTGCATTCTCGGATAATGGCAATTATGCCACGCTAATACCTAACTTTAACACTGGCCTAGTTTTGTTGGAGCAGAATATTTTATTTGGATAAACAACAATCATGGTCTGAAATTGAAGCATCAAGTGAAACAATTAATGAAACTCTTGCAAATATAAACTTGGATGAACTGTTTGATAAAGTGCTGATTGCAATAGGTTTTTGGTTTGCAAACTATGACATTTGAAAAAATGCATGTTGGTAAGAAAAATGGATACAGCTATTCAGTTATTTTAACAACAAAAAAAGAATTTCTCCAAATTATAGAATACATGTTCAGCCTGCCAGAAACATATACACCCGTAACTTTTTAATAATGAGTTATGTTCAGTTAAGAGTAATTAAAAATTATTACTTCATAATTGTGTTTTTTTTTAACCTCTCCATTACTTAGCCTCTTTTAATCATGTGCTTAGTTGAATATACTTCTCTTTCTAAAACCGCGTAGAAGCGGTTCACTTTCTGTTTCAAACAAACTCTCGAAATTGTCCCGGTATGAGAACAAAACTTTTATAGTAAGTCTTGATTATTGTATTTACATATCACCGATTAAATAATATATGAGACCAAATAAGCCCACTACTAAATGAGACCAAAGCAAACCACTACTAAATGAGATCAAATAAGTCCACTACTAAATGAGACCAAAGCAAACCACTACTAAATTAGATCAAATAAGTCCACTACTAAATGAGACCAAAGCAAACCACTACTAAATGAGATCAAATAAGTCCACTACTAAATGACACCAAAGCAAACCACTACTAAATGAGATCAAATAAGTCCACTACTAAATGAGACCAAAGCAAACCACTACTAAATGAGATCAAATAAGTCCACTACTAAATGAGACTACGATGATGATACTCAGAAAATAATGCCCAAAAATACGATGTGACAACGGGAAAGACTTTGTCGATGACATGGGTGCCATAACAGCAATCATATACAAAACAAAATAAACATACTTGATGAGTAACAAACATTGAGACAAAACAAAGATAATGAGAATAAATGCAACTACACAAAACAAGATTATGTTTGTAGATAGACTCCAAAAAAGATGTGAAATCATTCAGATATCTTGGTAGCATTTTACAAGTATATATACTATGAGGTGCATATAATGATATACGGCTTCCAAAGAGGCCCATGTATAGCAAACTGAGTGAAGAAAAACGATCACAAGGACGTCCAAAAAGCGTTTCAAGGACAGTCTGAAGGAGTCCCTTACGTGATGTCAAATAGACATGGATAGACATCAACACCTGGGAGGATCTGGCTCAAAATCGTTATACTTAGGAGAGCACGGTTACAGACGGCGTTGAACTCAGTGAAGGTCTCCATATCCAGGCAGCCCGTGATAGACGTCCAATCAGGAAGTCTAGAGCAGATAAAATATCAGAGGCTACGTTTGTCAGTCGTGTCATAGACTTTTCAAAGGCTTGAACTGGCTTGATCAGTCATGAGCGTACACACATACTCAAGGCTGAATTATGACATGTAATGATGTTGGAGGTCCTCATCGACAACGATGGACTAACTACTATTACATATAACGATACATAAGTAAGAATACAAATGGCGAGATAATCTTTCATTGCATTGCAATCTCAAACAGTTAAGTAAAAATACCACCAAAATAAAATCCAACATCTTTAACAGCAATGTAATGTCCGTTATATTGTTTGACTCTTAAATATGGTATATAACAATGAAAAATAAATATACTTTCATTAAAGTTGGCCTCAGCTGATTGGAGATATCGAAATGACATGATAGTAGTTTTCTTTCGACTTATGGCGTTAAGCGGCGAGGGAAGCTTAAGTAGTGTGTCCTGCGCCAAGTGTGTTGCGTCGGTTATTGTGAGCCCATGTCGTTGCCCAATCATTCTAATATAATATGTCCACTCAACTCGCAGCCGCTCTCTTGCCCTGTAGCCAGATCTACCAGTGGTGTAAGCCAGCAGTGGAAATTGTTTAAGATGCATTTACATGAGATGATCGAACCAACATATTTTGTGTCTGGAAATGTGGTCTGCATAAGAAGCAGTGCCGACCATGCTTCGAATTTCTTCTCTCGTATTTTGTCATTCCTGGTAACACATATGAACTTCCTAAAACATCTTCATTTCACACCTGGAAATTCTGCTGTTACGCGCATTGGATAGGGGTCATGTTTGACACTGGCGGCACAGAGTCGCGCATAAATATATAGTTTATCAGCTGTTGCTTTGTTGTCAAACTATTGCTCGGGTGTCCAAGCAGTGTTAACAGCTGATAAATTACAGTAGATGCGTTCTAACACATAGTCTCGATTTCCCTCTTGAGTCTACCGTCTTCAAAAAAAGTTTTTAAAAAATACTGGGCAAATTCTGAAACTCGTGGGTCTGTTGAAGACTAATATCATTTACACTTACGCTTGAGTGGCACACGTGCTATGATCCTCATAGTGTATGTATTTGTCTCATTGATTCGCATATTATATTTAGCACAGGTGATTTTGCAGTTTATTCCCATCGTCGTACAATAGACACAGCTTATATGCAAATAGCAATTCGTGTATTGAGTTCAGTTTTACTTCTGGTATGACAAGATCACTAATATAGATCAGCTAGAAAAAACCAGGCAGATATCAATGAAACATGACGTGAGGAGGAAGTGCTGGCGTTGAAAAAGGCACACATAAAGAAAATCAGCTGATAGCAATACAAGACATTCTCTGTTTTAAAATCCCTAAGACAATAGAAGTAGAGACAGACAGAAGCATGCATGGAGAAGACAGCCAGAGACAAGCATAATGGAAACATGCGATGTGTACAGAGATGTCCCAACACATGATGACTTGGCGTATATTTGATGAAGACCTTTGCTGCACAGGAAACTGAGTGGTTTTGAATGTATGTATTGGAAAGATCAATTTCAGGGGTAGCCCAGGAAAACAGAGAAAAATGATCAGGAATGACATGACATGTTTGATTGCAAAAACATGAACTATTTGAAATGTTGACAGGTTCGGCCTTGTAAATTGCGGAATCAAACTGAAACGATGTGTCGTGACCTTTTAAAATGCGCATTAAGTTCCTCAATTTTGTTTAATTGATCAGAAAAGACAAGAAACTTTAATATTGCAAATTATTAATATTAAAAAACAAAACAACCATCATTGCAATTTGTAAAGAATTAACTCAGTTCAGTTCAAGTGCTATCTACACATCGAAGGTCGGCAGTAGTTGACCTCCAACGTCCTCAGTCTCATACAATGATGGTACAATCTGTCAGGTCTTTTTCCTGTTCATCTTTTGATATTATCCTCTCACTTGAAGCGCTGTTCGCCTCTAGCGAGTTCCTCCTCCCTCCCCCTTCCCGTATTGGTTTCAGCAATGCGGTATGCATTTTGAATTGACAAAAATATATTAACTGTATAATTCTGATTTTGCATACCAATTCCCTCTGCACCCATAATTAACTCAAATTTGAATAATATGACATAAAATAAAACATTGTTTCTCTTCAATATCCTTTTCTTCTCTTGTCTTCTCCCTCCGTGTAACAAAATAGGATTACCACTACAAGTGACTCTCTTACAGGAGGACTATATCCGAGCATCTCCAGTCGTAATGGTTTTATATAGTGAAAGCGCCGGTCATATTCTCAACAGTCGTAACGGTTTTATATAGTGAAAGCGCCGGTCATATTCTCAACAGTCGTAACGGTTTTATATAGTGAAAGCGCCGGTCATATTCTCAACAGTCGTAATGGTTTTATATAGTGAAAGCGCCGGTCATATTCTCAACAGTCGTAATGGTTTTATATAGTGAAATCACGGGGACGGCGTGGCCTAGTGGTTAAGTGGCACGGCTCACAACCCCAAGGTGCTGGGTTCGATCCCCATCACAGCACCGGCCGTTACCCCGGGGAAGAAACCCTTAGAAAATGCAGGAGGAAGCAGACCCTTATATTAAATGCATGCTGAAGTCGGATGCACTGGGCCGACAGGCGCAAAATAAAAACCACAGTGCAACGCACACCGCCTTGGGGATTAGAGAAATAAGGCGAACGCAAAAAAAAATATATAGTGATATCGTCGGTCATATTCTCAACAGTTGCAATGGTTTTATATAGTGATATCGTCGGTCATATTCTCAACAGCTTCAGTAGCCGTTTATAACATCAAAGATTACAGTGGCTCTATTCTTTCCATTCCGGGTACTACTCAGGTGGGGAGAGTACTCGGTAGCGCGAGTTCTGATGGAGTCGAATCGATCTAGTCTCGTCTCAATGGGTTATCTGTTGTGAAGAATCGACATCACATCACTTCGAGTAGACCTATATGTGCTCAGGGTATAGATACTGATAACTACCATACAGTACGGGATTAGGTTTCTTGCATGCACCTGGGCTTCAAAAACGGTGACGCTCCTAGTAATATGATAATGTTTGATTATGCGTCTGAGGCTCGTTCCGTCGGTCGGTCATATCCATAACCCACTGTTGTGGCGTGGTTCCAGTGTGCAGGGGGAGGTTGATATCTGCTGGAGCCATACTGTGCGGGGACGGCTCTTTTGCGCCTCCAGCCAGTCAGGGGAAGACATTTGGCGCTGATGAGCGACTTGTGTAGTATCTTGTGAGCCGGAGTTTCCTGGTCCAGCAGTACAACATGACCGAACAAAGGAACTCGGCGACGGTCAAGTGTTTCTGAGATTGGGAGGAGGCCTATTTTAGCAGAGACCTCCATGTTGCGGATGTAGTCATGCCCAGGATACGCCACTGGTTACGCATGTGAAAGGCCTCCAGTCTCGACATGTTATGTTTCAGTAATGTCCAGGTTTCGAGGCCGTAAAGCAGGACTTGTAAATACAGATTTTTGACCCAAGGTAGATCCTTCCGTTACTCCACACACGTCAGAGGCCGTGCATAGCAGATGCAGCTAGTTCGATCCGCCTTGACAGATCGGGACCGCTGCGCCCATCTGATGGAGTCATGCTACCGAGATAGATGAATTCCATGGTGCCCACCGCAGTGTGACCTTGGGTTTCAATTTTCTGGAGTGCCGTGTCAGAACTGAGGTTCTGAACTTTGGTCTTGGTCCAGGATATAGACAGGCCTAGGGAGGGCGTTTCGCTGTCTAGCATTTCCAGAGAGCATATAGTTGTCTGTGCCGAACCGAACAATGTCGTTCGCGTAAACGATATCAATGAAGACTGATCAATAGCTATACACTCTTGGTGCGCGCTGAGGCGGTTAAGAAGCCAGTCGACTACCTGGCAGAATAGGTCGGGAGGGGGGGGGGGGGGGGCAAGAACACATCTCTGTCTGACACCCGAAGTCGTGGGGAATCTGTCAGAGAGAGTGTCGCTGGTGTCCTTGTGTAGTTCATTGACCAGGTTTAACATGAGGCGGGGCGGGGGGGGGGTGTGCTTATTTCCTGGTGGGCCTTCCATAAATCCAATCGATCAACCGAGTTGAAGGCGGACTTTAAGTCCGCGTATGCGGCGCACAAGGAGGGATTGAAGGCGTGGTGCAGTTCGGCGAGAAGGAGCACAGTAAGGATAGCGTCGGTTGTAAAATGACCCTGGGTGAAGCCAGCATATTGTGGGCTACGTTTTGTTCTCAACGAGGATTGAGTCTAGTCAGGAGCACGTGGACAAACACCTTCCCCGGAACCGAGAGTAGTGTTACAGGCCTGTCGTTACTGCAGTATTTGCGACTCCTCTTGCCTTTGTACAGGAAGACGACGATTCCATCCCGCCAGTCTGCCGGGACGTGTTCCGTCCTCTATACTTGCAGGAATAAGTTATGGAGGGTAGAGCTGATCGGGTCGATGGCGTGTTTCAACAGCTCCGGTGGGATGTGATCCGGGTCTGCCGCTCGTCCATCTCTGAGTTTCAGGATAGCAGCAATGACTTCAGCTATAGTAGAAGGGGTGAGGGGGTCGATGTTGGTGTCCGAGGAAGGATTCGAAGATTAAGCAGACAGATCGGCACATGTCGTTGATGGTTAAGAGCATGCGTGTAGTGCTCCTTCCAACTGTTCGTTACCTCCTCGTATGACGAGAACAGGGAGCCGTCGGACATTGATGAACTTGCTTTATTTTTTCTATTTCTCTTCAACATAAATTTCTAAAAAACGAAACTGCAGAAAATATAGATTTATATTTAATTATGTTTGGAGGCGTCAGTAGCTTACAGAAGCCAACGGACGTTAGGCATCAAAAGTCCATGTCTGAATCCAATACTGCTACCATAGCTTGCATTGTTCACCTGGAGGAATACTAAAAGGACAAATGGTTGTCCTAGTAATTATTCAGCAAAGCCACTTATGACACTAGATGATGATGCGGGGATAGCGGTGTTCCAGAGTATGAGAACCCCTTTTACTGTTCTGGCCCTTCAGTGACGTCACCTCAAAAACAAAATGGCTGCTTAGCTGCATCTTATTCTTTCCAAAGTGTAAATGCGTTTACAGGTAAATTACAAATACATTTTGTAGAAGAGTTCTAATTAATCAATTATACGAACAGCGTGCATAATTTACCCCGAGAACTGATAACAAACGTGGAACTATTTTGTATTTTAGATAATGTATGCGGTATGTCGCGCAGGGAGAACACAGAGCAAGTTGGAGCGGAAAGAAAAGGTCAAACGATTAGCAGGACCAGCAAGGTGATTAATTCTTGGGGAAAATGAGCGATTGTCGACGATTCTGATGTCGAAATTCTATTCAAGTAATCCTGGACTGACTTGTACATATAAACATCGTCTGTTGAGTAGGTAAGTGTGCATGTAGGTGTAAATATTGAAGCGGAAAATGGCAGCTTTAGTCACAGCTTAGCTTGTTTGAATGGAGTAATATTTTTGTTTATTTTTGAATGTGGTTACAGTCAAACTCATCATAGTAGATAACATTACATAGCAACAGATAACACTGAGGAGTGATAACAAACGGAAACATAGTTGCGATGGTCCAATCTGAAGAAGATGAATAATAGTGGTTGTGGGTTGGTTTATTATCTTATAAATTTTAAATATCGTGGAACACTCCAAACAGCATCATCATCATCATCATGGAATCTTGATTCTGAAATTGACTAAACTAGTTCAGACTTAGTTTGTTAGTTATTTGTTGGTGTTTTTACTTTAAATGTTTGTCTCACTAGTTTCTACTGTCGGAGGCACGCCTATTCTATTACACCCCACACCAAAGTCAATTGGGCGATATAAAGAGACAGACCAGTCCTAGGACTAGGATGCATGTACTGTATCTGTAATTGTATGTACCTAACCATCTAGTGTTTCAGTGATGCAAAAAAAAAAAAAAAAAAGTGTTACATGTTAGTTAGGGTAAATCATTCTAGATCATATAGTAATTTAGTATAGATACTCTATAGTCTAATCAAATAATTATATTAATATATTTTTAGATGGTCCTACTGGATTAGCTAGGATTTTGCGTTCGCCTTATTTCTCTATTCCTCAGGGCGGTGTGCGTTGAACTATATTTTTATTTTGCGCCTGTCGGCCTGGTGCATCCGGCCTTGGCATGAATTTTATGTAGGTCTAATAGATGGTCCTGTAATACTTAATAGGTAATCTAGAGATGATCCTATCAGGTATGTTATCTATGTAGAATAGATGATTAGACAGTATTAATATGTATATTCTATGTATAGAATAGATGGATTCAAATGTTCAAGATGAAGTAGAATCTAATCTCTATAAATGTTTTAGCGGATAAACTCAAATGTTAAAAATGAAGTAATCCATATAAATGATTTAGCGGTCAGAATCAGACAATTGAATCCTTCCTGAATGATTTAATCTATATAGGTCGTTCAAATGATCAGGATTAGACAATCTATCATTTCTATGTAGATCACATCCTTTTTAGAATAATCACAATCTAAATCAGAAATGCAATTTATCAGACTCCAATTCCTTGACAATACTTTCAACGACTGTTCTGTTGTTAGTCTGTTAAAGCAGACATTTCCTGAATTAAAAAAAACAAAACCCTTTCCATCATGAAAAAAAAACATTGTGAAGAGATGCTTCAATATATGTATGCCATATTTGTTATTTATGGAAATGTGTGTATTGCGTAGACAGACCCCCAAGGACTCCCTCTGTAGATGTCACTATATTATCTCCCAAATCCAAGCAGTACAGCCCAAAAATGCCTTAAAATAATGGTCCATTGTCACACCAACAAATTAGGGGGGGGGGGGGGCATCTTGGAATGGGGTATTTACATATAAACCGATATGTATATGTGTGTAGATATCACTATATTATCTCCCAAATCCAAGCAGTACAGCCCAAAAAATGCCTTAAAATAATGGTCCATTGTCACACCAACAAATTAGGGGCGGGGGGCATCTTGTAATGGGATATTTACATATAAACCGATATGTATATGTCACGGGTTCAAAGACAGGAAAGCTCAGCTCAGCTGAAACTGCAATTTTTTTCATTACATTTTAGTTTGTGTTTATCAGAATCATGCTCTTGAGCTATCTAGAAACTGTCAAGAAAGGATTCTGAAAATTGTAACTAACCCCTTCTCAGCAAATGTGATGAAGAGTCCAGGTGACTATAAATCAATGTGACCCAGAACTGAATGTCAAATTTGATGAAATATCTCTCCTAGAATTTTACCAAAAGCGTGTAGAAAAGTGAAAATGTGTTAATTTAACACTTATGATCTACCGCTGAAAACTGCTTGCTCTCATTGCGTTTGTTTCTCAGTTACTACGCCTATCGGTGTCTTCTGTTTTGAATTCATATACATGGAGAAAGTATTTAAAAAAATATAGAAAACAGCTTGGAAGTTAAAACCAGTGCATTTTCAACATAAAAATGAGCGATTTATCTGATAGTGAGCAAGCAGGGCCGATAAGACGGAATCTGTTCGATTCATTTGATCAGCTAGACTTTAACTATGATGATAACCAATCAGATATTGAGATAGAGAGTGATAACAATGGGCTAGATCTATACCACAGCAATGATATCAATGATGGTCGTGTCAGTTGACGACGATCAAAGGCCTAGTGACGCTAGTGTGAATGACACAGGGGATGCACATTCCGTGTGCACTGCTCCTGATGAGTGGAGCTTTTATTGTTGCGGGTGCACACATACAAGAATTTCTACTTTTTTGCACACTAGCAGTACATTTTAGACACTCCTCCATTCATACATAACAAACTAAAAATTCATTCCAATATAATAATAAGTATAAAAGTTACAGATAAAATAAGCACCCATTTCTCATTGGTTTTGTTGATTTAATTCAGAATTCTATAGACCATACTGAAAAATACATATATGATCTTACGGGTTAAGAATATACGCAACAAGAATCTGCTCTTTCCTCGGAAGTACATACTTATCTGAACAAATGTTTTCCAAAATAAAGCACACCAAGTCAAATTTTAAGACAAAAATTACTCACTGTGATCAGGAGCACTGCCTCGATTAGCCTCCACAGAAATAGTTTCTGCATTGAATTATTAGTAAAAAAAGATAAAAGTCCTTCATTCCTTTTATTGGTGTTGTATTGTTGAATTCAAAAACAACTTGCAAGGGAAATACTTTCTATTTAAAAAATATAAAAAATCATAATATAGTAAAGTGCATGGAAAGACACCGTGCCATTGGTTTCAAGTGTTGTTTCTCTCACATTTTTCTTTAGGTTTTGCTTCATAATTTGAACTCATTGTGTGGCCGAGTACCACCATTTTCAAATAGACCTGTGAATTTTACAAAGAAATGTTAAGCAGTCTTGACATAAACAATCCTAGTGATCGGGATAGTTGATTATAATTGTATAATATGCATAGATGGTCCTAGTTGTTATCAGAACTAGATAATCTGTTCCTATCAGGACAAGGTAATCTGTTCCTATCATGACTAGGTAATCTGTTCCTATCAGGACACGGTAATCTGTTCCTATCATGACTAGGTAATCTGTTCCTATCATGACTAGGTAATCTGTTCCTATCATGACTAGGTAATCTGTTCCTATCAAGACTAGGTAATCTGTTCCTATCATGACTAGGTAATCTGTTCCTATCAAGACTAGGTAATCTGTTCCTATCAAGACTAGGTAATCTGTTCCTATCATGACTAGGTAATCTGTTCCTATCAAGACTAGGTAATCTGTTCCTATCATGACTAAGTAATCTGTTCCTATCATGACTAGGTAATCTGTTCCTATCAAGACTAGGTAATCTGTTCCTATCAAGACTAGGTAATCTGTTCCTATCATGACTAGGTAATCTGTTCCTATCATGACTAGGTAATCTGTTCCTATCAGGACAAGGTAATCTGTTCCTATCAAGACTAGGTAATCTGTTCCTATCATGACTAGGTAATCTGTTCCTATCATGACTAGGTAATCTGTTCCTATCATGACTAGGTAATCTGTTCCTATCAGGACAAGGTAATCTGTTCCTATCATGGCTAGGTAATCTGTTCCTATCATGACTAGGTAATCTGTTCCTATCATGACTAGGTAATCTGTTCCTATCATGACTAGGTAATCTGTTCCTATCATGACTAGGTAATCTGTTCCTATCAAGACTAGGTAATCTGTTCCTATCAAGACTAGGTAATCTGTTCCTATCAAGACTAGATAATCTGTTCCTATCAAGACTAGGTAATCTGTTCCTATCAAGACTAGGTAATCTGTTCCTATCATGACTAGGTAATCTATAAATATGATCATATCAGAATGATATAATTTACATAATGATTCCTAGTGGTCAGAATTATGTGATCTCTATAGATGATATTGTATCTGAGGTTATTTTATCCATACATTTTAGCGGTTGAGATGGAATCTGACATTGGTTAACCCTTTGGAGACGGAGCTTAATAATAGTTTTACTGCCTAAAAGACAGAGCCATGTCTTCGGAAAAAAAACGTAAAAAATATAATAACAAGGAATAAATATAGAAAAGTATATATATTCTTGGAGAATGCTGTTTATTCACTATTTTCACTGTCATTTATATCACTGTCAGTAAGATCTGACACATAAACATCATTTAAATCTGAATCACTCAATATCTCATTTTCAAATGAGCTGAAACAACATCATGCCAAAAAATTCAATATAATTCTCAAAAATCCTGTGAAAACTTTCAAGGGGCTGCTATTTTAATGCTAGAATGCGCAAGAAATGAAAGAGATCATTTGATTGGCTGAAACTATTTTTAGTTAGCAATGCAAAAGCGTTCTTTCTCAGGGCCGATCATCGGCCTCAAAAGGTTAATTACCCTCCGCTGAAGTAGTGAAAATGTGAATCATTGCCTTGTTTTTTAACCTTATTGCTGACAGCACATTGCATCAACAGACTATCATGTGGCCTAATCACTTCTTTCACTGCCGAAGACGGATGTGTTGGATCGAAAGGTGCAAATATCGCAGTCAAACTGTAAACTAGCAACACAACACATTCTGTTCTTTGGACTACATCCTGCTACTTGCAATGCACTGTTCTGGGCTTAGTAGTCGGAGATTGTGAACAAATGCAGGAGAAGAATTGTTTCAACTGGAGTAACACTTCGTACTCCCATAAGTAAGTAAAGATTCCGTCACGCCATGCGGCACATAGGAAAAATAGAAATAAAATCCTGCACCAACTGGGGATTGAACCCTGTGCACTAACCACTGCTACACGACCCCCAAAAGGACTCTAGAAGAACGTTCAAAGGAGAGGGAGGAGGAAAGGCTATGTAAAAAAGGACACGGCAGGGGGGGCTGGAGGGTGGTGGCACAATTCTCACCGTGTACAAATCTATAAAGAGTAACAAACCCTCTTATCTTTAAAAGCTTTTTGCTGTCCAGTTAAACCCAAATAAACTATAGGATTTTGTCCCTCTCCCCAGGCCTTCAAATCTATCTCTTCTAGACTAAACATTTCTAATGCGAAGGGAATATTTAGTAACTCATGTCTGTTTCACATAATTAAATTAAGTCATCTGTTTATAAATGGCGTATTGTATAGAAAGAACTTAACTTGGTTAAGTATAGGTAACTGATTATAACATAAAAGTTTATGTGCGTAATTATGGCCATGTGGAGTGGACATCCACAAAAGGGAGGGGTCCAGAAAAAGAGGACGGATTTGGGGAGAGTAAAAAAATACCAGAGTTTTGTGGATGTCTTTTATGAATAGCTCCTTATGTTTTTGACAGCCTCAGTAGTGCAAGGATGCAAAAAGTGCATTGTCATAAACAAATGAAGCCCAAAACGCCTGTCCACTGATTCCTATTTTGGGACATCTTCTTGAGCTCCACCCAGGAGACTAGTTTCCTTGGCTTCTTCGTCCACCATTCTACATCAACGTCTCCTCTGTTCTGGTGACTTTCAAATCAAGTGAATGCTAGGTTATATTGTTTGGTGTACTTCTTGAATGCGCCATACCCAGATTCCACTTTCTATCTCTATTTTCCTAGTGTTACTTTCCAGTCTATCGCCATCTTTCCCGTCCACTGCTTACATTCTTCCCTTATAGTTATGTCCCTGGCTAGTTGGGACAGTGATGTAGCCATTGATTTTTAATTGATCCATTAGTCATCATAGCGTGTGGTTGGGAAAGACTAGGACAATGACAATGTGGCTAGCACAGTTAAAAAAAGTTTCTCATGTTGTGCACAATTGTAAACTGGCTTATTGTGGCGTAGTGTCATTTATGGGGTTCACAGAGTGGATTATAGAGCTGAGGAATAAAGGCAGCCTGCTGTCACCACACAGTCTACATGATAGCTATTTATTTTAAGTGGGTATCAAACTGCTCGATCATTTACTCTCATTTCTACCCAGCTGTAAATTGGTACCTTACTGTTATAGCTCGTATCCTCATGATTTTTGTTATGGTTGAATAAAGGCTGCCGAGCTGTTCACTCTTTCAACAGCTAATGCTAAGTTTTCCATAGGTCCATGTTCTTCTTATGGTATTCCCACCCCTTTGCAACTTGTTGAGATGTAGTTTTGAGTCTTACCCCTCCTCTTAGACATTCCATCTCACCTTACCATGCATTCAGTACTTTTGGGTTAGGGCTTCCAGGAAGGGATTAGGATTATTCAGTATAATTCACCATTCATGATGTGCTATATCTGCCATTATGGCTTCTGCTGCTATTCCCTGTTCAGTTATATTCTCTGACTCTACATGGCTATCTCCCAACTCTCCTCAGCTGTCAACCATGATACTGTCCTCCTGCAAGCATTCAGTCAGACTCTTGTTGTTCCCAGAAGACGTTGTGTGCAATGTACTCAAAATGTTACACTGCAAAGGAAATTATAACATTGGGAGGCTCTTTTGTGGTCACTAGGAGATGCTAAAGTGTCCTGATTATTAATATAACACAAGAGCTCAAAGAAGAGCCTTATGATTCCTGTGTCGTATATGTGATATAGTTTTAGAGTGCAGTCCTATAAATTGGAAAGTCTTCTGCTGTAGGGGTAATTACCTACTGATTGAGAACCCCTGTTCTATTGCTAAGATTTGTTGTAATATATACACTGATGTGTGCCTTAATCCAGTTATAAAACTGCGTACTTGGCTCTGAATTAATGAAGGCAATGACGAAAGGTGTTAAAAATAGTGGTCTAGCCGTCCAACATGATTGGTTCTTTGCTGTTAGTGTGGAGTTTAAGGAGCTTATTTTCTTCATGTTGATATTGAGTCCCAGTTGGGCCCATTGTTCTTTCACACTATCAAGTTTCCCTTGCATTTGACTTTGACTGTGTGACAAAAGTACCAGATCATCTGCATAGTCCAGGTCCTCCAATTGTGACAATAGTGTCCACTGAATACCTGTTTTTTTGCCATTGATTGATGTCTTCATTATCCAATCTATAGCCAACAAGAACAGGAAAGATGAGAGCAGGCATCCCTGTCTGTACCCCGAAGCTGCTGTCAGTCATTACTACTTCATGTACCACTCTACTAACTGTGTCTTTGTACATATTCTGGATGAAGGTTGTATACTTCTCTGGTATCCCAAAGTGTCTGAACAGTTGCCATAGAGTACTTTGATCCCCATTGTCAGACGCCTTTTCATAGTCTATAAAATTTGCATATAGGGATTATTTTCATTCAATGCTTTGTTCTACTATGATGCATAGCGTAGCTATATGATCTGTGCATGATCTTCCCTGGCGAAATCCTGCCTGTTCCTCTCTGAGCTTTTTGTCTACTTCAGTTTTTAATCTGTCCAAGATGATTTTGTTGAATATCTTGCCTGGCACTGACAGCAATGTAATCCCTCTATAATTGCTGCAATCTGCCAGGTCCCTTTCTTAGACAGTTTAATCAGATGTCCTTCTTTCCATTCTGTTGGCACTCTCTCCTCTTCCCATATCTTCTTGAATAATCCTTGCAATGTATTAGTGGTCTTATCTATATCTGCAATTATGGCTTCTGCTGCTATTCTATCTGGTCCTGCCGTTGTCCCTTTCTTGAGTTTGGATATGGCTCTTTGGATTTCTATCTTACTTGGTTGGTTGCCGTCCAAGTTCAGGGTCTCCTCTGCTGGTAGGATGTTTGGTGTTTCTTGTGGTAGAGGTCTGTTTCGACTTTCTTTGAAATACTTAACCCATCGTTTCTGTTGTTCCTCTGATGATGCCAATATCCTGCCTTCTCTATCTTTGATTGGTTTGTCTGTCTGTATATATCTATTTGCCATTTTTTTTTTAATGAGTATCGATCTCTCATATTTCCTTTCTCTGCTGCCTCCTGTGCCAGCTTGTCAATACAAGGGGCTTATCATAAGTCTTTACCTTGACTATGAAGGAATAGGAGGAGAAAGTTTAAATTTGGCACATTCATTCAATTTGTACTGGACTTAAGAAGTATGGATTTCCCTCCTCGATGGGTTTACACAGCATGGTGCACGGGGCAACACACTTTATTGACCGGATCTGCTACTCTAACGGTTTGTCAGAACAATGGAGAAATCAGAGTCCAGAACTGTGATAAAATTCTTGATGTTGCAGGGAATAACACCTACAGAAATACACAGGGAGATGGAACCAGTGTTTGAGGAATTCTGTCCTTTGTATGCTTCTGTACAAAACTGGTGTAGGCAGTTCAAGTGTGGCCGTTCCCTTGTTGCTGATCTTCCAAGATAAGGAAGACCATCCTCATAGTGCAGCGATGAAATTTCTGCAAGAGTCAAGAAAATCATTAACCAGGATATGAAAATAATAATTACAGAGATATCTAGGTCAGCAAAACTGAATGAGAGTACAGTTTTTAGAATTTTACACAACAGACTGAACATAAGAAAAGTGTGTGCCTGCTGGGTCCTGCATCTGCTGACATGTGAACAGAAACAAATGGGTTTATTTATGTGGCCAGTTGCTCAAAATATGTTGGTCAAAAAACATGTTGCAGACCATGGTGACAGTATATGAGACTTGGGTCCACCATTATGACCCAGAATCCAAAATTTCCAGCATGCAGTGGGAAACGCCGGGCTCACCAACACATGGCAAGAAAAGCGATGCCGACTGTTTTTTGGGACGTCAAAGGTGTCATACTGAAAGATTATCTACCTCATGGCAACACGGTCAATGGGCAATATTATGCAGATCTCCTTACCAAACTAAGAAAGACTGACCAGAAAATGAGGGGTAGCGCACACTCAAATGATGCCTTTGCATCAATACAACGCACACACACACCCTTCACCCCTCCATAAAGGAAGGCTTGTGCTGCAAACAGCCAACGATTTGAATATTGAAATTCTTCCACACCCACCTTATTCTCCGGATTTAGCTCCATCAGACTTTTTTCTTTTCCCAAAACTTTAAAAAAACAGCTGAAACGAAGTCATTTTGACAGTGACAATGATGTCATACTGGCTTGTGATAACTGGTTTAGTTTGAGAAACAGGTTACTTTATTCTGAAGGTCTTTTCAAGGTCATGCAGAAATGTATAAATTCAGGTGGTGGCTACATTGAGAAGGAATAAGCACTGTGCCAAATTTCAACTTTCTCCTACTATTCCTTCATGGTCAGGGTAAAGACTTGTGACAAACCCCCTTGTATAGTCCCTTTTATTTTTCCTAATAGATGTCTTGACCTCTTTGTCTGTAACAGTATAATTACTCTCTGCTTCTGCTTTGGTGGCTCGGGTTCGACAATTGTTGAGTATAGCTTTCTTCTTTCTTATATTTTATGTAATGTCTCTGTTGTAATCCATTCTTTGTGTTGGTTTCTCTTGAATTCCAGAGTTTCTTCACGTCTTATTCCAAATCTCTTTAGCCTGATCCCACATACTATTAATGTCCATTTCTTCAACCTCATATAGCTCTTGTAGTACTTGGTATCTGTTATTAAGTTTTAAGCTATATTCTGTTCTTCTCCTGGTGTTGCAATAAGTGCATGTTATATCTTATTCTCCTTGCGCCCTGTACTGGGTACTTTTTTAGTTTGAGCTGAAAAATCCCCAGCATGGGGTGGTCTGACGCTACACCGGCACCTCGCTTTACTCTTACATCTTGTAGTGTACTTCTGAACACTTGACGGACACAGATGTGATCAATCTGATTTTCCATTATATGGACGAGATCTCCTTGTGGCCTTGTGTATTTTTTAATGTGGAAACAATACTTCCATCAATTATCATTTTGTGTAGCGCACATAGCTCTGCAAACATTTCTCCATTTTCATCTGTCCCATTCCTTGTTTTCCCCATAATCTGTTTGTAACCTAGGTTGTCTGCTCCCACTTTAGCATTGAAGTCTCCCATTAAAATTAAGAGATCTTTCTTTTTCTGCGTGTCCAAGGACCTTTTCCAGCTTGCTTTTTACCATCATCAGCCTCATTAGTTGGGGCATATCACTGAATGATGTTTATATTGATGTGTTTGTTCCTCGTTCTAAAGTTTGCGCTCGAATTTTGGTTGGTAATAACCTCCCACTTTATGAGCGCCCGTTGTGCATCTCTGTAGGTTGGGCATCCGTTGCCTCGTTTCCAGAATACATGATCATTTCCTTTCCCCAGTAGTCAGTCTCATCTTTCCTGATTGAGTCCATCTTGTTTCACACAGTCCTAGCACTGCCAATTTATAATTCCTCATCTCAATAGCTATCTGGGCTGTTTTACCTGCCTGGTACATTGTTCTAACATTCCATGTCGCCATATTAGTTTTCTTCTTTGTATTCAGAAGGGCCATGGAGCTTTCTTGCGACTTTCACTCCGCTGCGTCATTCTTCTTGTTTCCAAAGGCCCTTCCTTTCCCAAGACTGTTTGCTTTTGCATTGTTATCAATATCTTTGTAACCGACTTTTTCAAAATAGATTTGGGTGGTCGGTCCTCACCTAACCTATAATACTCTAGCTGAGTTGTCCGTGTTTAGCCTATTCCCTCCCCATGACCTATCCAACTTGGGTGACCCTTCTGGAAGCTTTCACTTTCATTGGCTTAACTCCTGTGATCATTGAGATATGAAAGCTCCCTCACCACCATTTCAAGGTAACAGACTTGATCAAGGAAAAATAAATGACACTGGTTATATACAGACTCAGCAGAGTCTTCTAAAGACGTTAAGTTAGCATCAGACAGAAAGTGTGTGACATACATCTGTTGGTGAAGGTCTGCTGTCTGGGTGTACCTCTCTATTTATCTGCCGTGGGTGTTCACAAATGGTCACGTTGGCATAGTGAAGTTTCTGTTGGAAATGATTAATGTGTAGTTTGACATGATATAAATGTGTATGGGTGTGAAGAATATGCATGTACTGGTGGTGGTCTAGACATTTGAATTTCATTCTTCATCTTCCTTACTGTTTACTCTCAAATAATCACATCTATTTCTCTCATAAACATGTTGGTCTATCCCATATTTCTCGTCTCCATATAGTTTGTCCTTCAGCTAAGTTGGAGAAGGAGATGTTGTCACTCTGCTCCTCTCATGGAGTCAACATACTTGAAGAACATGTTCTACTGTTTATCTGTTCTCCCCACACTGGCCCATGCCTGTGCACTCTATATTCAATTTGTTGAGCAGATAGTGTCACCTTGCAGTCAGCCTGAATATTATCACTTCATCACTCCTTTGTAAGGAGTAGCATGCATCTGCTTTGCCAGACTTTGGGCGTTCTCTGCACCATTTGTCTCTGATTCTGTTTTTTTTGGTATCGTTTCTGCTACATCATATGTTGCTGTTTCATAAGTTTGAAGTTTGCTTCCTTCTTGAAAGAATATTAACACTGTAACCTGCCAGGCATGTCACAAAAGGCTTCTAAGGAAGGTTGTACTTGGAGCTGGTCACCCCATTCTGTAGAAACTTACCACAAAAACTTCAACATTTCTTCTTCTTCTTACGCTGTCAGACGTCAACTTGAATTTGTTCGAAGAAAGCTGTCATCCTGAGGCTGTCGACACTGCCATAGAGCTTGTCTAGTGTTGCCACTGGTGATGGCCACATTTGCTTTCTCTGGTCCTTGTATGTCGGGCAATTTTGCAGCAGATGTTCAGCGGTCATTTTCCGTGTACCACAGGTGCATTCATCAGTGCCACCTATCTTCAGTTTATTAACTTCAACATTTGATTACTTTGAATGTACTTGGTTACTTTCTATGTAACACATGGAGCTGACAAGTATTTTTATTGATTCTTTCATTTCCTTCTTTTGGCTAGCATATCTACCTCTTCATTTACATGTATTTTACTGTGGGCAGCAGTAATCCACTGTAATTTCACACAGTTGATTTTGTAGCTGGTTTCTGGGTACAAAGCCTCATCAAGACACTCCAAATTATATTATTACATGTTAGAAAACATTTGTCTGTTTTTCTAAACTTCTTGTCATACAGATATTACTAAGAAATGTCCAAGCTGTCATATTTCTACACAAACTATGTAAGGAAGATTTATCAAATTGTCTGGCTCAACACCATCACAGACCAAGATATCTTGGCCAGAGCAACCAAGGTCGATGCTGGATTTGAATCGGCCATGCCCAAAGCAGAGAACCTGATGTCTTCACCAGAACCACCACTTTTTAGACCCCAGAGGCAAAGTGGGAGGTGGCAGCCAACCTAAGATAACTTGGGGAAGAATAATAGAAGTTGAAATGAAGATAATGAACCTGAGCTGGGACGACATACAAAGTATGTCTGCCGACCGGATGAAGTAGGAGTTTGTTGATGCCCTTGAAGACATCAGGTTTTCTTCATCGTTCGTTCTCAATCTCCCGCTACCAATGCCCTGAAAAAAGCTTTCCAAGTAGCGGAATTAAGTTCAGAGAACGGAATCCGATGTGTCGGGGTTTACAACTTGACTGCGATATTTGCACCCTTCGGTCCACCACATCCGACTTCAACAGATCATCAGGTTTGATGGTCACTTATCACTCTGTTAGCTAGTCTAAGAACAAAGATCAAAGAAGAAGATTTATTCCACTCACACATCACATCATACAGTTACTTCTGGTCTAATAGTTTGCTATGTTTTTGCGTGATGTGTTTTTTTGTAACCATAACCATGTTAATCGTTGCCATCCTGTTGTCCTTTGTCACAGAAGAAATCCTTTAGTAAATAAGGTAAATAGATGTTGCCGGTGTGGAATATGATGTATAATGGTGGTAATACTGATGACAATGGTTGTTAGGGACTGTGATGGAAATGTTGGTAAGGATGGATGTTACTAGAGACAGAGATTGAAATGTTGGGGAGAATGGATGTTACTAGCGACAGAGATTGAAATGTTGGTAAGGATGGATGTTACTAGCGACAGAGATTGAAATGTTGGTAAGAATGGATGTTACTAGAGACAGAGATTGAAATGTTGGGGAGAATGGATGTTACTAGAGACAGAGATTGAAATGTTGGGGAGAATGGATGTTACTAGAGACAGAGATTGAAATGTTGGTAAGGATGGATGTTACTAGAGACAGAGATTGAAATGTTGGTAAGGATGGATGTTACTAGAGACAGAGATTGAAATGTTGGTAAGGATGGATGTTACTAGAGACAGAGATTGAAATGTTGGTAAGGATGGATGTTACTAGAGACAGAGATTGAAATGTTGGTAAGGATGGATGTTACTAGCGACAGAGATTGAAATGTTGGTAAGGATGGATGTTACTAGCGACAGAGATTGAAATGTTGGTAAGGATGGATGTTACTAGAGACAGAGATTGAAATGTTAGTAAGAATGGATGTTACTAGCGACAGAGATTGAAATGTTGGTAAGGATGGATGTTACTAGAGACAGAGATTGAAATGTTGGTAAGGATGGATGTTACTAGAGACAGAGATTGAAATGTTGGTAAGGATGGATGTTACTAGAGACAGAGATTGAAATGTTGGTAAGGATGGATGTTACTAGAGACAGAGATTGAAATGTTGGTAAGGATGGATGTTACTAGAGACATAGATTGAAATGTTGGTAAGGATGGATGTTACTAGCGACAGAGATTGAAATGTTGGTAAGGATGGATGTTACTAGCGACAGAGATTGAAATGTTGGTAAGGATGGATGTTACTAGCGACAGAGATTGAAATGTTGGTAAGGATGGATGTTACTAGAGACAGAGATTGAAATGTTGGTAAGGATGGATGTTACTAGAGACAGAGATTGAAATGTTGGTAAGGATGGATGTTACTAGAGACAGAGATTGAAATGTTGGTAAGGATGGATGTTACTAGAGACAGAGATTGAAATGTTGGTAAGGATGGATGTTACTAGAGACAGAGATTGAAATGTTGGTAAGGATGGATGTTACTAGCGACAGAGATTGAAATGTTGGTAAGGATGGATGTTACTAGCGACAGAGATTGAAATGTTGGTAAGGATGGATGTTACTAGAGACAGAGATTGAAATGTTGGTAAGGATGGATGTTACTAGCGACAGAGATTGAAATGTTGGTAAGGATGGATGTTACTAGAGACAGAGATTGAAATGTTGGTAAGGATGGATGTTACTAGAGACAGAGATTGAAATGATGGTAAGGATGGATGTTACTAGCAACAGAGATTGAAATGTTGGGGAGAATGGATGTTACTAGAGACAGAGATTGAAATGTTGGTAAGGATGGATGTTAGCGACAGAGATTGAAATGTTGGTAAGGATGGATGTTACTAGCAACAGAGATTGAAATGTTGGGGAGAATGGATGTTACTAGAGACAGAGATTGAAATGTTGGTAAGGATGGATGTTAGCGACAGTGATGGAAAATGTTGGTAAGGATGGATGTTAGTGACAGTGATGGAAAATGTTGATGATAATGGTGAGGATCACAATGTTTTGTTGAGGGTTGTGTCAACGATTACTTAGATGAGGTTGATATTGGTAATGATGTCGGTGATACTGATAATGTTAATGTCTTTAGTGATAACGAGGGTGTGGATGTAACACGTCTCCATCTTTTTAGTTCATTTTCTTTTTTTTAAGCGTAGAATGCACTGTGTTGTAATTTACCGCCATACTATGAAATTTGCGTCGTTCAGGCCTGTGCATCTGCTTTCATCGGTTCTTTTTTTGTTTTGTTGGTTAACCGCCCTGAGCCTCTTGCCATCGCCAAACACCCAGCAATGCAGTAGATGACTTGAAGTCACGTTTTTCTTCTTCTAAATCAGGTGTATGGATTGACCCTTAACACTGAGAACACGAAAACTATAATAATTAGCAAAGTAGACGTGACATCTTCTCTACAAATAACAATAGATGGTCAAATACAAAAAACAGGCCAAGCTTCCACTTTCTTGTAAATATGTTAACGTGAAATGGACATCAGGAAGAGACTGGATGGCGAAATCTGTTTTAACTGACATGAATCATATATTGACATCAAAACAAGTCAGTCAGAGATTACAAATACAAACGATCATGTGTTATGTATACTTGTATTTAATGTATGGCGTATGATCATTGGCAATGAGGAAACGAATGGAGAAGGGTATAATTATCTTTGAAATATAGATCTATAGAGGAAGGAAAAGAGAACACAAACGAAAGTCTTAGAGAAATTAGTGGTGCAAAGAAGATTGATTACAATCAAAGCCCCACGGTTGAGATATTTTGGTCACATAAAAATACCTTGCTGAAAACAGTACTGCAAAGTCAGGTGTAGGACTAACGTGCCAGAGGTAAACATCGCTGTAAATGAGAGGATAACGAAAGATGGAAAGGAAATGACTGGCAGATTGTACCATTACGGCAAGAGACGTGGCATTGTAGATCCATTACAGTCGACCTGTGGAGATGGCATTGAGAATAGTTAATGACCACATATGATTTACGGGCTTCAAGTACCTAGCGTAGTCTGGTTTTAAGGCACCAGAGACTCGCGCCACATCTCTTCTCCTGTCAGTTGGAGCAGCGAGAAGATCAGTAGATGAGTTAAGTGTTGTGGGAGCAGCGAGTAGATCAGTAGATGAGTTAGGTGTTGTGGGAGCAGCGAGAAGATCAGTAGATAAGTTAAATGTTGTGGGAGCAGCGAGAAGATCAGTAGATGAGTTAGGTGTTGTGGGAGCAGCGAGAAGATCAGTAGATAAGTTAAATGTTGTGGGAGCAGCGAGAAGATCAGTAGATGAGTTAGGTGTTGTGGGAGCAGCGAGAAGATCAGTAGATGAGTTAAGTGTTGTGGGAGCAGCGAGAAGATCAGTTGATGAGTTAAGTGTTGTGGGAACAGCGAGAAGATCAGTTGATGAGTTAAGTGTTGTGGGAGCAGCGAGAAGATCAGTTGATGAGTTAAGTGTTGTGGGAGCAGCGAGAAGATCAGTTGATGAGTTAAGTGTTGTGGGAGCAGCGAGAAGATCAGTTGATGAGTTAAGTGTTGTGGGAGCAGCGAGAAGATCAGTAGATGAGTTAAGTGTTGTGGGAGCAGCGAGAAGATCAGTTGATGAGTTAAGTGTTATGCGTACCGCCGTCATTACATTGCCACTTCAGATTGCGGAGTATAGGTCAAACACTACATTTGGTTTACCCTGACTAGCCCCTAGGTCAGGACATGACAAATCCCAGATGTAATGGCGTCTAGAAATTGTATGGCGACATCAAACATTCCAGGATCGGTGTCCTATTTACTCTCACAATTTCCCTCGTTGCACACATAGAAAAGTTATTGCCCCTCGCAAGCGATGATGACCACAACATCAGACGGGCTTGTCTTAATAATGTGATCTGCGGGGTATGAGGATTATAGTGAGGGAGATGAATGCGCTGAGCATCAATCTCACTCTCTTGTCCCGAGTTATCTTGGATCAGTGGCAAGACTATTGGTCGAGACAACTGGAGGTAACTCAGGATGCAGGTATTCTGGTCTTACCTCCCGTGAGACCAGGGGCCGCTTGAAACTTGCGGGATTCGATCGCCCACCGTTTCCGTTCATCATTGTGAGAGGCGAGTGCCTTGACCTCTTGACTACAGCGACCCCCACACATAGACTACATCCCACATAGAGCATTATACCTGACGCCTTTTGCAGGATGCTGAGCAGCGTATGAGCTGCGGCGGTCAGCTACCCATAACTGACTCCTAGCGTCATGGCCAGCGAACCAGAGCTGCCAAGACCATTCTACACCTCAACGCGGTGATCCTGTATAGCAGGCTGGCTAAGGGGAAGGGATCGAAGAGGAAAAACTAACCCGATACTTAACAAATGCATGCTGCCGACGATGGATGTGTCGGACTGAAAGGTGCAAATATCGCAGTCAAGCTGTAAACTAGCGACACAACGCATTCCGTTCTCCGGACTACATCCTGATACTTGCAATGCCCTGTTCAGGGCTTAGTAGTCGGAGATTGAGAACGAGCAAAGAAGAAGAAGAATACCTGAAGCCTATATTTTGTAACCGTCTCACAAATCCTAACCAAATGTATCACCCCTAGTCCTGAATCCATTTGTTTGCTGAATGGTGTCAGTACCAATGGTTTTGACATAGTGAGGCTACCAGCCCCATGCACGACATTCCATTGTCCCCTTTCACAACACGTCAGGAAAGGAAATACTGACCTTGTTATGTTTACCAGAAAACTACTCGGGTGTTGATATGAGTCCGTTGAAGGACGAGCAGCAGCCCGTCGAACGGACGGCGGAAGTGTTGATCGTCAGCCGAAGGAACAATAATTCACAGACCAGAGCTAGTCTCAACAGCTCGCAGATAATGATCAATAAAGAGGCATTTGCTACTACCACCAGCATACACACCTTCATGTTGACGCTTCCAGCACTCTATTACACTTGGTTCACCCTCACCAACCATCCCTTAAGGACAGTAAAGCGTTTGGTCGATAGATATATTGTTGGTCTGCTTTGTGAACAAATCTCAAAGATCAATTTAAATGTCCATACGCATCACTAATTAGATGCCGAGACATTTGACTACTTTAGAGGAGTCATAATTACTGCCGCTGTTTACCCATGCTTATTTGAATTTTCTTCACTTTGACATTCGGGTCACCATTAGGGGAATTTCATTAGAATTGCGAGCTCGTATTCTTAATTGAACTCACGGTTTTGCCAGCATTTGGGACCGGTGGTGTTCTATTCTACCATGAACCGACGGCACTGAAATTCGGGAAACCCCAAATGTGCTGTCCCAAATGGTGTTAAGAGTGATGGTTCCAGTAGCCAGATAGTTGTACGAGACATTCCCCCTTCGGTCCACTCAGGCGCTCATTTCTGTTCGACGCAGTCGTTAGTTCGTCGCGAGCCGTGTCAACGTCCAAAAGACGGTCATTGATCGACCTCAGAATGTAACGAGAATAATCATGTTGGTAGTAAAGATACGGGTGTTGGTGGTAAATGTAATGTTTGTTGTAAAGATACGGGTGATGGTGAAGATAGTTTTTGTCGGTGAAGATATTACTGTTGGTGGTGAAGATAATGATGGTGGTGAAGATAGACATGCTGTTGGGGAAGAGAGTGTTTGTTCTGGATATAATGGTGGTGGTGAAGATAATGATGCTAATGAAGATAGTAGTGATGGTGTTGGTCGTGGAGATAAATATGTTGGTGATGGAGATAACGATGTTAGCGGATAAAATGATGTTGGTTGGGGGGGATAATGATATAGTTGTTGAAGAGATAACAGCGGTGACAAAACAGAAGATATTTACGGAACATTAGTCGAACATTGCTGTCCAGAAAACGTTATGCACCGGTCCAAGCTCCCTCGCTTTAATCACTGCTGCTACAGATCGATACGTTGTTGGTGTATGTGTGTGTGTCTGTGTATATATATATATATATATATATATATATATATATATATATATATATATATATATATGAAGTTAAACACTTCCCCTTCTTAGCCGAATAAAACAAGCTCAATGTTTAACCTTTTGAATCCCAAGAAATAATACATTCTTCTTTTCTCTCTTTTTTGCTCATCCCGAAAAGGACGTTTTTGTTGCGAGGTGTCGTAGTTTAGAGCGAGGCAACTGCCGAAGACGGATGTGTCGGGCCGAAAGGTGCAAATATCGCAGTGAAGCGCTATTTTTTAGTAAGGATTAACTGCGCTACTTTTTATCCTCACTCTCTCGTCTCGAGCCGCCCGACCCTAGTGGCATGTCAAGGACAAGACGACTAGGGGGCGACTACGAGTTCAGGGAAATCCGCATTAAGCACCCGTGAAAAAGACGGCGGAGTCCGGAGTCGAATCCACACCACCTGATCACGAGGCCGACGGCTTAACCACTTCGCCATGGAATATCCACACAACTCTAGCCTATAAATAGATGGTCAGAAAATGGCGGATTAATGATATTGTTCTAAACCACATATTGTTTATCAGGTGGGCTGACCAGTTCGTTTCACCCCATAACTATAGAGCATGGTACACACTTACAGCTGGGTCGATTGACGTGTTCTGGTAACTTTAATTTAAGACTGTACCAGGGCCATGAAAAACGACTACTCTACCACTACATGCTTATTAAAGTGAAATTACCGTTTTGATTTCTGATTTGCTCTAACCCAAATGCTGATGTTTTATTTAGTTGTTAGTTTGCTGTTTTCTTTTGTGTCTTTAAAAAAATTTTTTTTTTTTACTTACGGTACGTTACACACATAACGCGTGTTGTTAATAATATAATAGTAAACTCTCACAACTCTCTTCGTTTGTCCGTCCCGTTTGTGTCTAAAAATAACTGGAAAGAAATGTCAGTATAAACAGGGTTTTTCGTTAAATACAAGTAATACTAGCTGCAATTTGTTAGTTTAGTCCACCCTGGGGGTGAAGCAGACAGTCGAAGATTTACATGTCTGTTGTACCATGTCCTCGTTTTAGTCACTTATAATATATCTAAAGAAAGCAGTGGCCAACTAAATGGTATTGGTATCTGTACAGACGTTGCTCTTGGTAATTTGTAAGAGAGCATCCTGGATATATTTAAATGCAGTTATTGACATGTAATAGAGCATGTGTTATAAAACGCGTTCAGACTTCAACATTGTATATGCTGATAGACGCAGTAGTCGGCATGTAGTTATTGTAATTTTCATTTAACTTGTCCTTCATCTTTGCACGCTTACGTGTCTCAACCTCAATACTTAAAGAAACAGATCATTTGCCCATTTGGTTTCCCTTGAAACATGTGGCCACAACAGATGCTTTCCATCTGTTTCTATTCAGTGCCGTTTGCTTGAGTTCCGCCCGCGAGACCCTGCCGGAACTGATATCCAACTTGAAATCCTCCTTGACTTCCCCACCCATCTCTTTCCCTGTGTCTGGTTATACTGTCTCGCTTCTTTCTTAGAATGTGTCTTATCCAACCACACTTTCTCTCCTCAATTTCCTGCTCTATTGATTGTTGATGTGTTCTTTCCCGCATACGAGTAAATGCGTTTGGCATTACCCCTGGCCATCCAAGAGATAGTATACGACGAAGACACTTGTTACGGAAGCTCTGCCGTCTGCATATGATACCCATTATCTCATGTCATGTCTCAGAGCCATACAGCAGTACTGACTTCACATTCGTGTTAAACAGCCTACTCTTATTTCTCGATGGAAAATGCTGCCAAGTTTCATATCGGTCGAAGAAAGTTGAAAGCAAATCTGGCCTGTACATGAAATCCTGGTATTCAAACAGGCATGTTGTAATGTCTGTTGCCAGGTAGCGGAAGGCTTCGGCTATCCTTAGTAGTTATTTTAAAACTTCATGCGGCTTACTATGCCTGGAAGAAGGTACAAATAATTTTGGTAGATTTTCAACTTGAGTTTTTGAATTGTGTCCGGACAGCGGCCATTAAGCCTACTCATTTCGGTCATCTTGGCTTTATTCTCAGTCTTTATCATAAGGACTTCCCAGAAAGGAAAAATTGTGCACTTCTTCAATTAAAAGTAAAGTAAAGTATCCCATAGCATTACTGCCGTAGGGGTGTGAGGTGTTAGCGATCTCAGATTTCAAAGGCTCGGCTATATGAGGGCGGTAGCCATCTCCTCTTCCTCGCCGCTTTTACTTCCCGGACTGAACCGGTACCCATTTAAGGATGGGTCGACCCGGGAGCCATTGCGGTCTGAAAAAAGCATTACCGCCTCAACTGGGGAATGAACCCAGGACCACTCAGATGCGAAGCAAGCGCGCTAACCACTGCGCTACGCGGCTCCCAATTCAATTATGCGGCCATTAATGTTAATGGCGTCTCTTTGTTATTTATTCTCATTTCTTTTGTTTCTACAATCCCACAGTTGCTGCATCATAATTAGTCTGTATGTCCTTCCTTGTACGTCCTGCTACTTATATACCACTTTGCATATGTCATCTGGGCGCCGTGTGTTTCCGTGACCTGAAAGCGGAGCAAAATATAGTTCCACTGCATCTAGCCAGAAATGACATAATCTGTTGTTGCCAGGAGGATTTGAGAGCCTGTGTTTTTCCAGTGATAGCTTATGGCTGCGAATCATGGATGATTACCAAAACTTCTAGACAAAGAATCGAATCATTCGAGTCAAAATGTTACAGAAAGATTCTCAGAATACCCCGGACAGAGAAAAAGGCAAATATAGACATTCGGCAAGAGTTGAGCATAGAGGAGAACTGGTTAATCAATTCCATTTTGGCAAGAAAATGTAAATACTTTGGTCACACCAAGAGGCACAACGGTCTTGAGAGAACAGCGAAGGAAGGTATGGTGCCAGGTAAAAGAAGCAGGGGTAGACCAAGAAGACGATGGCTCCAAGATATCCAGGAATACCTGGTCATGACTATTGGCGGAGGCTGGAGTTTTAGCAAGGGAAAGAGTTTCTTACAGACAGACTGTGATGGGAGCGACGTTCTATAAAGGACATGCTACATAATGATGAAGGAGGGTTTAACATAACGCCGGGTATCCCATCTTGTACGAATTATAAACCGGCAACCTGCATTGAGGTGGACACACATTACTAAGTAAGTATGTTAGTAAGAAGTAAGTAAACAAGCGAAGTATGATGATAACTTTCTCATAACAGTTGAGTAGGTAAGTTGCATTATTGTTTCTATTCTCGTAACGTTGTATCTTGAATGAGTGTCAGCGCTCATGTCTATAATTATATGTGTTTGACGTATGTCTTATACAGCGTAATAGTATCGCCGTCTGTGGCCAAGTCATCGATGCTGAATGACGAAGTTGGAAATTTGACAGTCTACATGTTATATTATCACTGTGTTGCATTACCTTTGGATGGGTGACGGCGACCTTGATTTGAAGAGATAATATAATGTACCTTCATGTAAAGGATGAGTGATATAATAATATTTCGTTGTATCTAGTTTTTTGATTAGACTTGCCTTCGTACCATAGTGTAGTGGACAGCAGCTATCATAGAGTTTCGTTCTGAGTACCGGTACCTTCTTTACCATAGGGTAGGGATAGCGGACATCTGATCAGATAGCACTGTGTTCTCTTTCCAATTAACATTTAAAACCCAGACATCTGATCATTTAACATAGTGTTATCTCTTTAACTAACATATAAACCGCACTTCATCTGATCAGATAACATAATGTTCTTTCTATAAGTACCGGAAACATATATGCACCAGGGTTGTTGTTTCGAATATCGACAATGAGTAGATTTACTTTTTTGTGCGCCCTGAAAAGAACGTTAAGTGGCAGGTTGCAGTAGCTTTTCTCACATCCCGAGCGTGCCGGTGAAGGTGGGCCTGGGTACTCCAGGTGGTTGGGCTATACTTGACCCCATCTGCATGTCGCTCACTACTACGGGGATCACGTCGATCCCTCGCCCCGTTATCCAGGCTGCCATGAAAACAGCCCGTTTTCAGGAAGGGCTACTAGGAAGCCAAAGTAAGGGTCTTGGCCAGTATGTTTTGCATGACCCTGACTAACATGTCTGATCAGTATGTTATGTCTGACCAGACATTAGTCTTCCTCCCCAAACGTCAGGATAAAAGACAAGTAATGTGTAGTATTTATTATTCCACAACCCAATTAAACTCTAATAATAATAATGTTCGCCTAGGCATCTATGGCCCGTGCGTCGATCGATCACTACCAGGTCCAACTGCTGAGGCTTGTAACCAAACCTCGTTCAGTGCCGAAGGAGTGACTGCTATCTGTTGGACATTATCTCGTGAGCCGGTACTTCCTTGTCCAGTCGAACCACGGGATCAAACAGACAGGCGGCGGCGGCGGACCAGTGTGTCCGAGTTGGAGGGAAGACTCGTCTTTGCAGACACCTCAACATTACGGACTAGATCGACGCACTGGATACCGAGGACGCGTCGCTGGTTGCGCACATGAAAGGCATCGCGTCTTGATATGTAACGTTTAAGTGAGGTCCAAGTTTCTGAACCAAGAAGACAAGAATCACACACGTTTGATAAATACGAATTTTTGATCCGAGAGATAGATAGATAGATAGATAGATAGATAGATAGATAGATAGATAGATAGATAGATAGATAGATAGATAGATAGATAGATAGATAGATAGATAGATAGATAGATAGATAGATAGATAGATAGATAGATAGATAGATAGATAGATAGATAGATAGATAGATAGATAGATAGATAGATAGATAGATAGATAGATAGATAGATAGATAGATAGATAGATAGATAGATAGATAGATAGATAGATAGATAGATAGATAGATAGATAGATAGATAGATAGATAGATAGATAGATAGATAGATAGATAGATAGATAGATAGATAGATAGATAGATAGATAGATAGATAGATAGATAGATAGATAGATAGATAGATAGATAGATAGATAGATAGATAGATAGATAGATAGATAGATAGATAGATAGATAGATAGATAGATAGATAGATAGATAGATAGATAGATAGAGAGAGAGAGAGAGAGAGAGAGAGAGAGAGAGAGAGAGAGAGAGAGAGAGAGACAGTCTGCCATTATTCCACACCTGAGAAAGGTCGTTCATAGCGGAAGTAGAAAGCCCGATCCGCCTTAATATGTCAGTCGCACCGCGTCCATCGGATGAAAAACTCCCCATGTATATTAATTCATTGGTGTACTCCAATAGACCGTACAAAATCAAGAATAGGTCATTATGGCAAGATGAATGAACACATCAAAGACAGTAACTATGAGAATCAGCGCACCACCAGACCCACCAACTAAACATGTCAACAATATAGAACTTGCTCGTGAGGTTTGATAAAGAAATAGAAACACGATGTCAGGAAACCTCTACTGCGACATGCCAATTCTTAAACGTCCGAACATCAGCTTTACAACTAAACAACAATAGATAAGCAGTGTATGTATGCTGCGCTAGCCGTGTCAGAATTGGCATTTACCCAAGGTGCAAGAGGAGAATAAGACCGTGTTAAATGAAGTGTCTAAGAAAGGTCAGATCTGTCACCAGGAGAGATAGAATAAGACATGCTATCTATTACAAATATTGCGGGGAATGTGTTGATTACATTGTAAAACATTTCTTGTTAGGTCATCTCATGAGAATTTCACATGATCGACTCCCACTGCACCCTTATACAGCGTAGGAGGGAATGAAAGATGGTTCATAGAATCGACTTTACTGCACCTGTGGACACCCATACCACCACCCACTCTACTCTCTCTCTCTCTCTCCCCATGTGTGCTGTCCCTTTTCGTTACTGAAAGCACAAACTCTATAGCTCCATCAGTGGCTCCCAAATCCCCTTCGGTGTTGTCGCTGTACTTCCCTTTGTTGCATGAGCTTATTTTCGCCCAGCCTAAGGTGGCTCTTCAGGTTACATCCCTATTTGGATTGGTCTGCAGCTATGTCTTCCACGTTAGGATTATCAACCAAGTTTATCAAACGTAGTTAGATCCAGAGATTTCTTACATTGTGATTTTTGATATTATTGCAACATACGTCTAGTATATTGATATCTTGATCAGCTAGCTGCGGGTTCCAACTTCGTCTCTAGCGGACCCTGTCTTGTGCCGCGGAAGACCAGTGCGTGGTAAGTACTTCTCCAGAGGCATCTCGGATGTTGTAGCGTACATTAAGGGAGTCTGTCCAACGCATTGAATGTCTTCCCCGCGGTCTCTTCCTACCTCGATGGTACCAGACTGCTGTCGCTGTGTTCCATCGTTTCGTCGTAACATGTAACACTTTACACAAGTGTGTCGCCTTCCACCAAGTGGAAAAAGGTTGGGAATCACTGTGCGAGAAAGAGACGGCAGAGGCGTGTACAGTAACACACCTTATACTCTGTCGCCGGAATTATATTTTGTAGTGACATCCGTTTCATCTAGAGAGAGAGAGAGAGAGAAGTTGAATAGGAACAATGACAGAGCGAAGAGAGTGGACAGTGAAAGGAGAAAGAGAGGAATACGATTGGCAAATAGAGAGAGAAAGAAGAGGAATATGGACAATGACAGTGAAAGGAAAGAGGGGAACCTATCTATCTTCAGTCCACATGTCGTTAGACGTCGTGGGGAGGTGTAATTTCCTTTGTTTCATATATTTTTTTGGCAGGTGAAAATCCACTGGTGACTTGCCAGGTTAATCTCAGCATCTGTTAGCCCCTGGAATATACAATCGCAATTTTTGAGACTGGTGGAAGTGGAAGCGTAAATTAGAGCAAGGTAGACCTGCAGCCTGTCAGGCGCCATCTAAGCCGCCCCGCTAACCACATAACCAAGACCTGAAGTTATAGCCTCACAGTCCCCTTTTTTTGTGACATATTCCCTGTGGGGAGAATATCCCTCGAATAATTTGAGTAGATTTTTAACTTGAATTTTACCGATCAGCGGCCGTTAGACCTACTCTTTTCGATTTCCATCTGCAAAGGTATTTTTAACGTGCGCGCCACTGCACACGGGTGTCTGATCTCACTGCTCAGAGATCAGGGGAAATATTTACCGTATGATCCACGTGAAGAAAAATCTTGGTCTCCACCATGATTTGAACCCGCGACCTCCAGCACCCGAGCCGAACACCTTACCTCGAGACCACTGGGAACACGATTGACAAATACATAGAGAGAAGAGGAATATGGACAACGACAGCGAAGAGAGTGGACAGAGAAAGAGGAATAAGATTGGCAGAGAGAGAGAGAAGAATCAAGAAAGCAAGCGTGACAGCAGGAAGAGAGAAGTAAGTTGGACAAATAGAGAGAGACAGAGAGAACAGAGGCATATGAACAATGATAGGGGGAAGAAGAATAAGATGGACACACAGAGAGAAAGGCTGAGAGAGAAATATAGAAGAATATTGACAATGACAGGAGCAAGAGAGGAATCAGATGGACAAATAAAGAGAGACAGAGAGTAGAATAAGATGAACAAAGATTGAGAGAGATTAAAGGCAAGAGTTTGATGAAGGAATAGAAGTGGTAATAAGGGAGTAATGGAAATATCGATTGAGGAGGAAACTCTATCCTAGATCCAACGTTCACTGGTTTGTAGGGCGAGACACAGAAAATGGTGAAAATTGAGAAGAAAAGAAGGAATGAAAAAAAAGGGAACACATTTATCTAGTTTATCTCGGCTGATGTCAGCGCTCCAGTTTCCTTCCCATCCGTACCGCTTCCTCTCCCTCCCGTACGTGCGCTCACCTTCCCCTCCCTCGTCTTGGTTTGTCCAGCTTCTGTTCCTTCGCGAGAAGCAGGCGGAGAGCTCAATGGTTGCCAGAGTACCTGGTCTCAAAATGTGAAGACTTAAAGGTGGTCGGTCGATCCACTGCCGACGAGAATGAAGTGTTCAAGACTTCATTGTATTCAATCCAAACCATTCAGCTTCCCGTCGAACATTTTATCTTATATAATCCAGGGCCATCCGCTGCAGCTATGTCTTAGACAGAAGAGGAGGACTTGTTTGGTTCCATGGAGCTGGTGGATTGTCAGATCTGTTGTCCTAATTCATTCCGTCCGATGAGCCGACACATCGGATCGAGATAATGTCACTGTATTGACTGAAATGGTATCTACAAAATATCATAACTTTTTCCATTCCAAGTTGTATATTTTCATAATTAAATCTACTCTTTCCGGAAGAAAAGGTATTCTATACTTCGTGTAACAAAGATTGGGTATGTACATTGTGTGTTCTTGGTTTTAAGAAAAAAAACTTGATATTTTCATATTCATTTCTAGAAAGATCATTTTGACATTTCAACTTCACATGTCTTCAACAAAATGTGCATTTTGAGAAAATTATTTCTCCAAATAAGTGACACTTGAAGAACATCTTTAATAAGTGACACTTGAAGAACATCTTTAATAAGTGACACTTGAAGAACATCTTTAATAAGTGACACTTGATGAACATCTCAAATAAGTGACGCTTGAAGAACATCTAAAATAAGTGACACTTGAAGAACATCTCTAATAAGTGACACTTGAAGAACATCTCTAATAAGTGACACTTGAAGAACATCTTTAATAAGTGACACTTGAAGAACATCTTTAATAAGTGACACTTGAAGAACATCTCTAATAAGTGACACTTGAAGAACATCTCTAATAAGTGACACTTGAAGAACATCTCTAATACGTGACACTTGAAGAACATCTCTATTAAGTGACACTTGAAGAACATCTCTAATAAGTGACACTTGAAGAACATCTCTAATAAGTGACACTTGAAGAACATCTCTAATAAGTGACACTTGAAGAACATCTTTCCTCGTGGATTATCTTAGAAGGCCGTTGTTATGGTCATGTATTTTTTATGTAACTAAAATATTCAGTTGTAACTAACAATATATGTCTTGTCTTTTTTTTTCTCATAATAATAACTATGTCATTGTAGTGTCCTTTACATTAATTTACACCTCCATTTATCAAATATCTTGAAGCTATTCTATTCGTCATTCTTCTTCTTCTTCTTCTGCGTACGCATATTCGTCATTCAATTGTGAGTAGTTCAGTGTATAATATGGGGTGCATAGTTGTTCTTCTGGGTTCGTCCTGAAAAGAACATCTGCTAGGTTAAGTCATAGTCATAGTTTTATTTTGACACATCCGATTTCAGCAGTGCATTTTTGGGACCAGGTTCGCATTCTCTTTTCGATTCCTAATCTTTTAACCAGGCTCTAATGTTTGAGCTCTGTTTCCAGGGTAGCCAATTGGAGGTGGAATAGGGTCTTGGTTAGTTATGGCTCACTGACCTTCCTGTAAGCAGCCAGCTATGAGTGGCTGGTTGCTGTCAGCTCATTCACTGTTGCATCTTTAGCCCCAATAGTTTAGTATATAATATGTGATGAATAGTTTAGAATATAATATGTGATGAATAGTTTAGTATATAATATGTGATGGATAGTTTAGTATATAATATATGATGGATAGTTTAGTATATACTATGTGATGAATAGTTTAGTATATAATATATGATGAATAGTTTAGTATATAATATGTGATGAATAGTTTAGTATACATGCAATGAATAGTTAAGTATATATGTAATGCATATTTTAGTATATAATATGTGATGAATAGTTTAGTATATAATATGTGATGAATAGTTAAGTATATAATGCAATGAATAGTTAAGTATATATGCAATGCATATTTTAGTATATAATATGTGATGCATATTTTAGTATATAATATGTGATGAATAGTTTAGTATATAATATGCGATGAATAGTTTAGTATATAATATGTGATGAATAATTTAGTATATATGATGAATAGTTTAGTATATAATGTGATGAATAGTTTAGTATATATGCAATGAATATTTTAGTATATATGGGATGAATAGTTTAGTATATATGTGATGAATAGTTTAGTAAATAATATGGTATGAATAGTTAGTATATAATATATGATGAATAGTTTAGTATATAATATGTGATGGATAGTTTAGTATATAATATGTGATGAATAGTTTAGTATATAATATGTGATGAATAATTTAGTATATAATATGTGATGAATAGTTTAGTATATAATATGTGATGAATAGTTTAGTATATAATATGTGACATGCTAATACTACAGTCATGATGATCATCATGCACCATGTCACTGCAGATGACGGAATATAGGTCCAACACTGCATCTGGTTTACCCCGACCAGCTTTTAGGAAATCCTGAATCCATTTGTTTGTAGTACAATTTCAGTAGCAATGTTTTGTTTTTTTCGTTGGTATGACGAGGTTACCAGCCCCATGCACAACCTTATCTAGTTATGTGTCTCGGCCTTCTTGGAAGGAAATTGTGGCCTATTAAGGAGCCATTCAGACGTCGAGGGACTCCAGCGCACGACGGAGATATGGACGTCAGTGTCTGACCAAATCGCCCAGTCCAGGACGAGTCAAATGCTCGTCGCAGCCACTGTTTGATGGCGAGGCATTCGCTACTGCCACTAAAATCCGTACCCGATTATTGACTCAATGAACACACATTTTCGTCACTAATTAGATGACGAGGCGTTCACCTCTCGATTAACAATCTGCTGAGGGACGATCAGTTACTCCAGCGGGCGGCAGAAATCTGGATCGTCTGCGTGCGAACAAATCATCTCTCCAGGCATTGTATGATTCCCCTGGTCCGATTAGATAACGGGAAATTTAGCTGGTAATAGTAACCAACTGCCACCGTTTACAATGCCATTAATTACTGAAGGTAAGTAAGTCTCAAGATGTGTAGTATTGTGTGGACAAAACGTTCACTTTGTCGTATACTCAGTGCTCTCGTGGTAAGTTGTCCGCCTCGGGTGTCTGGGGTCGCGTGTTCGAATCAAGATGGAGACCGATATTTGTCCACATGGATCTTATGGTAAAAATTCCCTTTATCTCTGGGTAATGAGATCGGACTCCTGTGTTCAGTGTCGAGCATGTTAAAAATTCCTTGGCAGTTGGAAATCGAAAAGAGTAGGCTTAACGGCCGCTGCCCGGACAAAATTCAAATACAAAATCTACTTAAGTTATCTGTACCTTTGCCCAGGTGGTTTGTTAAGAACAATAAATAGATGGAGCCTAACTGGCTACGGGTCTACTTAGCTCTAGTGTTTGAGTCTATTAAGATGGACTTGCACGTTGGTAAAAACCACCCTCCAAGAAACTGGTTGTATACAGACTCTGTGGAGTCTTCTAAACCAGTATAAAGACGTTAAGTAAGTTATACCAGCTGTGAATGGAGGTCTGTCTCTTCTTGTCCCCCCCCCCCCCTCTCGCTCCCTCACTATGTCGGATCGTACATGTAATGCACGTATACGTATTCGTGTTGTCCAACATGTTTTTTTTTTTGCAGTGATATTTCCACATTCTTATCCGTGTACTTTTCACATGTACACAATTCTTGAGGAAAAAATATTGGTCGAGGTATGTAACTGTTAGCTCACGCAGGTATTCCGGAGCTCTCTCCAGATCGCGCCTCCTGCCGAGACTTACAGGAGCACTCTTTGATGTTGTGTATTTATAGGAGCGAACCCGGGCACAGGTACGTGGGAAAGAAAGGCCGGGTATGAAGATGCAGATAAATTAGTTTAGTAGCAGACACTGCCGTCGTGGATGGAGTACTGTGGGGGGGGGGGGGGGGGGAAGACGATACCAGCTGACTTCTTGAGTCAGGGTCAGCGAACCATAGCTATCCAAGACACTTCCACATCCAAGTTCCAGCCCTGGAAATAGACTGCATCCGTACGGCCTGACTGAGAGAATAGAAATCAAAGAGGGAAGACAAATGAGGTCTCAAAAATGTGCCGTGCTGAAACCGGCCTCGCTGTAACAAAATGTCCTTTTCAGATCGAGAAACGAATGGGAAAATTGACTGTGCCTCACCTTTTTATATGAGGCGGGGGTGCCCAGTTTCCTTCCACGCTGCCTTGCCTTCTGTAACTGTAAACAAGGTACTCATTTACAACTGAGTTACACTCGAGCAGGCTGTGAGAAGCGAGTTGTTTATCTAATCGCTCTCATAGCGATTCCTGCCTATAACTTCGGTGGTTATTCCCAATGCAGAGGCACGTTTATGACCGAGGAATAACGGTCGCTTACCACTGGAGTCGCCACTCATTGTACAAAGTTTAAACATTTTTTTTACTCGAAATAAACCACAATATAAAAACAACCCAAAAACATGCCTTACTGAGGATTTGAACGCATGCCTTGTTATCAACGACCGACATCCAAACCGGTCGGCCAACCGCTTCTCGTAAAGATGGTTTAACCTAAATGAAAGCTCACGGTAGTCCCATAGCAGACGCTGCAGTCGTGGATAGTGTGTTAGTTTTACAGTAGTGGTAGTCCCTGACAGTATGACTGACTGCAGGTTGATGTTAGAGACTCCATTTATTAGGCTGAAGGTTTTTAAGGAAAGGTCACTTCCTCACGATTTTGACTTTCGTAACATTAAGCCATGTACTTAAATACAGCTCGGTCAACTAGAGTGTCGAAACCAGAATTGAACTCAGTACTGTTGTTGTGCGAAGCTGCCCCTCTACCACTAGATCATGCTTGTCCGTCGACTACCCTTTCCACAGTGGATCTAATCTGTCGTCTTCTGTCTAATCAGGACCAGATGTCATGGATGTGGATTTTAGGCAAAGCGCTTGTCTATCAAGGAATACAAGCGCGAAACGGTGAATTCCACAAATTTCAAGCGTGCGCCCCGCCCCTCCCCCCTCCCACGAGGAGACCAGCATCTTGATAGTCACATCTTGATATATATAAATGATTTGGACATTGATATGGGATCCATGATTGCAAAATTTGCTGATGACACAAAACTATGCAGTAGTATCTCATCTAAAGCGGAAGTGGATATATTGATGTCGGATTTAGATACAATTCGAGAATGGTCTGTAAGCTGGCAAATGGAGTTTAATGTAGATACATGTACAGTCATCTACATGGGTAGATCCAATATGGAACATAATTACAGAATGGGAGAAAACAATATTAGAAAGATAGATAAGGAAAGGGACCTAGGGGTTGTAATAGATCATACAGGAAAGGTGAGTGTGCAAGTTAAGGTAGCAGTGAAAAAGGCAAATGCAATGTTAGGTATGATAAAAAGAAATATTAAACATAGGAGCAAGGAAGTGATCGTCAAACTGTATAAAGCTTTAGTTAGACCTAGACTGGAGTACTGTGTACAGGTGTGGAGTCCTTATCATAGAGGGGGCATAAACATGCTAGAAAGAATACAAAAAAGAGCGACATAGATGATAGTGGGATTCCAGAATTACAGTTATGAGGAACGACTCAGAAAAACCGGCCTACGGTGTCTCGAAGAGAGAAGAATTCGTGGTGACTTAATACAGGTTTATAAGATGATCAGAGGAATGGATAAATTACACTATAACAAGTTTTTTTAAATACAGCCACCTACAATAACACGAGGGCATAGCTACAAGCTGACTAAAGAGAGGTCCAGATTAGATATTAGGAAATATTTTTTTAGTCAGAGAGTGGTGTCTGCTTGGAATGCATTGCCAGGGGAGGTAGTGGAGGCAGGAACAGTTAATGCATTTAAGAATAAACTGGATGCGCATAGCTTTTAGATCAAGGTGATGTAAATGTAACTGGTTGTATACAGACTCTACAGGGTCTTCTAAACCAGTATAAAGACGTTAAGTTAAGTTATTAGAGATGGACGAAAAGCTCGAAGATCCTGTGTACACGATGTGTACATAAAAGAACTATTGACTTGAAAATCGGAAAGAGTCCACTGTTAGCAAAAATGTAATAAAATTCTTACCCAATACGCAACATACCTTCCCCTAGGCCTAGTAAGTCACAGGATACAAACAGGAAAAAAAGAACTGAACAAAAATAAAGCACACACTATGGATAATTTCTGTTTACCTGGCAGCAGGCATAACCCGTTAATACAAGGATTTCAAGTAAGATGCCGCCATCTCCACACCCAAGGCCAGATGCTATGGATCTTTAACGTTTTCTGTATCTTGTCTAGAATCGTATGCTAGAATCCCACAAGCTTTGCGCTGTCCGTCATGTTTGTTTGCTTCGAACAATTTACCCTCAGTATCTATCTATATATCTGTCTGTCCGTCATGTTTGTTTGCTTCGAACAATATACCCTCAGTATCTATCTATCTGTCTGTCCGTCCGTCATGTTTGTTTGCTTCGAACAATATACCCTCAGTATCTATATATCTGTCTGTCTGTCTGTCATTTTTGTTTGCTTCGAACAATTTACCCTCAGTATCTATCTGTCTATCTATCTGTCTGTCTGTGTCTGTCTGTCTGTCTGTCTGTCTGTCTGTCTGTCTGTCTGTCTGTCTGTCTGTCTGTCTGTCTGTCTGTCTGTCTGTCTGTCTGTCCGTCCGTCCGTCCGTCCGTCCGTCCGTCCGTCCGTCCGTCCGTCCGTCTGTCTGTCTGTCCATATCTGTCTTTCTGTCTAGTGGACTTGAGTATGTATACAACCAGTTTCTTAGAGGGTGGTTAACAGATGTGCGAGTCCATCTTAATAGACTCAATTTACACTAGTGTAAAGTAGACCCGCAGCCAGTTAGGCGCCATCTATGATAATATTAACAAACTACCTAACCATGGCCAGTGTTATGCCATGTCACACAGTTAGTCGCCTCTCACGACATGCTCTCTGTGGGGCAATGGTGCTATTATTGTCTTTGTTATACACAAAGATCCTTCTCATGGCTTATGGTTTCACTACCATCCATTTTTCCTTATCTAAGATCCGTCACATTTCATCCATGTCTTTGCCCTTTCAATGTCTTGCCTTTTCGCCCGTCTGCTTGAAGCCTTGTGACCCTTGCTGTGCTGAGAATACGAGGTTGGGAGAGTATCGTGTAATATCCGGTGGAGGGAGGGGCGGGCAGGAGGAAGTCGGCTACAGTCCGAGCATAAATGTCCTTGAGTAGTGATAACATGGACTGGATTCTGGTGTGCAGTTAAACGGAACGTTGAACCCCGTCATGGACTGGTCTCCCACGGCTTGAGCCAGGCATGCAATGCAGCAGAATAATAACCGATAGAAAGCACATGAAATCCACAGAATAAAGTCCCTGATACCACCTGGTGAAGGAGTTTGGAAATATAATCCGGGCAGGAACCATCAAACATCGGAAAACTCGACACAAACACCAGAGAGTCGAGAGCGCAGCGACATAGGCGCGGTCATCTTACTTTATTTCCTTGACTTAAATTCGCTTCGGTAAACCTGTTTCTAGAAAACTGTTCCAATGACAGGGGAGATAAATATGGAAATTGTAACAATCAATACATCTATCACCTCATGGCTATCCCTCACTACACTCAACACTGAAAGGCGGACTTCCAGCGACTGACGGGCGCTCACTACACTCACCACTGAAAGGCGGACTTCCAGTGACTGACGGGCGCTCACTACACTCACCACTGAAAGGCGGACTTTCAGCGACTGACGGACGCTCACTAACTCACCACTGAAAGGCGGACTTCCAGCGACTGACGGGCGCTCACTACACTCACCACTGAAAGGCGGACTTCCAGCGACTGACGGGCGCTCACTACTCACCACTGAAAGACGGACTTCCAGCGACTGACAGGCGCTCTCGTGGTCTCCCATTAGCTCCGAACCCCGATCTCTTACTGTTGTATGTTTTTATTGGCAGCCGATCTGGTTTCATTCTAAGGCGATGGTCAAACCACTTTACCTTCTGTCCATGCATGTCTTTTTGGGAGGATATTGTCTCCACTGGTAATGTTGATGACTTTTCTCAGTCATCTCATTTCACAGGCTGCAATTTTCTTTTCCTGTGCCTTGGGCAAAGGCCAAGTTTGGCACAGCTAGCACAGAGTTGGTAAGACAATCGTGTTTATCAGTTGTTTTATTTCTTTACTGATGGTTTAAGTAGTAGTGAAAGTTTGTTGGTAACTTGCCTTTTGACATCTGGTTTCGATCTCTCTGCCCAATCGCCCGTCCTCAGTCAAAATGCATCCGCGGTATTTGAACTCCTGCACTCGAATTCAAAAGACCAAAATGAGTCTACACATTTGGCTACCTGGCATAAGGCACTTGGAGCACACACACATACATGACCTTTCGGTCGATGTCAAGCATAGGGTCACCACTACAGTAACTTCCTTTATTGAAAGCATGTATCCGAGCCTTTGCATGTGGCATTGTCAATAGCATATGTTTTACATGATGCGGTTTCTAACAGCGTCTGCTATGTAACAACCTACATACATACGTCAATTTAATAACATTCATTTTTAGAAGCTTAATCCATATTTCAGTTTCTATTCTCTTTCTTGTGTACATATTGTGTACACTATCAACCCCAACTGTGATGATAACTCCACGTAACAACAAACTGATATTTCTAAGTACACATGCAACACCACCAATCCCTCCCCACAATTGTTGTCTCCCCGTACCTTAGGAGGTGAGTGTTGAACGTTGAGTGAATAGAGCGGCACGGAGTGGCTAGAAATCATGTGGGGTCGATTATCTGTTACCTCTCCAGTCTCCTTAATGCTCCCACCCTGTTGGGTTTCACTCTTGTCTCGTTTCTATCTCTCTCTCTCTCTCTCTCTCTCTCTCTCTCTCTCTTATTTTCTTTCTTGCTTGACCCTTCGAGATAGACTCTTTATGAAGATGTTGACTTTGTGAAGCAGAGGTGGAACTTGTTGTTTAGTTGCCCTTGGATTACACAATCTTTTCTTTTTGTCATGGCACAATACATATTATATTATTTTTCTTCATCATCATCCTCTTGTTCTTCTTCTTCTTTATGCAGTTGCTGCCTACAAGTACTGCTGCTGCTGTTCATTCTAAGTGCAGTAACCCTGCAACACAATCGACCAGACAATCAACACAATCCACCAGACTATGATTACAATCCACCAGACTATGATTACAATCCACCAGACTATGATTACAATCCACCAGACTATGATTACAATCCACCAGACTATGATTACAATCCACCAGACTATGATTACAATCCACCAGATAATCAACACAATCCACCAGACTATGATTACAATCCACCAGACTATGATTACAATCCACCAGACTATAATTACAATCCACCAGACTATGATTACAATCCACCAGCCTATGATTACAGTCCACCAGACTATGGTTACAATCCACCAGACTATGATTACAATCCACCAGACTATGATTACAATCCACCAGACTATGATTACAATCCACCAGACTATGATTACAATCCACCAGACTATGATTACAATCCACCAGACTATGATTACAATCCACCAGACTATGATTACAATCCACCAGACTATGATTACAATCCACCAGACTATGATTACAATCCACCAGATAATCAACACAATCCACCAGACTATGATTACAATCCACCAGACTATGATTACAATCCACCAGACTATGATTACAATCCACCAGACTATCAACACAATCCAGACATTCTCTTTGATACATTCTTGGTAGATGATAATTACGGGTGTGAAGTTACATAAAAGTGAGAGTGGAACATAGACATCAATGGAGAATGAGAATAGTTAACTACAACGCAAAGATGTTGTAAACAAGCTGATTATCTGTAGATCCAGCTGAAGACTTTCAGTTAAAACAGAATAACAAGCTGATTATCTGTAGATCCAGCTGAAGACTTTCAGTTAAAACAGAATAATCTCCTTTCACTTTTTTTTTTCATTTTCTTTTTTTCATTTTCTCATTGTTTTTACTTTTTCTTATTTTTTTCCTTATTGTTTTTTTGTTACACGATTGTCTCTCTAAAACTAATGTCTCCTATTTTATGATGGCATATGACGTCAAAAGTAGGTTTTGACGGAATGACAGAATTTGAACCTTCCAGTCAATATCCATGTTTCAGTGCGACAGGTGGCAGTAGAGGGACAGTCTGACTATGTGTAGACATGGAAGTGTGTTTGAAGCAGAGGTGTGTAATCCATGAAGAATAAAATGCACCCATTGACATTCATCAACGCTTGCTGAATGTCTACGGAGACCAAACAGTGGGTTTTAATCCACAGTGAGTCGGTGTGTAGCGCATTTCAGCAGTAGCGAAAGCAATATGAATGACGAGCCACGTTCTTGACAGCCATGCACAGCTGTCACACCAAGCAATGAGGATCGTCTCCATCAGCTCTCAGGGCAGTGGATTATGACCAGGGAACAGTGGGCCACCTTGTCTTCTGCAGTATTTTACCAGCGCAGTATTTTTTTGTTGTGTTTTTTTTAAATTTCTCTATTCCCCAAGACAGTGTGCGTTGCACTACGGTTTTTATTTTGCACCTGTCGGCCCAGTGCATCCGACTTCGGCATGCATTTTATGTAAGGGTCTGCTTCCCTTTGTATTTTCTGAGGGTTTGCTTCCCAGGGATAACGGTCGGTGCTGTAGCTAAAAATGTGCTCTATCAAGCAGTGTTATTGTGTTCTTTGTGTTATGGTTTTCAGGGAATAAAACAGGAAGTATTAGTTGTGGAGCAACCCTTGTCTAACTGATAGAATTTCAGAATTGAGAGACTACATATATGGATATTTTCTAGGGCTTCTTTTGAAACCTAGAAGGCTACTCCTCACTCAAAAGGTTATTTTTCTCTCTAAATGGTGAGGCATGTAACCCCATGAATTGGAGAGTCTTTTACATTAGAGGAGTCAACCCGTACTTTAAATAGTTTCTGAAAACAGTCTTAGCATGGTAGTGGTCCTATCCTTGTCTCGGTCACATACCTAGTCTTTTTTCCTAGAGGGGGCATGATAATAGTTGTCCATTGCAAGCGAAGGTGGCAATATCATCAGACATGTGCTGCAAGATGAGCTCTCATGAGACTAAAGTCCATTCCTGGCATGGCAGATGGATACACATAGGAGTTAACTATGTGGTGATTGTACGTTCTGTTTGTTTAGCTCCAGCCTTCTCTAACGATAATATTTCACACAGCGATTTGAGCACCTTACGTGATTCTGACAACGCTAGATGGAATGATTATGTATGTACAAGGATCTACGAGCAAGTGACATCAATGTTGAAGCTCTTCAGAGACATTCTTAGAGGAGTCTCTAGCATTTCTTCTATCCCCCTGTAGGATATCTGCCATTCAGCAGCTGCTTTGAGAGGCCTTCATTGAGAATGTGCGCCATTTGCATAAATGTATTAATGCTGAACATTTTTGATGTCACCCTGCCAGACACATGATATAGGTTGATGGGAACCAGATGGCCCTCAGACTGCGTGGTTCAGACTCACAGCTCTAGACAGTCATAATATCATTTTTGTTTTTAAGGGGTTTGCTTATTTTTAATATTTGAAATATTTGCTATCCTGGTATTCAGACAGGTTATGTCTGCTGCCATGTAGCCGAAGCAATCCACAGCTTCTTATTTTAAAAACTAATTAACTACTAAGCTTGAGGAAAGATAGGTGACGTATTGGGTAGGAATTTGATTATTTTTGTAAATTTTTGTCTGGCTGAAAGGCACAGATATTGCTGCCTCGCTGGAAATACGACGTCACAAACAGAATGAAAACAAGAAAGAAACAAACATTATGGAGGTATGGATTGAAAGTATCAACAACCCAGTCATACAGATAGCACACAAAAGAAGGTTACACCAAACCCACGGCTTTTAACAACATATCTTGATATATTATTCTCAATATTACTAGAAAGTCTTTAATTGTGACCAGACCAACAGAAATGTCACATTGATGTACACACAGGATATTATTCTGAGACAGCATGGCAGTTTTGGGATTGGTGGAATGCTTGTTTGTTGGTTTCATTGTTGAATATCAAGTAGCCACGGTTATTATGGATACAATTTCAGCCAAGAGATGCATTTTCATGGAGCGGATAAATGGTCATGAATAATAATCTGCATTATCATTGAGGTGAACATGGTGGTGGTGTTATTGTTGCTGCAGTTTAGAGATGATGAGACTGAATTATTGTAGTGTGTTTTAAAAAGTCTAGTTAGAACTGTTCTTTGACTTAGTTTTCAGTATATGAGAATCATTGTAGTTCATATTTATATCATTTGTCTTTCATTGTGTGAGAATCTTTGTGGAAACTTTGTCTTTCATCTTTTGAAGAGGAGTCATTGTTGGGACTTTGTGTTTCATTGTGGCAGAATTGGTTTCAGGACTTTTTCTTTCATTATATGAAAATTATTAAGTGGAGTTTTATCTTTTGAGATCTGTCAAAGGGGCTTTATCTCTTATCTTTCTGCTAATTCATAGGCACCTCATCTCTCTTCTTGTTTAGAGAGAGGTTGTCTTCCCTCTTCTTCTGCTTTCGTTCTCAATTTCTCGCTACCGAGTCCTAAATAGGGCTTTGCAAATTAGCGGGATGTAGTCGAGAACGAAATGCGTTGTGTCATTAGTTTACAGCTTGACTGCGATATTTGCACATTTCGGGGCGACATATCCATCTTCGACAGTCTTCCCTCTAATTCTTAGACACCTCATCTCTTTCCTTGTTTGTAGAAACATTGTCTTTCTCTCTAATTCGTAGGCGCTTGTCTTTCATATAATATGTAGGCACTTCATTTCTATTTGTAGACACATTCTTTCCTTTTGTGAGAACCATCTGGAATACCCAGGGTAAGAGAAATAGAGATAGACTAAAACGCACTTGGAGAAGAGTGATCATGACAGACATAATAAAGGAGATACAGAAGATATGGAGAGTGTTGGAATGGATAACACAGCACAAGAAGACTTGACTTAGCAACCAGCACTTTTATAGGACATATGCTTAGATGGAATTTAATTGGAGTACACGAGTTTTTCCTCAATTCTTCTCCCAGCTCTCACAGCATTTATATCCGCGTGTTAGACAATTGATCGATGGGGAAGCATATACGTCAGTGTTAGTTTTTTTTCAAAAGAAGTAGAAAAAAAAAAGTCATTTAACAAAGTCTGGAAAAACCAAGCTGAAATAAATATTGACATTTTCTTCACTTGTGAAATCCAGCGTCTGCATGTTTTACTGTTATGGAAAATATATGACTTGGTGCAAAATTTATTGTGTTGATCATGCTCAAGATTCCTTTAAATATACACACACATATATATATATATATTTATTAGTAGCTTTGAATTGACAGAATATGCCATCATCATCATCTTGTTGATCAGTATTAAGACTGGTTGTAAGCTTGTCTGAGCATATCTCTTTATTTGACACTATCCTCTGGTTGATCAGTATTAAGATTGGTTGTAAGGTTGTCTGAGCATATCTCTTTATTTGACACTATCTTCTGGTTGATCAGTATTAAGATTGGTTGTAAGCTTGTCTGAGCATATCTCTTTATTTGACACTATCTTCTGGTTGATCAGTATTAAGATTGGTTGTAAGCTTGTCTGAGCATATCTCTTTATTTGACACTATCTTCTGGTTGATCAGTATTAAGATTGGTTGTAAGCTTGTCTGAGCATATCTCTTTATTTGACACTATCTTCTGGTTGATCAGTATTAAGATTGGTTGTAAGCTTGTCTGAGCATATCTCTTTATTTGACACTATCTTCTGGTTGATCAGTATTAAGATTGGTTGTAAGGTCTGAACATGTCTCTCCATTTGGCCCTATCTGCTGCTCACTTCACTTCAGCATGTGTTCATAATGTTTCTTCATATCTGAGATGTAAAAGTGAGTCTTGGTCGCTTTCTTCCTATTTTCCTCTGGATCTTGCCCTCTAGCATCTTTTGTAGAAGACTTTCATGCTGCATAATGTATCCCAGCCAACTTATTCAATGTTTTTCTCTCATTTTCAGTATTTATTTTTGTTGCGCTTATCACAGTGAGGACATTGTCATTGGATCTTATTTCTGTGCAACTCGTTACATTCTATGGTAGCACCACATTAAAAAAAGTTCCAGGCTTTTTTCATTCTCCTTTGCTGAGTTTATGTGTCAGCCCCATACAGTGCAATTGACCATACATGAGTATTTTTGTGTGCGTGTGCGTTTGCCTTATTTCTCTATTCCCCAAGGCTGTGTGCGTTGCACTACAGTTTTTATTTACATACTGCATCTGACTTCGACATGCATTTTATGTAAGGGTCTGCTTCCTTCTGCATTTTCTAAGGGTTTGCTTCCCCGGAATAATGGCTGCTGCTGTGATGGTGATTGAACCCAGCACCTTCGGTTTGTGAGCCGTGGCACTTAACCACTAACCCACACCGTCCCCACATGAGTAGTGATACATATTTTCCTCAGTTCTCTCATAATATTCCTTGAGGTTAGCAATTTATGTTTTTCTTTGAAGGCCTTTTTTGCCAATGCAATTTCCGTCCTGTCTCATTGTGGACATCTTCTGTTATGGTTTGCCCTAAATATGTAAAATTCTGTACTTATTTGATTATTTCTCCATTGATGATTATATGCATTTGCCAATGTTGCTTGACTATTAACAAAGTCTTTGTCTTCAATGTGTTCATTTTCATGCTAAACTCTTTGGCAGTGGGGTTAATTTTTTGCAAACAGCCTATGCAATGTCCTACTGACAAGAAAGTAGAGATGACGCTAAAAATACAAATTCTTGAATGTGCCATATTGATGTTATTTGTTGGCACTTTCCCTTGTGAGAATCAGGTCAGGTCATCCCGTAACCGGTGAGGTCGTTGGGGCACACATGAAGTCATCCTCACAACTTCACGCCATCCCTCTCTGTCAGAAGCCTCTGCCTGTGACTCTTCTGGTCGGAGACTGGTCCATTCTTTTATGTTGTCTTCCCATCTCTTTTTGGGCTGGCCTCTTCGTCGTCTGCCATGCACCTTCCCGTGGAGGATTGTGTTTGCAAGACCATTTGATCTCGATATGTGATCGTACCAAGTGAGTTTCCTTCTTTTGACAGTTGCCAAGAGATCTTCGAATACCCATGTGTAAAATATTATTTCAAAAATTGAACACAATATATGTTATCTCCACACTCAAACAGTACGTAAGCATTGAATGCAATGTAATTGGAATAGGTTTAGTCATAACCAGTTTGCTTTTTTCACCTGAGTAGTACCCGGGTTGGAAAGAATAGAATCTGTAACCTTCCAAGCTTGTTGTAAAAGGCAATTAAGTACACACTGGTGACAGATTGCTACATAATCATCAAAACCCTTTGTAGGAAACAGTAGAGCTCAAGGTTAACCAGCTGATCAGTGTTAGCGCTCAGGATAGTGATGCCGTCAAATATATTGATCGACATGTGTTGCACACTTAGATATCTGGTTGGAGTTTCTCGGCTCGAGTGATAGGTCAGGATGTTGCTGATCGTAGCGGAGCATACAGGACAGCAACTTCCAGTATGAGAATGAAGATTGAAACAGGACCTCCTCTCTGAGATGGCTATCTTAGACCCTTTAAAAAAAGTACACAAGAGCTGGCAAGGGCATCAGTCAATGACAGCTGCAGAGGCTTTAAACCTGCTTGTGGGGGAGGGGCGCTGGGTGTAGATCTACTGTCCTAGTTATATTGGGGGTTCAAGGCAACAAAAGAGCTGACATCCATGCTTCATTCACAAGCCTATTGTGGGAACATTGGATATGGATAGGAGTGAAATTTTAAAGTCTTATCGATGGCCACATGTTGGTTGATGAATGATGACACCGCAGTGGATGAAACAGAAATTCACAAAACTACAGAACTTTGAAATCAAATGTGGTTCAAATGGATAGGACGGAGCACGAGTGTTAATAACCAATGGACTACATGAACATCAGTATCCACAGCCTTCAGTATTTACTGAGAGAGACTGAGCAGCTGTAGGCATACCCGGAGAGCAGTGAATCGATTCTTAGGGACAGAACATAACAGACGAAACTTGTACATGATGCTGGCAAATGCATCAGAAAAAAACCTTTGCTATTGAAATTGCCAGGGTTCCTATAATAAGACCATCCGTAGTGGTGGGTTAGGGTGAGGTGACTTCTTCTTTTTTTTGTTCTCAATCTCCCGCTACCAAGCCCTGGAAAGGGCTTTGCAAGTAGCAAGATGTCCGGAGAACGGAATGTGTTGTGTCGTAGTTTACAGTTTGATTGCGATATTTGCACTTTTCGGTCCGGCACATCTGACTTCAGCAGACATTTTTGAGTACTGGGCTAGCTTTCCCTCTTCAATCTCTTTTCCTTAGCCAGCCTGCCTTGTTGCAGCATGTTATCAAGGATCACTGCGTGGAGGTGTAGAAGGGTCTTGGTAGCTCTGGTACGCTGGCCCTGACGCTAGCAGTCAGCTATGGGTTACCGACCACTGCAGCTTATGGACTGCTCAGCATCTTGATCCCAGGTGAGGTGACTAATTTACAATTACTTCCAATTTTTGTCAATATATTTCTATATTTCTGTTTTGACTGTTCACAGAATAGTTGATTTCTGCGGAGGTCTAATGAATCCATTATGTTCCTGCGTCACCACGACATTTGTAGCACCAACTTGCACTGTCCTAATATCTCAGCACCTCACAGCTGAATAGGCACGAGCCTGGGATAGTGAAGGAAGAGGCTTATCAGCCTCAGACTACAGCAGAAGCCGAACAATTACAGCAAGGTCACATCTGGTATCAACTGAAACCATGCTGAAGAGAAAATTTGACGAAACCGTGGATGATGGTGGTGATCCTGACAGTATCACAACCTCAAATGGACAACTAGGAAGTGATGATAGCAATTGCAGTGCAGGCAGTACAGATGCTCTGGCACCTGAAGGTATGTATCTATCTGCCTCTTCTTATATATTTTACCTGTGTCTCTAGGATGTGAAGACTAGCAGCAAAGTCAGGTGCAACATACTGACCAAGACTCCCACCTCATATTCACACAGTGCTTCTGAATATAGGCTGTGTTTCAACAGCCTGGTCAATGAGGTGGGAATCAACACTGTGATGTTGTAGTGGTGAGCCATCTGAGAAGCGGCATATTGCATTACATCTAGGGGATTCAGGTCTACCTTCTTCAGTATGCTTTGGGGTATAAAAAGAGCCACTGTCACCTGCTACCAAATGAACGATGTCAAGAGAGAAATTAACTCAGGAGCTTCCACAATCAAGAAGATATGCATACCACCATAGCTAGTGGCCGCTGGAAATGGATTGGCCACACCCTAAGAAAAAATTCTAGACGTTATCACCAGAACTTCCATTGTATGGACTCAGAGAGAAGGGTGAAAAAAAACAGACCTAAGACAACTTGGTCTAGAACAGTAGAAGCTGAAATGGAAATCATGAATCGGAGCTAGCTTCCATACAAAGGATGTCTGCAGATGAAGTGAAGTGGAGGAGCCTCACATTGCACTACAGCCAGGAGAAGGTCCCCTATCCACCTTTTCAAGTATGTCTCGGGATAGAAGAAGAGCCAATGTTGTAAGTCGCTACCAAAGAAATGTCAAGAATTCACTCAACTCTGCTCGAGTAGCTTCAAACAACCACAACCTGGAACATGCAGAGGAAGGTGAACCTTGGTCCTCCTAGCCATAGTGCAATGCTAGGCTTCTTAATAGGCTCACAACTATGGGGATCACAGTGACCTCGTTGACCAAATTGCTGTGACACAGCCTGGTTCTACTAGGTGCACTACAAAGAAGGGAGATATCAGGTCTTGGTCATTATGTTTCACCTGACCCTGATGTTATTCGTCTCTCCCACTGTGCTCATTAAGTCTACTAACATTATTATCAATAATAAGGTATAATCCATAGCAACCATATGATGGTTCAAAGCGCTACAGTATTAACAAAAATCAAGCAATCAGTCAATCAATTAATCAATAAATCAAAACCTTTCAGCTTAGATGCTTAGATCTTCAACAAATGCACATGAAGTCCTCCTTTCCTGTGTCATTGTATCTAACTCAGTCCACGTCTTACCCATTTCCTCTGTTTGCCACTACCTCTCTTTTCCATGTGTGTTTTGGTCTACCTCTACATCGCTTGCCCTGGTGATTCTAGAACAGAGTCTGTCTTGTAATGCTATCAGCCGATCTCCTTATTACTGTGTGTCCTATCTAGTGCCGGCCCTTTCTTTCACGTCAAATACCACTCGTATCTGTCCGATCCTTTCCGACAGTTATACATTAAGAACTTTGTCACGCCATTTCATTCCTTCTATTCGATAGAGGCACCCATTGATGAAATATATCCTATTCCTGTTATCTTTTTGAAATTCTTTTTGATAGGGGCTGCACTAAATTTTAATCCAGATCCACGCTCATTCCTTCATGAAACATACATGCATTAGATTCTCAATGATCGACCACAGCAAAAACAAAACAAAACACTTTACATTCTTGACATGGGTTTTGTTTTTGTCCTCGTGGTGCCAACATGCACACTTTTTCATTTGTAGTAATTTCACATGCAATCAAATTGATTATTTATTGTTTGGTATGCCCTTTTTCATAAAGGGTATACCGTGGTTCACATGTTCTTGGCCATTCACTTCCTTGTAATGACCGGTAACTTAAACCGTACAGTATTGCTGTCATATACCATGTTTTGATTTTTGTTGTGATTTAATTGTTTAAATTTGTTATTTGTCCCTGATGAAGGTCTTGTGCTGTAATGTGGGTTTCATTTTGTTTTTGCCCTTGTGTGGTCACTGAGCATTACTTAAATGTTTTCACTACTGCCACAGCTTCAATTTATTTTTAAAAAAAATATGAATGTGAGTCTCTCAAAATTGGTTGTCTGTGAGACTGAAAAGATATTGTACTTTTCAACACAGTATGGATAGCTTATTGAGTCAACTACGAGGCGTATTCAAATGAAACCGGACGGAACTGCAACAAGTGAATATACGTACGATGTGCATGTTGACGTCACTTCTGGTGTAAACAGCACATACCAACCGTCAAGTTTGCAAAATTTCATTATCCTCCAATTCATAGTTTCCCCAGTAGACCGTTGAAAACATGACGGATGTGATATAGAATCCATCCAGAGTTAATCAGCGAGCGATGGTTTGGTTTCTAACAGCTGAAGGATGTTGACCAGTTGACATTCATCGTAGAATGCAGGCAGTGTATGGTGACAAAAGTGTGTCGAGGACAACAGTGAAGAAGTGGACAATGATGTTTGAAGAAGGACGCGGGTTAACGAAAGACCAAGTTAGGCGCATATTGTTGCGTCAGCACATGCCATCGCCAAAATTGATGCATTGATTCGGGTGGACCATCGCCAAAATTGATGCATTAATTCGGGTGGACCATCGCCGAAACTTACGTTCGCTAGCAGAGGAATTCGCTGTGTCGCTAGGGACAGTTCAAATGGTAACCACTGCAGCAAGAAACTGAAGTGTCAGAAGGTATATTCACAATAGGTACCTCGGTTGCTGACCAACCATCATAAGCAAGAATGCATGGGGTGAAGTTTGAACCACTTGCTGCGATACAAAGAGGAGGGTGATTCATTTCTTTTGTGCATAGTGGCAGGTGAACATGCCTCGGTCGACATCCTTCAGTTGTTAGAAAAGAAACCGAATCAGCGCTCGCTGATCAACTCTTGATGGATTCTGTATCACACCCGCCATGTTTTCAATGATCTGCTGAGAAAACTATGAGCCAGAGGATAATGAAATTTTACAAACTTGATGGTATGTGCTGTATACACCAGAAGTGACGTCATCATGCGCATCGTACATACGTTCTCTTGGTGCAGTTAGGTCCGGTTTCATTTGAATACGCCCTGTATTTGGCACCAAAGCAAATACTCGACACAGGCAGCAATGGTAATAATTGTTATCACTATTCTTTAAAGCAAATATCCACGTGGAACTAACATTCGGAACTGTCTAAGCTGCAATGCCAGACCAGGTAAGAAGGCAGAGAAGCTGTAAGGGCAGAGGGCCACACCTGGAAAAGGCTGTGGACTTTGTCCCGAGAACCAGACAGCAGAACTAACATAATCAATTAACCTGAATGTAGAAGTTGACAATGATTCATATATTCTTCTTTCACATACAGTTGCTTCTGGACCATCTCCCTCAAAGAGGATGAAGAAGAAGGTGAACTTCAAGGGAGTGACAGTATTTTACTTCCCTCGAAAGCAGGGCTTCACGTGTGTGCCCAGCGAAGGGGGATCAACTTTAGGTAAATGTGTTTTTTTTTCACCAAGTCCATTTTCACTCCATCAAGAGCATAAGGGCTGCAACTATAATTGGCTCCCTTCAGAAAGCCTGGTCAAAGCGTTTATATGTTCCTATAAATGGTTTATGTGCCATTTTATTGTGCATGATGAGTTTGTCAACTCTGTTGTGCAACTCTACTCTATGGTATATCTTTTTATCTGCTTCTTCATTGTTGTGCATCCTCAAAAGGACTTTTTGTGCCATAGTTTACAATGAGACTGATATTTGGGACCAAAGATGGAGATCAGTGAACATCAGCCAGTGACTCATAGCTTGCTATTTGCATCAGAGTCAGCAAACAAGACCCTATTCCACCTCCAAGTGGCAGCTCTGGAGACAGGCTGGTGTAGTCTGGTTGAGAAAATAAGAATCACAGTGGAAAGGTAAACCCGGTACTCAAAAAGAGCAGCTGAAATCGAATGTGTCATGCTGAGAAATGCAGAAATTGCAGCCTCACGGTAGACTACAACACAAACTCACACAACACTCTTTTCATGGCCAATGCTGAAATGGAACAATTGAATGATACACTTGGTTTGAGCATGGCACATGTTTGGTACCAGGTTTGCCTTCTGTCTTTGATTCCAATTCTCTCATGCAGGTTGCATGGATGCAGCCTCTTTCCAGGGCCAGCAATTGGAGACAGAAAATGTTCATGGACAGCTCTGGTTCAGTGACCATTGCGCAGACTGTTGCTGACTGCTATCATCTCATTCACTGCATTTTCAGCCCCACTTAGTCTCGTTTGATAGCATACATAGAAGGGCCAGTGGATTTGTGTTTCCCTCCTCACTAATAGGAACTGGTATCCAGTCTAGTAGTTTAAATGTGTTTCATGTGAACAAGTATGAGTGAACTCAAAGTTTCATGTGAGCAAGTACGAGGATACTCAAAAGTTTAATGCGAGCAAGTATGAGGGGATTCAAAGTTTTAAGTAAGCAAGTACGAGGGAACTCAAAGTTTCGTATGAGCAATATGAGACTAAATCTGTCTGTTTTTTGGTACAGCAATTTGATGTATTTTATTTCATGTGAGAGTCTATCTTGTTTGGGTCTTGAGATGGCTTGGAGTACACTTCTGAAGTTTGTTAGAATCACTGTTTTTCTTGTATCTATGATTTGGCTCATAAGAATCTGAGTTGCTGCATGAACAGCTGTTTCTTCAGCTCTGAAATTGGTACAGATTTTTCCTGCTGGTATGGAGTGATTTTCTATGTCGCCATTAGATCGTGCGATGTAGATTCCACTGCCTCGTCTTTTATTGCTAACCAAGGCCGATCGATCTGTGTGCGTGTGTGTCCAGGAGTTTCTAGGGAAAGTTTGCCCCTATTTCTCTTGCCTTGGTGTTTCTAGAACAGAGATGGTATTGAAATGTTATCACTTGAAATGTTATCACTTGAAATGTTATCAATTGGTTTCCCTAATCTGTGTCCTATTCAATGTCAGTGTTTTCTCCTCACATCATGTTCTTCTGATATATGTCCACTTCTTTTCAACAGTTTCCCATTAGTGACCGTATGCTGTTTTAATCTCTCTATTCTGTGCCAAGATACATCCGCATTTTGTCACTACCAACATTAACTGATAATACAACTATTGGCACAATTGATAACAAATAGGAGAAGTCTAATAAACCTTTACCACCCTGAGCAAAATAAGTCAAATTCCCCCAGCATCTGAATTATATTTCAGCACATCATATTTTTCTAGGTTGTTCACTTTGAAAACTTGAATTTTTTAGTTTGTCATTGTATAAATATGATTTGTTTGTGTGTAGAGACATAAATAAGTAAAGAACTTGTTGGTGTTATTGTTTTTGTTGTGTGTGTGTTAGTTTCTGAGATACAAGAAGATGAATGTGAAAATTTAAAAAACGGCAAGTACATTTAGATTTGCCCATTTCGCAGAGAATCTGGATCTTCGGAATTTGAAAATCGTCACTGAACACCAATAGTGTTTCTTATAAAATCATCATATCTGTTATTTTCCCTTACAGACGTATTTATTACTGCTAAGTAAACAAATTAAACAGATCCATCTCTGAAAAATATGTTGCAACAACTTACCTTCATCACCCGCAATAATGGAATAATCCATAAGTTGTCCAGAAAAAGAGAACACATTGTTTCAAAATTCTCTTTCCAACTAACTAAACCGGCCATCTTGCTTGTTTACATCTGCAATGACGGCATTGCCTATATTTAGATTCAAAATGGCTGAGTGTTTCAACCGATGTTAATACGTGACACTGCTCTAGAATAATTTTCTTATGGCGATCTGTGAATTTTCTTATAGCTCAGCTGTTTTACCAGACTTTAGGAGGCTGGCGGACATTTTTTTAGGCTGTCCATCTAGACATTAGGGCGGTAAAGACGTTGTAACAACACCTGGATACCAAAAACAAAAAAGATAAAGTGGCTGAATGATGACACCTGCGGTGAAATCCAAGAAAGAACGACATCAAAACTAAACCTCCTTGCAGCAACAACACCGATTGCATATGAGAATTGCAAGGTGTATGACTCACTTAATAAAATGGTTAAATATAACGCTCGCAAAGACAAGAGACAGTTCTTCAACGAACTGGCCACACCAGCTGAAAGTGCAGCAATAGTGGGCAACAGCAGATACCTTCATCAGATCACAAGACAGTTATGCAATAAACCATCTACTATAAATACACCAATCAGAGATAAACATGACAACCTTCTTACTACAGACAAAAAACAGATGAAACGTTGGGCAGAACATTTTACAGAGATATTGAGCAGACCACATCCCACAACAACCCTTGCAAAAGATATGCTCCTCTTACCAGCGTCCTGTGGAGAATTTACACTTGCAGAAATAAAATAAGCCATCCACAAACTACAGAATTTCATGGCAGCAGGGGATAATGAGATAGCTGGTGAAATGTTAAAAACCACAGATTATACCACCCTCACTCATCTACTATCCATCATAAAGGATGTGTGAAAAGAGGAAAAAGCACAGAAAAGTGGAAAGATAGTATTATTGTAAAAATACCAAAGAAAGGAGACTTATCCGATTGTAACAACTGGTGTGGCATAACGCTCCTGTCAGTGCCTGGGAAAGTACTCTGCAGCCTGATATTAGAAAGACTCAGAGAACAGGTAGATGTCATCATAAAAGAAGAACAGGCTGGATTTAGACCAAAGTGTTCTTGCATTTATACAATTTTCACACTCAGAACTATCAAAGAAAAATTAGTAGAAATGCAATCTCCACTAATCATCAACTTCATTGACTTCCAGAACGCCTTTGACAGTCTACACTGTCCAACATTATGGAAAATTCTAAAGAACTATGGCTTTACCCTCAAAATACATAAATATTATCAAGGCCTTGTGATAATTTACGATACTGTGTTCGAACAACCAGATGGCAACACTGAATGGTTTAACATAAAAACAGGAGTGAAACGGATGTATTTTATCACCTCTACTATTTGGCATTGCTATAGATTGAATTATGAAACACTATGCCCATGATAAGCATTTAGGCATAGAATGGACAGATAACAAGACCTTAGAAGGTTTTGATTTTGCAGATGACCTAGCGCTACTAAGTAACACTAATGAAAAAATACAAGAAAATATAAATAGACTATGCCAATGGTCAGAGCAGATATGACTTCAAGTAAATGCCTCAAAGACACAAATCATGGCATCCACAACCACATCGGTTGATATCAAGCTACAGGGGAAATCTCTACCAAATGTCCAACACTACACATACCTGGGAAGCAAAATGATACAAGATGGAGATGGCACAAAAGAAATTTCCGCTAGAATTGCTCTGGCCTCGTGCATCTTTAATCAGCTCACCAACATCTGGAAATCGACACTGAGCAAACATAGCAAGCTCATACTATTCAACTCAATCGTAATATCAGTCCTGACATATGGACGTGAAAGCTGGAAGACAACAAAAGCGCTGGGAAACAAACTAAATATCTTTGAAAATAAATGTTTAAGAAAATTATTGAATATACGCTGGGACCTGTTCATAACTAATGACTAGATAAGAACAGAGCCAAATATACATGTCGACCATCATCCGGAAAAAACGATGGACATACAGCGGACAAGTCCTTAGAATGAACAACCGTCTTCCATTGCAAGCACTCAAATGGACATCAAGGGACGTTCGGAAAAGAAGGAAACCCAAGGAAACACTCAGAAGAATAATCATCCGAGAGGGCTCAACTATGGGCCTCAGCACCATACAAGATCTAAAAACAGTGGTGTCACACCATTCTTAACTGGAGATCATTTGTTTCTGCCTTATGCGCTGTATTTAGCGTGCAAAGAACATAGATTCCGTGCAGTCACCCATTTATGAAAGTCTGCACATTTTATGATTATTTTCCATGTTTCAGAGTCATACAATAGACCATGCTTTACTTTGAAGTTAAATGTTTTTGTGTTGGACTTAATTTTCTTTGTGTTACCATAAGGTCCCCATTTCACTGAAAGCTTTTACCCTTGGTATTTTTATTTTTATATCTGTATCTGTACCTACTACATTGTCTATATTGTTAACCTGATATATGAATGTTTCCACATTTTGGAGAAGTTCTCTCAGTGTAATCTGATTGTCGTTAGCCACATCCATTCTCATAATCTTTGTTGTTTTCTCTTATTTATTTTGTGTCTAAATTTCTATGACCTCTCATCAAGTATACTTATTTTATTTTAACTTAACTTCTTTATACTGGTTTAGAAGACTGCAGAGTCTGCATACAAGTCTAATTTACATTACCTTGCTCTAAAAGCTATGTGCATCCAATTTATTCTTAAATGTATTGTTCCCCTGCCTCCACTGCTTCCTGTGGCAATGCATTCCAAGCATTTACCACTCTCTGACTAAAAAAATATTTCCTTATATCTAATCTGGACCTTTCTTTAGTTAATTTGTAGCTATGCTCTCTTGTTCTTGTGGGTGGTGGTTGAATTTTGAAAAACTTGTTATAGTCTAATTTATCCGTTCCTCTGATCATCTTATACACGTGTATTAAGTCACCTCGAATTCTTCTCTTTTCTAGACACTAGGCCGGGTTTTTCGGAGTCTTTCCTAATAACTGGAATTCCACTACCAGCTTTGTCGCTCTTTTTTGTATTCTTTCCAGCATGTTTATATCCCCTCTATGATAAGGACGGACAGAAGAGCCAAGTAATGACAAGTTTAGGTTGTCGGATGGTTTTCTCAAATTCCATTGAATTTAATTGTTATTGGTTAATGTCGTCTTAATAAATGAGATAATGGGAGAGAGTGAGATAAAGGGAGAGAGTTATATGAAAGGAAAAAGTGAGAGAGTTAGATAAAGGGAGAGAGTTATATGAAAGGAAAAAGGGAGAGAGTTAGATAAAGGGAGAGAGTTATATGAAAGGAAAAAGTGAGAAAAAGGGAGAGAGTTAGATAAAGGGAGAGAGTTATATGAAAGGAAAAAGTGAGAAAAAGGGAGAGAGTTAGATAAAGGGAGAGAGTTATATGAAAGGAAAAAGTGAGAAAAAGGGAGAGAGTTAGATAAAGGGAGAGAGTTATATGAAAGGAAAAAGGGAGAAAAAGGGAGAGAGTTAGATAAAGGGAGAGAGTTATATGAAAGGAAAAAGTGAGAAAAAGGGAGAGAGTTAGATAAAGGGAGAGAGTTATATGAAAGGAAAAAGTGAGAAAAAGGGAGAGAGTTAGATAAAGGGAGAGAGTTATATGAAAGGAAAAAGTGAGAAAAAGGGAGAGAGTTAGATAAAGGGAGAGAGTTATATGAAAGGAAAAAGTGAGAAAAAGGGAGAGAGTTAGATAAAGGGAGAGAGTGGTACAAGAAGATAGTGAGATAAAGGAAGATCATGAGATTAAATGAGAGACAATTAGATGAAGGGAGAGTCAGATAAATTCAGAGAGTCAGGTAAAGATATAAAATGGGTTAAAGGAAGAGGGATAAAGGGATATATAAATTGAGATAGAGGGGGAGATATGAAATGAGTTTATGAGATAAAGGGAGAGATAAAGAGGTAGAGTGACATAAAGGTGGGGAAAGTGAGAAAAAGAAAGGAAGACATTGTGATAAACGGAGGCCATGAGATAAAGGTAGACAGTGAGATAGAGGGTAGAGATTAAAAATAGAAAAGAATTATTATTTTTTTTTTTGGCGTTCGCCTTATTTATCTATTCCCCAAGGCGTGTGTGCGTTACACTGTGGTTTTTATTTTGCGCCTGTCGGCCCAGTGCATCCGACTTCAGCATGCATTTTATGTAAGGGTCTGCTTCCTCCTGCATTTTCTAAGGGTTTGCTTCCCCGGGGTAACGGCCGGTGCTGTGATGGGGATCGAACCCAGCACCTTCTGGTTGTGAGCCGTGCCACTTAACCACTAGGCCACGCCGTCCCCTAAAAGAATTATTTAAAAAAGATTGTGAGGTAAATGTTGATAGATTGAGATCAAGAGAGTCAGATAAAGGGAGAGAGATTACGATATGGAGTGTTAGACGGAGTGAGATAAAAGCTGAGAGTAAGATAAAGCAAGGAATTGAATTGTGTGAGATAAAAGGAGGTTGAGATAAATTGAGAAATAGATAATCCTCTGTTAATAGCGGTTTCTATTTGACAGGTATGTCTGAGAAGCATAGCTTCACTCGTGACTTCTCCTTAACTGACTACAACAAGGAACAGAAGCGTATCCACCGCACCATCCTTACTGAACAGCGACGACAGGGCAAACTGTTCACCTCCCCACTTCTGGCTACCAGCCAGGCTGCCAGTCAAACAGAGGAGGATGTTTCAACTGGGAGTGAGAGTGACAGTGAGTATGATGACTACTACTTCCTTCAGCCTCTTCCGATCCGACAGCGGCGTGTGCTCCTGCGAACAGCGGGAGTGAAGAAGATTGACAATGAAGAGAAAGATGAATGTCGAGACATAAGAGTTTCTAGAAATGTCTGCGGATGTGATTGTAAGCTGTTCTGTGATCCAGCTACCTGTTCGTGCAGTCTGGCTGGTATACAATGCCAAGTTGATCGGTTGTCGTTCCCGTGTGGTTGTACCAAAGACGGATGCAGTAACGCGGCTGGAAGAATTGAATTCAACCCCATTCGGGTCAGGACACACTTTATCCATACTCTGATGAGGCTGGAGCTAGAAAGAAAGGATTCCGACTGCTCACAAGGGAGCTTATCTGCGGCAACAACTTCGTATCTTTCTCAAAAGTCACTATCATCGTCTTGTGCTGAAATTGATGTGGTAGGTGCTATAGGAGAAGAGGGAGAAGTGATAAGCCCTGAGGTTAGTGATGGTGGTAGTGATGATAGTTGTAGTGGGACTAGCACTGATGCTGGTCCCAGTGATGAAATGAAAGGATTGAAGAGCAGATTGAAAATGATGACGGCTGAGGCCATTGATTTGAATATGTACAACAGCAATGAGAAGGGCAGTTGTAGAGACTGCCAGAATACAGACATGTGTAACGTTATGATGCATGATGTCAAGTTTTCTATGGTGACACTGCAGCAGCGACAGCATCAGCAGCATCTCCAGCACCACGCGGTCACTATGGGCCCGCAGCCGGGATATCCAGGAACAGTGGGACCACAATTGCAGCAGCATCATCATCATTTTGGACTCTCACCAGGCATTTCATTGCTGCATCCACCGCCTTCAGCAGCATTGTCACCCCAGCATCAACAACAGCCACCCCAGCACATCTTGCTGTTCAATGATGGAGAGGAAGAGGTCTACCAAGCAGAGAATACAACATCTGTGTACTTTGATATTGATGATAACTCTTATTGTGAAATGAGTGACCCTTCGCCAGAAGTTCTTGATACTCACACTTTCTCCAGCCTCACTCAAGCTGGATTTTCTGGAAAATCTCATGTTTCCCCATCTCAGATGTTCGCTGACACTGGCCTCAACACTCCTAGTACTGAAGCTGTACATAGTCGGACCCCAAACGTGTCCTTGCAGACTTCACTTCTCAAGCCAAGCTGTACTCATGTGAATGGGGTTCGAAATAGTTCATCACCATCTTCTTGCAACACTTTGGGACTGGATCAACAGCATCCATGCGGAATGATGATACATCCACGTGTTCAGCAGGCATCTACAACACCAGCATCTAGCCGCTCTCTACTGAGACCTCCATTTCTACCAGGCACACACCCGCTTGTGTCAAGACATTGTGTGCGATCAGAAAGAGCCTTGACTTCCATTGCAGGACCTCCTCAGCAGAGTGGACTCCTGTCCTGTACTAATTTGGAAAGCAATTTGGAACTTGGTATTCCAAATAACAGTAATAGTATAGTTCATCTAGATCCTGCCTCTAACTTTCTTAGAGAGTTTGTTCATAATGGTGTGAAGGATGTGGTTATTTCAGCACCATTTGTAGTTCATGCAACACCATCTGTTTTTCATGCAGCACCATCTGTTGTTCATGCAGCACCATCTGTAGATCATACAGGACCATCTGCAGTTCATGAAGTACCATCTGTAGTTGATGCAACACCATCTGAAGTTTATGAAATACCATCTGTAGGTCAAACAGCACCATCTGTAGATCATGCAGCACCATCTATAGATCATGCAGAACCATCTGTAGATCATACAGCACAGTCTGTAGATCATGCAGCACCATCTGTAGATCATGCAGCACCATCTGTAGATCATACAGCACAGTCTGTAGATCATGCAGCACCATCTGTAGATCATACAGCACAGTCTGTAGATCATGCAGCACCATCTGTAGATCATACAGCACAGTCTATAGATCATGCAGCATCATCTGTAGATCATGCAGCATCACCAGAATACCAGCTTGAATCAGCTATATTGTCAGACCAACGGCACAACCCTATCAACTCTGCTGTGGCAAGCGTAGACTATGTGAGCCAACCGAGTCATAGCAGCATCTTCTCCTCTCAAACTGGCAACAGTATAGGTACTGCCAGCTTCCAGAATCTCCGAACAGAGCAACAAACCTCATGCTGGAGCACATCGTTGAGCAGTCCCACCCTTAGAGAATACTTTGATGTGACATCTCCTCTTGTAAATACTCTCAGCTCAGCCAGCCAACAAACAACCCCAGAAACCATTTCAATGAACCCGATCTGTGAACAAGAATTCCTTCCATGTACTGTCACTCCCATCCTGACATCTTCAAGCCTCTCCTCCACTGCCAGCACCTGTACTACCATGACAGCCATCACCCACGACCGTTTGGCCAACCACTGCTCTGGAATATCTTCACATATAGATCCTTCTGCCTTCATCACAACCAATTCAGAACTATTATCTTTCCCCAGCTTGGACACGAGCAGCCCAGAAGGAACCTGCCAGAATCTCATATATAACCTACCATATCCTGATACAACCTCCTTGGAGTCACATGCCAGCTTGTCTTTGACATCTTCCACTGCAGAAATCAACCACATATCCACAAGCCCTCAAAGAAGAAATTATTTACCTGAGTCACCACCATTATTTTCACAGGCAGAATCTTCATCACTTTTAACTCAAAATTTGCAGAATACATTATCTTTGCACTCAGAGGATGCTTCATCTTCATCTTTTCTATTCTCTTGTCCTTCTTCATTGTTAACATCAACATCCTCTGTATCTTCATCTAAACACTGCCAGACGGCAGTCAAAGGTCAAACAAACGTTAATCAACACTCAGCATCTACTACAATTCCAAGGCCATCTGAACAGACCTTCCAGAGTTTCTCAGAAGAAATCCATGATTCGCAAAGAAATGCATATCTTAATGTTGACTCACCTATTGAAGAAACAGTGGTGAAGATAGAACACACAGTGCAGAGAGAAGTAACAATGGGGAGAGAAGGAACAAATGACAGAGAAGATACAGTGGAAAAAACAAAAACAGTGGAAAGAGAAGAAAAACAGGATAGTCAAGAAACAACTATGAGAAATAAAACAGTGGAGAGAGAAGGCACAATGGAGAGAGAAGAAACAAAGGCAAGAGAAGGCGCAAAGGAGATAGAAGGTGCAGAGAAGATAGAAGAGGCAGCAGGAGAATACACACACAAGAGAGAAGACACCATTGAGTTACAGAAGGCATCACCTGAGCTTCCCAGTGGGACTGATGTCCATTTAGGAATGTGGAACACAGAGTCGAGCCTGAAAGAACAAAAAGAACTGCAGTGCTCCTATAGAGAAAAAAGATAAAGAACACATTGAGGACACTACAACAGAAGTGAACAAGTGGTAAACTTGAGACATTTGACAGACTAGCAGATTAGCTTAGTTTCTTTTTGTCTACCATGGCTTGTAGAAATCTTCTTTCTTTTTCTTGTTGCTTATAGATTCTACAGCACTGAGTAGCTGGTCCCATGCTCAATCTTCCTTAACCATTTGCAGACCACACTAATGTTGCCAATTTGTGTCTTTCAGTCCAGGACAAGTTCCGCAACTCCACATGTCAAATAATTGTTTTCCTTCCAAATAGAATAAATTAAGATTAAACAAATTGAACTAAAATTATGATTTGAAGATTTTAAGACACATAAATTAAATTATGTATAACATGCAAAATTCATAATACATCTATGTATTAATTAGTATGAAGTGTTAAATGTAATTAATGTGGAGCGGAAAATACAGCAAAATGTTTTTTGGATGCCCATAATAGATGCAAGTATATTTGTGATAGTGCCTCAATAATATTACCACTGCCACTTTTCTTTTGCGTCCCAGTCAGAGTCTAAAGAAGACTTGTATTGAATATCTATGTGTAATCCAGATCATTGGCCTGATAAAGTAGTTCATTTCATGACCATTCAAATCAAATTTCAGTTGCAAAAATGCCACAAGTTTGAACATTCACCACCAAGTTCTTAAATACAGACCTAATGGAAATAGCGCTGCATTAAACTAAACCTGCACATGCGATAGATAGTTGGCCATCTTTGGGCATGAGTGATAACACGGACTGAATCCTGTATGCAGTTTTAAGCAGAATGTTGAATGCCATCTTGGACTGGCTTCCCAGGTTCAACCCAGGCATGCAATGCAGGATAATAAATAGGAAAACACATCAATTCCACATAATAAAGTCCTTGATACCACCTGGTGGAGGAGTTGTGAATTATAATCCGCAAAGGGTTAATGCAGAGGGGAAAATTGGAGAGCATGTTTTTTCCCTGTCACGTGTTTCGCTGATATATCCGTCAATTCATATACACATACCTTTCGTTGTATTGTGTCTCAGTCAAAGTCTGGATTGGGCTCGTGTGTTGAGTATCCATGAGTAATCCAGATTCGTGATCATTGGACTGATCAAATAATAAATCATTTCTACGGTCTTGAAGCTCAGCTTTCGTTGCAATAAATAGGTAAACTTTCAAATCTCGAATATCTGATTTATAATCGACCGGAAATAATCATACAGTTAAACATCAACTGCACATGTAAAATCGTACAAAAAAATAATTAAATTCGGCAAACTAAATTACGAAACAAAAATTCATGTTTCAGATATCCATTTTGATCGAGGCGCTCTGCCATTTTTAGATTATCGGCAGCCAGTGCTGGATGATACAAGCTGTAAAGAGTTAAAGTTGACATCTGAGAGAGTACAAAGGCCAAGCTCTGTGGAGTTATAGATAACTGCTTTATGTTATATATATTCTGGTTCACGCTGTAAGTGTGTGAAGAAGAATGACAAGCCTTTTAGAGTTCCAATAACAAGCTGACCACTGCTTTCTTTAGATATATTCACATTGACATCTAAAAGTGTAGACAGAGTGGATAAGATCTAAGGAAATATCAATGAAAGGCTTTATTTGGATATATTCAAGATAGCATCTGAAAGTGTACACAGAATGGACAAGATCTAAGGAAATACCAATGAAAGGCTTTATTTAGATATATTCAAGTTGACATCTGAAAGTGTACACAGAATGGACAAGATCTAAGGAAATATCAATAATCTTAGGCTTGCCACTGTTTTCTTTAGATATGTTCAAGTTGACATCTGAAAATGTTCAAAAAAAGATGAAGAAAGATACAATTTCAGCAGAGAGACTAGTCTCCAGGATTTCTGTATCCACATTACAATTATCCTTGTCCTTCAACATCATCTTTTTTGAAAATCATCCACGGAGTGGGAGGAAAAAGATGTGAATCGAGATTTCAGAAACATTTTGAATTGTTCAGATGGTTCAAGTTTAGTGTGAATGTATTCATAACTTAGTTGTTTGTCTGAAAATCAACAGGATGGTCTAACTCCTCCATTCATAAGGGACAATTCACACTGTTTAACACAATGTAGAAAACAAAGAGTAATCAGGGTCAGGCGAAACATTTTAATCAAGACAACCCCACCCCACATCCTTGTTCGTGCCCCTGGAAACAGGCTGTGTTACAACAGTTTGACCAACAAGGTGGGGAGCAACACTGTAATCACAGTGGTGAGCATGCTGAGGGACCTCACATTGTACTACAGTCAGAAAGACCCAAAAAAAAACCTCAAGACTCAACTTATCATGAGTAGCTTCAAACAACAATAACAATGAAACTTTCTTCACAAAATATACTCCACATGTATATATATTTATATATATATATATATTAGCCGAAATACACCCCGAAATACAAAGTTGAACAATTTTTTTTTTTATAAAGAGCTTTAACGGGCACTGACTGACATTTTGACCGAAATTAGGTCTTTGCCAAGGACTGGACAAACAAACAAAAAACAAGTGAACTAAGTTGAAAGGATCTGCTATATATTTTATACTGATTTTAATTGAGTTAAATTCACAACTTTTTTGTCACTGTTGTTCCAGTTTATCCAATTCTTGATAAAGACTTAATTTAGGTTGAAATGTCTCTCAAGAAACAAACCAAAGCATAAAAGAGTGGTTGTTTTTTTTTTTTTTTTTTGCGTTCGCCTTATTTATCTATTCCCCAAGGCGTGTGTGCGTTACACTGTGGTTTTTATTTTGCGCCTGTCGGCCCAGTGCATCCGACTTCAGCATGCATTTTATGTAAGGGTCTGCTTCCTCCTGCATTTTCTAAGGGTTTGCTTCCCCGGGGTAACGGCCGGTGCTGTGATGGGGATCGAACCCAGCACCTTCTGGTTGTGAGCCGTGCCACTTAACCACTAGGCCACGCCGTCCCCCGAGTGGTTGTTTGAAACCCCTAAGTTTCAAGTGAACCCTGATCTCAAGGAAGGAAATTTTGAAATTTAGACTCAATGCCCGAACTTCCCTGCCACAGGCGAAGTAAGCCGCAGGAAGTCAAATTTCAAATAGAACCTAGTATGGACATCTTTTGGCTGCCTGGCAGCAGGCAAACACCTGCCTGCCGGAATCCCAAGTATGTAATAGGTCGTCATAAATGTTAAAAGTGGTGACAATTACATGTACCCCATTTTCAGAATCAAGATGCACCTACTTTTCCCTATGTATACGTGACACAGAGAAATCCATGACCTTCAAATATTTGTTTTTAAAAATGATTTGATTATTATTAATTTTGTTCAATAATCCTGATTTTTGTGGCAGTTTTTTTTCCCTCAACCCCCTTGTTGGTCAGTGCCTGCAAACAAAACGAATGTTCAACAAATCATTAATGATTTCTGCTGGTATCTCATTATTGGGCCACACTATCGTTCAATTTGTTCAACCTAGTATAGAAATAGATGGGGATTACTTCCGCTACGATCTGTTGATGAGGTAGCCTCTTCCTAACATGAACTGTATAAAGGTTTCGACATTGTGTCATCAACCTAGCTGTAAATTGGTACCTCACTTATGGTTAAGAAAAGGTGGCAGCGATGAAACACTGGGCACACCCATCCTCATAAAGAGTTGTGACATCGTACAATGAAGTCTTTAACACTTAATCATCGACAGCAGTGTCTGTTATGGGACTACCTTTACTTGGCAACTAACCCAGCACATTTTTATTATTTTGTTTCTCCCTTCTTCTCATTCACCTTGTTTCCGATGGCAGAATACATTGTACTGTGTTTTGCACCTAATGGCCCACTGTGTCTGACTTTGCATAGATTTTGTTAATGGGTTTACTTACCATAAGGGTACGAGAGAGTGAGAATGATGTTGGCACAACTCTTTCCTTGCTGTAGTCCAATTATATTGCTAGTCACATCCTCGGACAAACCATCAAGTCTGATGCTGTCATCATCTTCACATCTTATGGGTAAACAAAGCACAAGTTCTGTACAATATAGAGTGTAGAGATACAAAGATCTCGGACTCAAGTTCTGTATAATATAAATTGTAGAGATACAAAGATCTGAGACTCAGTTTTAGTTTTGTATAATATAGAGTGTAGAGATATACAGATCTGAGACTCAGTTTTGACAATGTTAAGTGTAGAGATATACACAAATAGATCAGAGATTCCGTTTTTTGTACAATTTGGAGTGTATATATAAAAGATCTGAAACTAGATTTTGTACAATGTCAAGTGTAGATCCATACACAAACAGATCTGTGACTCAATGTTGTATAATATAAAGTGTAGAGCTATAAAGATCTGAAACCGGATTTTGTGCAGTGTAGAGATTCCGTTTATGTACAATTCTGAATGTACAACCAAACATATATGAAGTACTCACCATTCTTCCTGTAGTTTGACTCAGATTACCTGAGCTCTGAGTGTACAACCAAACATATATGAAGTACTCACCATTCTTCCTGTAGTTTGACTCAGATTACCTGAGCTCTGAGTGTACAACCAAACATATATGAAGTACTCACCATTCTTCCTGTAGTTTGACTCAGATTATCTGAGCTGTCGCTATGGTATAAACAACTGTCACTTCACCATTACTGTGAGGGACAAAATTGTTGCCCTCTTGCCATTACTGAAAGGACACTCATCTCTTGGCTCTCCATTGCTGGCAGGACTAAATATTTAATGCCTTTCTATTGTTGGCAGAGTCAAATATTTGATGCCTCTCTTGCTGTGAGGGTAAAATATCTGATGCCTCTCTATTGTTGGAAGAGTAAAATATCTGATGGCTCTCTTGCTGGGAGGGTACAATATCTGATGCCTCTTTATTATTTGGAGAATAAAATATCTGATGCCGCTTTATTATTTGGAGAGAAAAATATCTGGTGCCTCTCTATTGTTGGGAGAGTAAAATATTGTATGTCTCTCCTGCTGTGAGGGCCAAATGTCTGATGCCTCACTATTTCTGAAAAGGCTGAATATGCACCACTCCCCTTGTTAGGAGTGCCAAATATTTGTTGTCTCACTATTGCTGGCTGGGCCCTAGGTAACAGAAAAGACAGAACAGATTGCCATGTACCATTGATATGTGCTTTAAAATGTTTTTGCTTATAATTTGATTGTATTAAATCTCATATCCTTGACATGTTTCTCTTCACAGTGCAATATTGTTTAAGCAACTTTGATATAGATCAATCATGCTATTTTGTCATTTTTTCCCAATGTCATTTTTTGAAACCGATGTTGCAAGCTTGGATTTCAAGCCAACGTCATGCATGTTGTTCATTATGTGAAATATTCATATTGTCATCCATTATTTTGATCCATTCGGAGCAAAGGGCCACATCTGTTTGCAGGAAGCCTGTACCAAGGCATTTATGTGCATTTACAAGGGTGACTTCTGCAGCACTCTATTTTTACATGATGATGTTGTCAGTCCCATGCACAACTCCGTTTATTCACCGTTAACAGCAGGTATAGGTAGGTGCAGTGGCTCTGTTCTCTATTCCATAATAAGGAAGCTCCAGCATCCTCAATCTTTATAGTTTACGCGGACAACATCCCTTTTAAAGGTAGTGTTTTTTAGCGCCCAAGTATTTTTGTTGTGAATGAACAGTCGGCCAAATTGGGATTGACTATCAACATGAAGAAAACCAAGTTCCATAATATTAACCTCATCAACAAAGAATATCAACATGAAGAAAACCAAGTTCCATAATATTAACCTCATCAACAAAGAATATCAACATGAAGAAAACCAAGTTCTATAATATTAACCTCATCAACAAAGAATATCAACATGAAGAAAACCAAGTTCTATAATATTAACCTCATCAACAAAGAATATCAACATGAAGAAAACCAAGTTCCATAATATTAACCTCATCAACAGAGAATATCAACATGAAGAAAACCAAGTTCCATAATATTAACTTCATCAACAAAGAATATCAACATGAAGAAAACCAAGTTCAATAATATTAACCTCATCAACAAAGAATATCAACATGAAGAAAACCAAGTTCCATAATATTAACCTCATCAACAAAGAATATCAACATGAAGAAAACCAAGTTCGATAATATTAACCTCATCAACAAAGAATATCAACATGAAGAAAACCAAGTTCCATAATATTAACCTCATCAACAGAGAATATCAACATGAAGAAAACCAAGTTCCATTATATTAACCTCATCAACAAAGAATATCAACATGAAGAAAACCAAGTTCCATAATATAAACCTCATCAACAAAGAATCAATCATGCTGGATGGAGAGCCGTTGGAAGAAGTTGATGCCTTTACCGATATGGGCAGCAGAGTTGACACGTCAGGGAGGGCAGATGCAGATGTAAAGACTAGAATTGGAAAGGCAAGAATGGCATTCCTGACACTAACAACATATGGAGATCCAGAACAAATCAAAATTCACACCAACGTTAGAATATTCAGTGCTAGTGTCAAGTAGATGTTGTAGAAAGGCGATACAACAAAAAATCCAGTCCTTTGTTAACAGGTGCCTATTAAAGATAATGGGCATAGAGTGGCAGGGCATGGTGAGGATAAAGATCTGCGGGAAAGGTGCCAGCAACATCCACTGGAACAACAATTTAAGAGACGAAAATAGGTTGGATAGGACATATGCTGAGGAAGGCACCATCCAACATAGCTAGGCAGGTAACAAGTTAAGAGCAATAATGGTAGAACAAAAAAAATACATAGAGAAGAAATTGTGAGAGTGAATTCAGATTAAATGGTTACACCTGGAGAGAGGCAGAAACAGTAGTCCAGAACCATGTATGCTGGCAAGATGTGGTCAATGGCCTATGCTCTGAGAGGAGTGATTGTTTGATTGATTGACAAGATATTAAGACATTTTTATTTAGTCAGAGAGTGGTGAATGCTTGGAATGCATTGCCACAGAAAATAGTGGAGGCAGTGACAATTAATGCATTTAAGAATAGATAGGATGCACATAGATTTTAGAGAAAGGAAATGTAAAAGAAACTGGTTGTTTACAGACTGCAGATTCTTCTAAACCAGTATAAAGACTTTAAGTTCAGAGTTTTAGACATGGGTTGTATATGGCTCACAGACTCTGATGTAATCATAAGAGTTTAAATATGTGGAAATGCATTGTTCCAATACATTGCTAGAAAACAATAACTACTTATAATGTGGTATCTAAACCTACTTGTCCATGTTTTTATGCTCATCATTTTAATTCTCAGTTCTGCCACAACCTCGCTGTATTATTATGAAATATACAAAAGAGTATCTGTGACTGAAAGGAGCGCAGATTTGCCAAAAGCGAACAATCAACAAATTCCCAAGAGATGTTGTTTTTGTTCTAAGCTACTTGTGCTGATTTAGATAGGTTTATTTGGTAGCGGTTTGCAGTGACTTTTCTTACATCCTAAGGTGTTCTTGAGGAGGTGGACTAGGGTCCTTCTGGCTTTAGTGCAATTCTTGGCACCATAGTAAGCTTATCACTATGGGAATTATAGTGTTGATCCCCACCTTGTTGACCAGACTGCTGTGACACAGCCTATCTACAGGAGCAGAAAAAGGACGTGAAGTGGGGGACTCGATCGGTGTGTTTCATTTTACCCTGATTACACTTTGTTCCCTCCCAAGGGATGACATATCCATATGTTTTTGTATTGTGTTCGATTAAAGTGCTTATTTTTAACTTCATAGATCCTACCTTGTACAGGTCACTTATACACTTATAATGTGTACGACTTGTTCACTATCCTTTAGTGTATCATGTCTCTTATCACCATCTTTTTCTCCTGGCTATTGACTGAATTATGAAGTCAACATCATCAACCAACCAAAATGGAATTCAACAAAACAATTTGATAATCTGGACTTTGCTGATGGGTTGGCACTTCTGTTCCATAACTGTAACCAGATGCAAAGTAAAATAAGTATACTTGGTGAGAGGTCACAGAAATTGGGACTGAAAATACACAGAGAAACAAAAGATGATGGGAATAAATGCAACTAATGACAATCAGATTGTGTTGGCAGATACACTCTTACCAACATGTGTAATTAATTCCTATATTAACTTGGTTGCAATATAGACAAAATAAAAGGTACAGATAATGGTATCAAAATAAGAATACAACAGGTCAGAGGAGGTGTCATAATATTGGGGAACATTGGAAATTAGAAGAAATGAAGTCCAGCACAATAATATAAATCTTGAACTTCAATGTAAAGTTCGTTCTTTAATTTGGCTCTGAAACATGGAGAACAACAATGTTGAAGCTACAGCCTTTGATAAATGAGTGCTTGTACAGAAGCAAGGTATTGAAATTGAATGATAGATCACAACTCTGGAACTATTGGAAAGAACCAGACGGATATCAGTGGAGAAGGCATCGACATTGGATAGAGGAAACCAGTTGATAGCATTACAAGGCAGTCACTGTTCTGGAATCCCCAAGGCATGAGAAGCAGAGGCGAACCAAAACGCACATGGGTAAGAGAGCTCGAGATACACATAAAGAAAACAGGAGAGACATGGACAGAGCTAGAATGGATTGCTCAGGACAGAATGTATTTATTGAAGACCTGTGCTCAACAGGGAGTTGTAAGGTTTTGATATGATTGATTCAGTATACGAACATACAACATTTATATGGGTTCCTCCCTCCAATAATTTTTTTAAGTTACATATTACATAAATATGCTGGATGATACAGGTTATGTAAAGCTGTAGCTGGTTCCAGAATTCCAACAAGTCAATCAAATTAATCCAATATGTGCTGACAAAATAGAAGAAAATGGAACTGGATAGGACATACACTGAGGAAGGAACCGACCAACATAGCTAGGCACGCTCTAATATGGACTCCTTATTAGATGAAAGAGGTAGACCTAAAAATACTGGAGGTGAGAAGGAACTACGGTTAAATGGTTACACCTGGAGAGAGGCAGAAAATACATACTAGGGCCTGGTAAAAAAATCTCTTCATAACCTGATGCCGAAAGGGACAAGGAGGACAACAAGAGAAAAGAAGGTAGATCCTGCCCACAGCAGAAGCGTGATGTAACTGACTTAGTGCAATGTTGTGTGCTGAGCTAATCATTCTGAGGACCACTGTGGCGGACTTACCACCAACAACATACTGGGCCTAGAGAGAGTCCTGAATCCATCAGTTTCAGCTTTGCAATATGGTCAGAAACACACCCAGGGTAGTGTTATGCCGAGTTTGGTACACTCAGCACTGTACAATGCTTTTTGGGTACACTCAGCACTGTACAATACTTATTGGCCACACTCAACACTGTACAATACTTATTGGCCACATTCAGCACAGTACAATGCTTATTGGCCACACTCAGCACGGTACAATGCTTATTGGCCACACTCAGCACAGTACAATGCTTATTGGCCACACTCAGCACAGTACAATGCTTATTGGCCACACTCAGCACAGTACAATGCTTATTGGCCACACTCAGCACAGTACAATGCTTATTGGGTACACTCAGCACTGTACAATGCTTATTGGGTACACTCAGCACTGTACAATACTTATTGGCCACACTCAGCACAGTACAATGCTTATTGGCCACACTCAGCACAGTACAATGCTTATTGGCCACACTCAGCACAGTACAATGCTTATTGGCCACACTCAGCACAGTACAATGCTTATTGGCCACACTCAGCACAGTACAATGCTTATTGGCCACACTCAGCACAGTACAATGCTTATTGGCCACACTCAGCACAGTACGATGCTTATTGGCCACACTCAGCACAGTACAATGCTTATTGGCCACACTCAGCACAGTACAATGCTTATTGGGTACACCCAGTTAAGTACAAAGCTTATTGGGCACACCCAGATAAGTACAAAGCTTATTGGGCACACTCAGTTAAGTACAAAGCTTATTGGGTACACTCAGTTCAGTACGATGTTGAACTGGGACAGGAAACCTGGTGGGCTTACAACCTCTACCAACCCGAGTTTAGAAGCTGTTGGGGACCGATGGAGCAAAGCAGAAGTGAGCGATGGACACATCCCTCGATGTCTCTAGAAATGTCAGTTACCCATGAAGAATTGGGCCATCTAAGAAGCCTGGACTGATTTTATGAGCCATTTGTGGTTTGATAGTGTGAACTTAGATATACGTGACTCAATCTTTGAGACAAGCACATGCCCCTCTTGGCACGACCAATTAGATAGCTGTCGGGTACACATGAAGCAGAGCAGATGTGAGGGACAGACTCAACTGTCGACTTCTGTGTCTGCTTGCTCAGGCAGTGATAGCAGCGTTCTGTGAAGAACGGACACCACCTATTGGCATTCTGCAGACAAAACATGTGTTGCATCGGCAGGCCAGTAACAGTAGTTAGAAACAGTATCCTAACCTCTCGTCTCCTATTTGCTCCTAACAAAGCATAGAACCACCACTGAAGCTGGCCCATAGCAGTACTCTTGGAGTGGTAATATCTGTAACAATTTGTTTTACATGATCCAATTCCTAACCCAATCCACAACCTTCTTTAGTCACCTTATCAACACGCTTGTAGGTTTACAGCAGTCCTCTTTCATACTCCCTAGTTGCAAATTACTTGTGTATAATTTTGTTTATATTATCCACTGCATTTTCTTGTGTTTATTCGGTATATATATATATATATATATATATATATATATATATATATATACACACACACACAGACAATGTTTTCTTTTAAAATAATCGTTAACATATATAGACCTCATAACTACATATATATACGTGTGTGTGTGTATATATATATATATATATATATATATATATATATATATATATATATATATATATATATAATTGTTCTTTGTAGCTGTATAATTCTATATTGTTATAAAATGTATTAAAAAAAACATGTATTTATATTTGTGATTATATTATATTATTTATCGTTACTGTTATTGCAGACATGGCAAGCTGTGAAAAACAAACGCATTTTTTGGAGAGAAAAAAATGTTGGTGTTGTACGTGTTTGATGTTGTGAACAAATGTTTATGCCACATAACCGGTTCTAGTTGTATTTACTGCTTCTTTTGATTGTGAGTGTTTTTGTTAATTTTTGCAGTTACTATGGCTACTCGTCATCGATATGTGCTTTTATATATTTCATTAGGAAAATATATCCGCCATTATAGTTGTTGATCTTGAAGGAACACTGCACCAAAGCTTTTATGTGCTCTTGTTTTACATAATGAAGTTGCTAGCCCCCATGTGCAACTCTAGTTAGTCACCTTTTACAATATGCAATTTATAGTGATGTGGTCCTAATCTTTTCTCCCAATTTAGGATTACAGAATCCATTGGGTCAATGGCTACTAGTTGTGTGTTAAAAGTTATGAGCTTCTTCTTCTTTTTCTTCGTACACTGTCAGACGTCAACTTGAATTTGTTCGAAGAAAGCAGCTGTCATCCTGAGGCTGTCGACACTGCCATAGAGCTTGTCTAGTGTTGACACTGGTGATGGCCACATGTGCTTTCTCTGGTCCTCGTATGTCAGGCAATTTTGCAGCAGATGTTCAGCGGTCATTTTCCCTGTACCACAGGTGCATTCATCAGTGCCACCTATCTTCAGTTTATTGAATAGATGGTACCTCAGTCTGTTGTGGCCTGTGCGGAGTCTGAAGACCACGACCTGCTCTCTTCTGTTCAGCTGGTAGTAGGCATCATTTTTTGTGTAGGCAGTATGTTCTGTTTCCCATTTGGCCATGTATCTGGCCCTAATAAACCTTTTGGACTCTTCGTAGGTCACACTAGAATCTGGTTGTGGTAGTCTTGCACCTTCTTTTGCCAGTCTGTCTGCCTCCTCGTTGCCTTGGATCTTACAGTGGGATGGAACCCACTGTACCACTACTCTTTTTGGTGCGGACTGATGGCATAGTTGACAAAGTACTGCTCTTAAATCATTAAGTTCAGTATTTTTCTGGCTTTTTAGTGCTGTAACCCCAGCCAGGGCATCTGTAAACAGGACTATCTGGCTTTCATTGCTTTCGCCTGTCAGCATTGGTTTTACTGCAGCCTTCAGTGCCTCTGCCTCCGCTCTGAAATTGCTTGAGAATTTTTCAGTTGCTACTTACTGACATTGTTATTTTTCTACCATTTGGTAGGCTCAGGAATACCCCTGCCCCTCCATTCTGTGTTGTGTTTGTTACAAAACCGTCGGTGTATGCTTGGGTCCAGTCCATGAAAAGTTATGAGCTAATAACCCTTATTACCGATGAACCTGTAACTATGGGTTATGGTTGCAGTAACCACTCTGTCCAGTTTCATTATCTGATCTGTCCAGTTATAACTGCTCTGTTATGGCTGGTTTGCTACTATGTCCAGTTGCAAAAACTCCTGTCATGTTGCATTAGTTACTATATGCGGTTGAGTAACTGCTAGATTTGGTCGCAGTAACTGTTCTTTAGGGTTGCGGTTACAGCTGTGTCAAATTACAGTAACTCTTACAGTTGCAGTAATCTCTTTTCCAGTCTCAGCAACTGTCAGATCCAATAATATTAATCACCTGTCCCATTTCATTTACCACTTTACTGGTTGCAGTAACTGGCACATCTGGTTGCATTTACCACATATGGTTGCAGTAAATGGCATTTGTAGTTGTATTTACCACTCTACTGGCTGCAATAACTGGCACATCTAGTTACATTTACTGGCTGCAGTAACTAGCACATCTTGTTGCATTTACCACATATGGTTGCAGTAACTGGCACATCTAGTTACATTCACCACTCTACTTGCTGCAGTAACTGGCACATCTGGCTACATCCACCACTCTACTTGCTGCAGTAACTGGCACATCTAGTTACATTCACCACTCTACTTGCTGCAGTAACTGGCACATCTAGTTACATTCACCACTCTACTTGCTGCAGTAACTGGCACATCTAGTTACATTCACCACTCTACTTGCTGCAGTAACTGGCACATCTGGTTACATTCACCACTCTACTTGCTGCAGTAACTGGCACATCTAGTTACATTCACCACTCTACTTGCTGCAGTAACTGGCACATCTGGTTACATTCACCACTCTACTTGCTGCAGTAACTGGCACATCTGGTTACATGTATCACTACTGCTTTCGGGACGGCGTGGTCTAGTGACACGGCTCACAACCAGAAGGTGCTGGGTTCGATCCCCATCACAGCACCAGCCGTTACCCCGGGGAAGTAAACCCTTAGAAAATGCAGGAGGAAGCAGACCCTTTCATAAAATGCATGCTGAAGTCGGATGCACTGGGCCGATAGGCGCAAAATAAAAACCACAGTGCAACGCACACCCACCTTGGGGAATAGAGAAATAAGGCGAACACAACTCCTCCCCCCCCAAAAAAAAACAACAACTCTACTGCTTGCAGTAATTGGCACATCTGGTTACATTTACCACTTTACTGGTTGCAGTAATTGGCACATCGGGTTATAGTAATCTCCTGTCCTGTTGCATTTACCACTCTACTGGTTGTAGTAACTGGCACATCTGGCTGCATTTAGCACTCTACTGGTTGCAGTAATTGGCACATCCGGTTATAGTAATCTCCTGTCCTGTTGTATTTATCACGCTACTTGTTGCAGTAACTGGTACATCCGGCTGCATTAACTGGCACATCCGGCTGCATTTATCACTCTACTGGTTGCAGTAATTGGCACATCCGGCTGCATTTATCACTCTACTGGTTGCAGTAACTGGTACATCCGGCTGCATTAACTGGCACATCCGGCTGCATTTATCACTCTACTGGTTGCAGTAATTGGCACATCCGGCTGCATTTACCACTCTTGTGGTTGCAGTAATGATCCTGTCCAGTTGCATTAACTGGCATATCTTGTTGCAATCAAGTTCCAGCCAGGTTGCATTTAACACTCTTACAGTTGCAGTAACCACCATATCCAACTGGGGTAACTGATAAACCTAGTTCCAGTAACCCCTGTCAGGTTGCAGTAATTCCATCACTGACGATTTGTACATACTTGGCATCTCTAGTATTTCATTCCTTTCACTGAGTCAAATAATTTCGGTTTGTAGATGGGTATATTCCAGCCCTTCTACTAGTCTCTATGGAAGTCTTGGCTTCTGTCAACTCTAGAATATATTGAAGGTTTGGCTTCTGTCAGATCTAGTAAATGTAGAAGATTTGGCTTCTGTCAGATTTAGGATATATAGAAGATTTGGCTTCTGTCAGACCTAGTATAAATAGAAGATTTGGCTTCTGTCAGAGATAGCATATATAGATGATTTGGCTTCTGTTACATCTAGTATATATAGAAGACTTGGCTTGTATCAAATCTAGTATATATATATAGAAGACTTGGTTTCTGTAAGTGTATTCTATTATAGTTTTTAGTCAACGTCAAAACTTTATTGTACAAAAGTACATATTTGTGACTATAGATATAGATATAGAGACTTCATTATACTAGGTCTTAGCTTATTTTTTATTTATGAGTTCCCTTTTTTTGCTGCCTTTCCTTACTTAATGGTAAATTAGATACCCATTTACAGCTGGGTTGACTGGAGCTTGTTGATAATGGGATCGAACCTGGTACTTTGCCCTGAGAAGCGAGAGCTTAATCACTTCGCTGATACACTTCTTTGTGTGGGTATCTCACATTTACAAGTGCTTATTTTTTTCAACAAGGACAACTTGCGAGGAAAGTACAGAGAAGCCTTGATGTCATGTTTTAATTTTCACAATATTTCTTTGCTGTTTTTTGTTGTTGTCTTCTTGGAACTACTATAGATCTCCTATAATCAGAACATATCCTTTCTGTTTTTGTTGTGTATACATTATGAGAATGGGCACTTGTGTGGCACAAGTATACTGTATGCACGCAAGCCATCAACACTTTAGATTCATCCGATGAAGGCATGGGCTAGTGGTTAAGTGACACAGCTCACAATCTGAAGGTGCTGGGTTCGATCCCCATCACAGCACCGGCCGTTATCCCGGGAAAGCAAACCCTTAGAAAATGCAGGAGGAACCAGACCCTTACATAAAATACATGGCAAAGTCAGATGCACTGGGCTGACATGAGCAAAATAAAAACCGTAGTGCAACGCTCACCGCCTTGGGGAATAAAGAAATCAGGTGAGCGCAAAACAAAAAAATACATGCACCCCGATCCTGCGCCAGTGCGGACCTAGGTTTTTTTATCAAGCCATTCAGCAACTGCTTAGTTCGGTGACCCTGTGGGCGTGTATAAATATAAGCCACCAAATCGTTTGTTCTGCGAGTCCAGCTATCATGCGTACTCCATTTTGAGCCCAGTGATGTTTGCACAATAATGTGGCTTCCATGACGTCCCATCCCAAAACAGAGTTTGATGTTGAATTTCCTCATTTTGGATTATAACGTTTCAAGCATGTCATAAAAGGTGACTAAAATTAGCTGTGCATGGGGCTAGCAACATTGTTTAACAAACTTTGCTGTTGTAATCAGCCACTGCAACTGATCGAATTCAAGCTTCCTGTAAAAGGACCAGCTGCATTTGTGATCTATACCTGTAGACACTTTCTTTAAAAAGTGACTGGCCGCAGTAGTGGCATATGCTTCTCCTGGACCATAAAGGTGAATGATAATGAAGAGGAGGAGCATATAGTGGTCATCCCTGACCTTCTTGCTCATCATGTTTTTTTATTATGTGGATCTGAGAAGTCCAGTTCTCTAGATAAGGATTGCTGTGGTTGAGAGTTCAACATGGCACCCAAATAGTTTGTGTGGTTTGTCTGTGTGGGCCAGTCATCACTATGCAATTGTCTGAGCATGTGTCTTGTAGGATAGGTTCAGCTGTTTGTGCTGTCTGTCTGCAGATACACCAAATAATTGGGCCAGTTTTAGTCTGTGGAAGTGGCTATTCAATCTGTTAAGTCAAGAATAGCATCACTGCCTCACAGAGAGCATGCCGTAAGAGACGGCTAACTGTGTAACTAACCATAACATCAGCCATGGCAAGGTGGTTTGTTAAGAGCAACTTAGATGGCGCCTAACAGGCTGCGGGTCTTCTTTCACTAGTGTTTGATTAATTTGGACTGGCACATCGGTTAACCACCCTCTGCAGCACTTGTGCCAACGCAGCAGAGTAATAAGCTGCTCGAGCCTAGCCCGCTAAGCAGGAAATCCTCCTCCCGGCTACATCCAACTCACGCCAGAGCTGGGACCTGCACAGGCGCATCTGCCCATGTAGAAGTACAGATCGTCTATGTCATGTTCTAATGTGGAACTGGATTATGTGCTCTGATTGATCAAGGCAGTGATAGTTACAGTATCTCTCATTTGGTTGACTTTCCTTATGGCTTGGATAAGGGTCGTCTTGCCCTGGATAGTGATTGTTTGTACTGCTATTGTGTTGCTCCCTCTTGCCACTCTGTGGTTTTCTGGTATGCCACATTGTAATAGTATCCACTACTCCACTTTTGGCTTTTAGTTCACCTAAGGCTTTCCTCAAGTTCTGACAGTTTATCACGCCTGAAGAACTGACATTGCATCTGTGAAGGGATACAACCTGCTGATATTGGCTTGTTGTGTTGTTTATTATTTGTGCAGCAAGACTTCATGCCAGTGCATCAGCCGTGTAGTTTGAACAGTATTTTCTAGTAAATTAGTTTTCTTCATCTGGGTAGGCAACATAATTTCCTGCGCCTCCATTCTTCACTGCTCTGGTTGCTGTATCAGTATATACCTGAATCTCTGCTTTGATTCTACGGCCCCTGAACTTGACTTTCTCTGTAGAACATTAGTGTGTTGTAGGAGTTTCTCTAGCAACATGTATCACATTTTAAGGTTGCTAACTAGCACCATGCACAATACACTTAGACATCACATCACAGTTGTCCTATTCTATCCTTCCAAGGAACAGCTAATTTGATCAAACTATAATTATTTTGAATCTAATTCTGCCAGATTGGCTTCTATTTTTCCCTGCTGAAGTCTTTCTTGTTGGAACATACTGTATCAAATGACTTAGCAAGAACTATTTTTATTATATTCTGTTTTCTTTATAAAATATACTTGTTGGTGTGCCCTTAGGAAGGCTGCCTGTGTTACATTCTCATTAGCCATTCACATCACTAGTCTGTGAGTACAGAGCAGGAGTTTGTTCCATCAGTATCCACACACTTTGCATTTACTGATAGAAAATGAGCACCTATGGGTATGGCTAGAATACAGTGACATCGACTCAAGAACAGAAGAGAAGAGAACAGAATTAGTCAATTTGCATACTCTCATTAGTCCTTCACATTCACATTATTTCTGCTTATCTGTCCATATTATTCTTAAACATTATTTTGTTAAACCACATTGTTATAACTTCCAGACATCTTCCTTGTTTGGTTTTGACTGTTCATAATTCACTTCAGTATGAAGAAGGTTGCCTCTATATCACACTGATGAACTCTCAGCGCATATTACTGATAACATATACAAGCATTTCTTGATTGACAATGGTACATGGTCTTGTATTTTGTTTCTTAAAATCATTTATATCGCTTATATTATAAATATTTTAATTTGTGTTTTTACATAAGCAGCTTTTTTACATGACCACTTCCTCTTGCATGATCACTCAACCTTATATGCCTTCTGTCCCTTACATCGCCTCTCCTTACATGACCACCTCCTCTTACATGACCACTCACCCTTACATTGCCTCTCCTTACATGACCACTTCCCCTTGCATGATCACTCAACCTTATATGCCTTCTGTCCCTTACATCACCTCTCCTTACATGACCACTCACCCTTACATGGCCTCTCCTTACATGACCACTTCCTCTTGCATGACCACTCACCCTTACATGACCACTCAACCTTATATGCCTTCTGTCCCTTACATCACCTCTCCTTACATGACCACTTCCTCTTGCATGACCACTCACCCTTACATTGCCTCTCCTTACATGACCACTTCCTCTTGCATGACCACTCACCCTTACATTGCCTCTCCTTACATGACCACTTCCCCTTGCATGATCACTCAACCTTATATGCCTTCTGTCCCTTACATCGCCTCTCCTTACATGACCACTATTTCTTGCATGACCACTTCCTCTTTATTGACCACTCACCCTTACATGGTCTCTCCTTACATAACCACTTCCTTTCATATATGTCACTCGTATGATTCAACCCAGACAAGAAAACCTTCCTAAGGGCTCTCATGAACGCTTTCTAAAGATTTCTAAATGTCAAGCCAGGTAAAAATACTTTTTTGGGCTCTTTATAATTCAATCATATGATGTGGTATTCCAGTCTTCCTCTGGGTTAAAAAAAAATCAATCCCCTAGAATGATTACGGTATATGGCAAATTAAAGATGTATGATTGAGTAAATTTTTCAAATATTTTTTGGCCTAGAACATTGACAAAATAGGTCACAATCTGTTTTCATAATTGAATATTGCTTTAATTATACAACCATTCTTTAATTTCTAGAAACATAACCCTAAATATGTTACAGGAATAACAAAAATGACTTCTTTTTCTTGGAATAAGCAGCAGAATAACACTAGAAACATAGGCCTGATTCATTTTCTTGTATTTGTCTGTGATATATTTTGAATTTTGTTTTCTGCTCTGCACATTTGACATTATTGCAATGACAGTATGTTTGCTTATTGATCTTCTTGCTTGTTTTGTGTTTACTTGTAAACAGACAACAGTGTCTTCTAGTCATTAAACATGCAAGTATTTGATCATTATTGCTGTGTTTATGTATTTTATGAGATGGGTAGATTTCTTCTTCTTCGTTCGTTCTCAATCTCACACTACCAAACCTTGACAGGGTAAGTAGCAGAATGTAGTCCAGAGAATGGAATGTGTTGTTTTGTAGTTTACAGCTTGGCTGCGATATTTGCACCTTTTGGTCCAACACATCCGACTTCAGCAAGCATTTTTTTAGTACCGGGTTAGCATTCCCTCTTCGAACCCTTCTCCTTAGCCAGTCTTTCCTGCTGCAGCCTGTTATCCAGGATCACCACGTGGAGGTGTAGAAGGGTCTTGGCAGCTATGGTTCGCTGGCCCTGACGCTAGCAGTCAACTATGGGTCGCTGACCACTGCAGCTCATGCGCTGTTCAGCATCTTGATCCCAGATGGGTAGATATGAAACGATCGATATCCTCCTACAAGGGAATCAAGACTCACATCAGAGCCAAGTAAAATAAATAAATCATTGAGATCAAGATGCTCAGCTGACTGCTAGCATCAGGGCCAGCGGCCAAGACCCTTCTACAGCTCCTCGTGGTGATCCTGGATAACAGGCTGCAACAGAGCAGACTGGCTAAGGAGAAGGGTTCGAAGAGAGAAGGCTAACCCGATACCTAAAAATGCCTGCTGAAGTCGGATGTGTCAAACCAAACGGTGCAAATATCGCAGTCAAACTGTAAACTATGATACAATGCATTCCATTCTTCAGACCACATTACTTACAAAATTCTTTTCAGGACTTGGTAGCAGGAGTTTGAGAACTAACGTCAAAGAAGAATTAAAATGATAAGGAACATCATGTGACACTCTTTCCAGAACAGTCTCAGTTACAGCAGTGTTGAGCAATTCGACCCACATCATACAAGAACATCATGAAACTATCAGCAATAATTTGATACCATTTTCCTCCTGGTCTCCCTCTTCCACCATCTGCCTTTCTAGACTACTGTATTTTCATATTACCAAATAATCTTTTTCCTCGTAATGTTGTCTATAAGTTGCTTTTTGTAAATATGTACTCGGTTGCTGCAGAATTTCTCTATCGGTTAAAATGTCTTCAACGGCGACAAAAACAATTCATTGGACAGCCTATCTGAAGCACTCATAAATACCAGCTACAATTTCACCAGTGAATTCTATCGCACTATAAGGTACATGGAAATGAGGAGGCAGATAGACTAGCCAAAGAGGCAGGAATCACTTCATTTTGAGATCCTTTTTTTTTGTACAATTATTTTGTTGAATGTCTATGTTTTGCAACATATAAATATGTTGCTCCAGAAAATACACGTCCTGACCAATTAGATCTTCGTCTTCTTGCTTGTGCCCTGCCTTACACTATGGAGAGGAAATCAAAAGTGGCTACTGGAAAATTCTCGGAGCTGAGGCACTAGGAACAGCTCCGATAGCCATTGTGGAAAACCAAGACTGTGTCAGAGAAACGATAGTTCTCCTTAAAGATTCCCTATCGGTTGTAATGGTCTTCAACAACCATAAAAACAATGAATTGGACAGCCAGTCTGAGGCACTCATGAATACCAGGCTACAATTGTACCTGTGAGTTCCTTCGCACTGTAAGGTACATGGAAATGTGGAAGTAGATAGACTAGCCAAAGAGGCAGGAAGCAAAACCCAAACTGAAGACAAGGCTACATATAAGGAAATGAAGACATTGATCAAAATAAAATTTAAAAAAAATATATCCAGAATTTGATATAGCAGTAGCATGCTACTTTCCTTGCCAAGAAGGGGCAGATTGATAATATGAATTTGGTATAGCAGGAGCATGCTACTTTCCTTGCCAAGAAGGGACAGATTGATAATATTTGATATAGCAGGAGCATACTACTTTCCTTGCCAAGAAGGGACCGATTGATAATATGAATTTGATATAGCAGGAGCATGCTACTTTCCTTGCCAAGAAGGGACCGATTGATAATATGAATTTGATATAGCAGGAGCATGCTACTTTCCTTGCCAAGAAGGGACAGATTGATAATATGAATTTGATATAGCAGGAGCATGCTACTTTCCTTGCCAAGAAGGGACAGATTGATAATATGAATTTGATATAGCAGTAGCATGCTACTTTCCTTGCCAAGAAGGGACAGATTGATAATATGAATTTGATATAGCAGGAGCATGCTACTTTCCTTGCCAAGAAGGGACAGATTGATAATATGAATTTGATATAGCAGGAGCATGCTACTTTCCTTGCCAAGAAGGGACCGATTGATAATATTTGATATAGCAGGAGCATACTACTTTCCTTGCCAAGAAGGGACCGATTGATAATATGAATTTGATATAGCAGGAGCATGCTACTTTCCTTGCCAAGAAGGGACCGATTGATAATATTTGATATAGCAGGAGCATGCTACTTTCCTTGCCAAGAAGGGACCGATTGATAATATTTGATATAGCAGGAGCATGCTACTTTCCTTGCCAAGAAGGGGCAGATTGATAATATTCAGACTGAACAAGCTACTGCAGACTGACATATGTTCAACAAATTATAAATCACTCACACAGACATGTGCCCTTGCGAAGAGAAGAAATGGTGGAATATGTTCTCCAGGTCTGCTAGCTCCATAAGAGGACAACATGGCCATACACAACCCAATTGTGGGATAAATTGTATGGCAGCAAGAGAAGTCGGAGATAGACCACTGAGTTTATGAGGGAAATAGATACCAAGACCCTGTCTCACATCCTTGTCATGAGGTTGTGACCGACACTCAATCTCATCCTACTGAGAATTCTCCCATTACACTACAGCCATGAGGGCTTAGGTCTACCTTTTTCAGTACACTTGTGATAAAGAAGAGCCACTGTAGTCTGCTGCCAGAGAATCATCATCAGCAGTGATGAAATAACAATGAGTAACTTTAAAACATAACATCCTGCAACAGTCAGCACAAGACACTTGGGTCAAGAGAAGATACTTTCTCTTGCTTGGCAGAAGGCCTGTCTACATGGCATGAGGAAGGTTGAAAGATACATGGATAGGTATCAATTCCCACAAAAGCCAACATAATGTACTCGGCTTGAGAGGAAACCTTAAACTCCACAGCAATAGAAGATCTGACTATAGGACATGAGGACGACACAAGGTAGTAGATGGATAGATGATGTAACATAAAATAATCAAGGTTTGTAACAGTCCACGCAACATACTTGGCTCAAAAGAAGCGGCTGCAGCTTATCATGACTCTTCACAAGTAGTGGACCAAAAGAGTTGAGTAGTTGTGCATGATTTATGTTTGATTTTTGTAAGAAACTCCAGGTCCACTTCAAATCAATCAATGAAAACCCTTCAACTTCGTGCGGATCATAAGTCTTCAACAAATATATTCATCAGGCATGTTTCTCATATGCTACCTGTTCAAACATTATCCACAACTGTCCAGAAACCTTTCTGTTTGCCTTCAGTTCTCTTTTGCCTCTAATTCCCATCTCCATGTGTGCTTTAAGTCTGCCTGATGTCTCTTTTCCACATGGTTCCAGAACAAAGACTCGCCAAGAATGCTTACAGTATCCATCCTCAAGGTATGACCAATGTAGCCCCATCGCCTACTCATTCCTTTTGCAATTGACTGGACATGTGCCCCAGATCTATGTTAGTTACGTCATACCTTTTCAAACCTAGTATTCTACCTAGGCAACAATTTACAAAAGTCTGAACATAGTTAAATATCACCGTTGTCGCCCACAAAATATACATGACAACAATATCAAACAACTTAAACAGGCCCAAGAAATCAAATACCTGGCAAGTATTTTAATAGAAGATGGAAGACTTGATAGGGAAATTGAAACCAGATGCCAACAAGCATCAACTGTGATCAACTGAAACCATTGCATAAACACCCGGCCATTAACTTAAGAGTTGAACAACTAATAAAGTATATTCTTCCCAATCATCAATTTATGTGCTGAACTACTACTAATAAAAAGTATATTCTTCCCAATCATCAACTTATGTGCTGAACAACAACTAATAAACAGTATATTCTTCCCAATCATCAGCTTATGAGCTAAACAACCGATAAGCAGTATATTTTTCCCAACTATCAGCTTATGAACTAAACTAATAAGCAGTAAATTCCTCCCAGCCATCATTGCTACCTAAATTATCAACCATCAATTTATGAACAAACAACTCCTGATGCTACTGGTGGTCACCCACCCATGTCCTGTGGAGTCAAGGCACAGGGAGATGGGGCAAGAGCTACTGACAAAAAACTCAAGACACTTAAAATACTACAGTGGAACGTGGAGGGAGTCCTTAACAAAAAGCTTTCCCTAACAAATCGCCTGTACGAAGGTAAGATTGACGTGGCATGTATCCAAGAAATGCACCTGAACAAAAACCACAGATTCTCAATCAGAGGATACCAGACCTTCCGTCTTGATAGAGAAGGTCACAAAGGAGGGGTTCTGATACTGACACGAAACTGCATACCAAGTAGCTCAGTATCTGTAAATCACACGGGACAAGCAGAAATTGTAGGAGTCGACATAATGACACTGGAAACAAAAACCCGTATATTCAACCTGTATGGCCCACCCAACAAAGACCTGTCTCTCTCAAGTATGGAAATCAAGGACTCCAGCTGCCTAGTGGTTGGAGACTTCAACAGTCACTCGGAGAGATGGGGATATTCAGATACAGACAGCAGAGGTGATGAAGTGGAAGACTGGGAGATAGACACAAATCTCTATCTTATCAATAGGTCGAACGCCAGCGCTAGCTTCTATTCTAGAACATGGCATACCACTTCCACCCCAGACTTGGCCTTCTCCACGGGTGATATTCACCACAAAATAGATCGTCAGGTGCTCGACCAATTGGCAGGTAGCGACCACAGGCCAATTAGGTTAGAAATTGATATGGAAGTTGGTCCCCAGGAAATAAAACCGCTGCCACGTTGGAACTATAGACGAGCCGACTGGGACAGATTTGCAATGCTGACATATGGACTGTGTGAAACCATCAACACACGAAATAACAATAAGAAACTTATGGTGGAAAGCCTAAGCAAAGCAATACTGCAAGCAGCCACCGAAACCATCCCAAGAGGGGCAAGGAAAAAATACAAGCCATATTGGAAACATGAACTGCAGAAAGCGGAGGATGAAGTCTCAAAGGCTAGGAACATGGCAGAGATAGAGCAATCTATGGAAGCCAATATCGCCCTCAAGGCCATCACTGCAAAATACAAAAGAACACATAACCAAATAACAAGAGACAGCTGGAAAAACAAAACAGAAAGCCTCAATTTAGACAAAGAAGGGAACAAACTATGGAATTTAGTCAGAGACATGAAACACCATCAAATAAACAAATTACCATCAAGCAGGGCGACAACATGCTTACCAGAAAAAAAGCAGCAAACGTCTTTATAGAACATTATGCCAGAGCAAACCACATTGATGTCCCTACAGGCAGGCATACAGACATTAGTGAAGAACAAAAACTAACAATGAATGAAATGGATGAGGCCATGAGAACTTTAAAGAAAAAGAAATCGACCAGAAAAGATGGGGTAACAAACGAAATGCTGATGGGGTTGGGCCAAACAACAAAGAGGAAGTTACTATCAGTCCTGAACCAAAGCTGGAAAAGGGGAATTGTACCGCAGGCATGGAAAGAAGCTGTACTTATACCAGTACCAAAGAAAGAAAAAGATAGAACAGATCCAAATGGATGCAGGACTATCAGTCTACTGAGCTGTGTAGGAAAATTGATGGAGCGTATGATAAACACCAGACTGATGTGGCACCTGGAAGCAAAACACATACTAATTCCACAGCAAGCAGGTTTTAGACAGCACAGATTCACTGAAGACCAGATCACTCTCATAGCCCAGGAAATAGAGGATGCTTAGCAGGAGAAAAAACACACAGTAGCGGTTTGGGTGGATTTAGAGAAGGCATTTGACAAGGTGTGGAAAGAGGGACTTAAAGTCAAGCTACGAAGAAGTGAAGTTTGTGGGAAAATGTACAGATGGATCAGCCACTACCTCGAAAACAGAACAGCCAGAGTTCAAGTACAAGGGCAGATGAGCAAAAAGGTGACACTTGAGCAGGGAGTACCCCAAGGGGAAGTACTGTCACCCACACTTTTCCTGGTGTGTATAAACAACATCACAGAGAATATACGAAGAAGAGTCCACAGCTCCATGTTTGCAGACGATCTGGCTATGTGGACCTCTGAAAAAAATCTCACCATAGCAAACAATCAGATGCAGTAGGCCCTAACATCGTTGGAGGAGTGGGCGAACTCATGGCTGGTCAAAATAAATGAGGAAAAAACAACATGTACGATATTCTCACTTTCAAATAAACCCTAGAACACCAAAATAAGTCTTAACGGCAAATATCTGTGGCCAAACGAAAACCCAAACTATCTGGGAGTCACATTTGATCGGCGCGTGACATAGAAAAGTCAGATCGAGAGAAACCGAATGAGAGCCAGACAAAGAAACTTGCTGGCACAAGCTGGGGAGCAGACGAAAGAATACTAAAGAAACTACACTGGAAGAGTGAGACCAGTTCTCGATTATGGCATTGCGGCATGGACAACAGCAGCAAAGGCGAACTTTGATTAAATTAGCAAACTTCAAAACCAAGCCATGAGAGTTATAACAGGAGGCATGAAGTCAACGCCAATTGTAGAACTTGAAAAGATTACAAATCTGCAATCCATGACTGACAGAAGAGACTGCAGAGCCCAGCAGCAAGCAGAGAAACTAAGAAGACTGACAGACCATCCAATGCATCAGAGACTAAATAGATTTGGAAATGGGAAACTAAAGCGGAGAAACTTTGCAGAAATAGCCAAAGCAAAGATGAGCGAAGACCCTATGAACACCGTAACAATACCAAAGCCCATCCCAAAAAATATACCAGGTATTGGAAACAAGAACAGCCAGACTGAGAAAGAAAGAAGAGACATAACCCTGAGGTACATAATGGAAAACTACCCAAGAATGGACTGGACCCATGCATACACTGACAGTTTTGTAACAAACACAACACAGAACGGAGGGGCAGGGGTATTCCTGAGCCTACCAAATGGTAGAAAAATAACACTGTCAGTGGCAACTGGAAAATTCTCAAGCAATTTTAGAGCGGAGGCAGAGGCACTGAAGGCTGCAGTAGAAGCAATGCTGACAGGCGAAAGGAGTGAAAGCCAGATAGCCCTGTTTACAGATGCCCTGGCCGTAATCACAGCACTAAAAAGCCAGAAAAATACTGAACTTAATGATTTAAGAGCAGTACTCCTGTCAACTATGCCAGCAGTCCGCACCAAAAAGAGTAGTGGTACAGTGGGTTCCATCCCACTGTAACATCCAAGGCAACGAGGAGGCAGACAGACTGGCAAAAGAAGGTGCAAGACTACCACAACCAGATTCTAGTGTGACCTACAAAGAGTTCAAAAGGTTTATTAGGACCAGATACATGGCCAAATGGGAAACAGAACATACTGGCTACACAAAAAATGATGCCTATTACCAGTTGAACAGAAGAGAGCAGGTTGTGGTCTTCAGACTCTGCACAGGCCACAACAGACTGAGGTACCACCTATTCAATAAACTGAAGATAGGTGGCACTGACGAATGCACCTGTGGTACCGGGAAAATGACCGCTGAACATCTGCTGCAAAATTGCCCGACATACAAGGATCAGAGAAAGCACATGTGGCCATCACCAGTGGCAAACACTAGAAAAGCTCTATGGTAGTGTCGACAGCCTCAGGATGACCGCTGCTTTCTTCGAGCAAATACAGGTTGACATTTGACAGCGTACGAAGAAGAAGAAGAAGAAGAACAAACAACTGATAAATAGTATATTCCTCTCAACCCTGATTGCTATTTAAAATTTATACCAACTCTCTGCTACCAGTGTCAAGCATTGTCCTTATTGAAAGCACTGGAGAGGTAAATTGTAATGAGATGTCTGAGAAAAGCCATCAATGTCACCAGGAGAGACATAATGATATATGATGATATCACAAATATTATGGGAGCTAATTGTGCAGAACAGAAAGCAAGACACAAAAATGATGGCTTAGACATCTCAAAAAACGATCCTTAATCTGAGACCCTTTTGATCTAAGGCATTTAGAAGATCTGTACATTGGTTATTACATCAGTAGTTGCTAAGGGTAATTCATTGTAAATAATTCAAACAAATATCAATCAATGTAGGAAAACGTTGGTTAATGAAGATTGTACAGAAAAGGATATAATAGCAGACAATGATGTCGGAAATGAAGTGTTGATGTATCAGGTTTTATGATGCTATGTCAGTTCTGCATGCCCTCAAAAATGATAAACTGTCAGAGCTTAATAATAAAAAACAAAAAACCCTTAACTTGAAAAAAAAAACCTTAGCTAAAAGAAAAACCTTAAGCGAACTAAATGTTAAAAAGAAGGTAGTGCTAAAGTGCATACCATCAGTGTGGCATACTTAGACAAAGAGAGCAATGCAAGGACAATGGGAACAAATAGTCACCTTTAAGGAAGGGAGAACTGAGATGTTAGCCTGGTCAGGCACAACATACTGACCAGGATGTCTTGTCAGGGTCAGGTGCAATATAGTGCCCAGGACCACTTTCTCTCTTCCATGTAGAGTTCCCTGGAAACAGGCTGTTTTCAAGGAAGTCTGGCTGACGAGATCTGGATCGACGTAATCTCCAGTAGTATCACGCACATGAAGCCAAGCATAGCATAACAGCCTGGAGTACAGTGACCCACCTTCATCAGCATGCTCGGGATGTGAGAAAAGCTACTACGTCCCACCACTTATTGTCTTTTTCAGGACGCACAAGAGTAAACTTACTCATTGTAAACATTAAACAACCTTTCAAGAAAATAAAACTCTTATCCAAGTCATAAGGAAAGTGGACCAAATGAGAGACAACTTATCAGTGCTTTGATTAAGCGAAGCAGATGACTGTTCCACATGAGAATGGGACATAACAGACTGAATAGCCACTTCATCATTATCAGTTCCATAACCTGGAAGGTCATTGGGGCATCAATACTGCAGTTTGTTGGACTAGTTACTGCCACTCCACTTGGTTTTGTGACAGGATATTTGTTCTAGCTATGGACATTCCCGTCCACGCTCTGATGTTGTCTTCCCATCTCTTTCTCAACCTCCCTCTCTTACGCTTCCCAGGCACAGTACTTGCTTTACCGTCTTGGTCAACCCAGATGATCTTGAAACATGCCCATACCATATGAGCTTGCATGTTTTTACCATACTCAATAGGTCTCTATATTGGCCGATCTCTCTCTTATTTGTGACATCTAGATACAAAATGCAGAGGATTTAGCTACTTAAAAAGCCACTTATATCAAAGCTGATCCTAGCACTATTGTGTACATACAGACAAGCAACACAAACAGAAGACAGAAATCATACTAGACTGCTATATGTTTAGCCAACTGAGCACTGGCTTATGAAGACGAACCTTCACACAAAACTATTTGGGAGTCTTGAGGAGCTCTCCATCAGGTAAATCTTTTTCTAGGAAAATCTTGGATCAAAAAAAATGTATAGATATGATTTTAATAGCAGATGATGATGTTGGGGATAAATTCTCTTCCTTGATCAACACACTAAGTCAGGTGACAATTTGTGGACATAAATAAGGAATACTCTGAGTGGTGTGAAGTAAAAATTGGAGTGTCACAGGGCTCAATTTTGTTCGTGATATGTAATAATGATTTAGACATTGATATCGAATCCATGATTTCAAAATTTGTGGATGGCCCAAAACTATACAGTAGTGTCTCATCTAAAGCAGAAGTGGATATATTGAGGTCAGATTTAGATAAAATTTGAGAATGGTTGGTGAGGTGGCAAATGGAGTTTAATGTAGATAAATGTAGTCATCCACACGGGTAGATAAAACATGGAACATAATTACAGAATGGGAGAAAACAATATTAGAAAGATAGAAAAGGAAAGGGACATAGGGGTTTTAATAGATCATACAGGTAATGTAAGTAAGTCCAGATAGCAATGAAAAAGGCAAATCGCAATGTTAGGTATGATAAAAAGAAATATTAAACATAGGAGCTAGGAAGTGATTGTCAAACTATATAAAGCATTAGTTAGACCTAGATTGGAGTACTGTGTACAGGTGTGGAGTCGTAAAGGAGATATAAACATACTAGAAAGTATACAAAGATGAACAACAAAGAAGAGCAACAAAGCTGATACTCGATAGTGGAATTCCAGTTATGAGGAAAGACTCATAAAAACCAGCCTACAGTGTCTAGAAAATAAAAGAATGTGAGGTGACTTAATACAGGTTTATAAGATGATCAGTGGTTTGCATAAGTAAGATTATAACAAGTTTTTCAATATACAACCACCTACAAGAACAAGAGGGCATAGCTACAAATTAACTAAAGATACGTCCAGATTAGATATTAGGAAATATGTTTTTAGTCAGAAAGTGGTGAATGCTTAGATTACATTGCCACAGGAAGTAGTGGAAGCAGGGACAATTATTGCATTTGAGAATAGATTGGATGCACATAGTTTTTAGAGCAAGAAAATGTAAATGGTTGAATACAGGCTCAGTAGATTCTTCTAAGCCAGTATAAAGACATTAATTTATAGTTGAGTAGATTGTAGCTTGCAGAGAAATTAATGGTTGCTGTCTCTCTATCTTCTTATCTATCAGCTATCTTCTTCTGCATTCATCCTAAAAGGACGGTGTGTCATAGCTTACAGCGAGTCTGGAATATGAGCGCCTTCCGGTCCCGACACATTCGATTTCAGCATGGAATTTTTGGGACTGGGTTTTCCATCTCACTCAATCCCTAATCTCTTAGTCAGGCTGTTTATATACAGTCTGTTTCCAGGGCTGCCACTTGGGGGGTCTTGGTCAATGTGTTTATTTCCCTTACTGAAACCCACCAGTAAGTTTTATAGAGCTGAAGAATAAGACCGCTTGCCCCTAAGTCATCGAGCACTGTACAGACTAGGCCCGACGCCCTAACCGCTTGGCCAACCACTCGTCTGTCTTCCTATCATCAATGTTATCATTTCTATATCCTTCTGTCATCAATCTAAAATAATAAGGATAGATGGATAATTAGAGTGGATCATAGGAGCAAAGAATAGCACCACAAGCACTCTAAGCATGATGTAAAACTTAGCTGAAAAAGGTTGTACTTGGTGCTGGCAAATTCTTATAAAATAAATTAATAAAGAAACATGCACTACAAGAATGAACGAAGCAGGCTACATGTACAGTAAGGAACAAAAACAAAAAAGGGAAGATAAGAATATAGTATTACAAATAAAAACAACTTTTCTATGCAAAATTGTGGTCAGTGTAAGAAATACAGTGAGCAAAACAGAGAACTAATAAACTTCAATAACTGATTCACTTCACACTGAATACCTGCGGACAATTACATAATCTTAAATCCTTCATGTTGATATCTCGTTATTTAGCTATACTGGATTTACAAACAAACACATACAGCTTTCATTTTATGAAAATTATTTCAATGTAAATATTACATTTTTGTGATGAATATATAACGCTATAACTTTACTGCAACAGTCATTAGGTGAACTAGCATTTGTTGTGACTGCTTCAAACTTTCCACCAAGATAAAAGAGATGATCTAGCATTTGTTGTGACTGCTTCAAACTTTCCACCAAGATAAAAGAGATGATCTAGTATTTGTTGTGACTGCTTCAAACTTTCCACCAAGATAAAAGAGATGATCTAGCATTTGTTGTGACTGCTTCAAACTTTCCACCAAGATAAAAGAGATGATCTAGCATTTGTTGTGACTGCTTCAAACTTTCCACCAAGATAAAAGAGATGATCTAGCATTTGTTGTGACTGCTTCAAACTTTCCACCAAGATAAAAGAGATGATCTAGTATTTGTTGTGACTGCTTCAAACTTTCCACCAAGATAAAAGAGATGATCTAGCATTTGTTGTGACTGCTTCAAACTTTCCACCAAGATAAAAGAGATGATCTAGCATTTGTTGTGACTGCTTCAAACTTTCCACCAAGATAAAAGAGATGATCTAGCATTTGTTGTGACTGCTTCAAACTTTCCACCAAGATAAAAGAGATGATCTAGCATTTGTTGTGACTGCTTCAAACTTTCCACCAAGATAAAAGAGATGATCTAGCATTTGTTGTGACTGCTTCAAACTTTCCACCAAGATAAAAGAGATGATCTAGTATTTGTTGTGACTGGTCCCAAACTTTCCACCAAGAGCAGATAGATGAACTAGTATTTGTTGTGACTAGTTCAAACTTTCCACCAAGAGCAGATAGATGAACTAGTATTTGTTGTGACTAGTTCAAACTTTCCACCAAGAGCAGATAGATGAACTAGTATTTGTTGTGACTGGTTCAAACTTTCCACCAAGAGTAGAGAGATGAACTAGTGTTTGTTGTGACTAGTTCCAAACTTTCCACCAAGAGCAGAGAGATGAACTAGTGTTTGTTGTGACTGGTTCAAACTTTCCACCAAGAGTAGAGAGATGAACTAGTGTTTGTTGTGACTAGTTCCAAACTTTCCACCAAGAGCAGAGAGATGAACTAGTATCTGTCTAATAGTGATTTGTCTGAATTTAATGTGGATATTGTGTGCAAGTCCAGGTTTTGATTCTGACAATTAAACTGATGAAAGTGAAGTTTCAACTCTGACAATTAAACAGATGAAAGTGAGGTTTCAACTCTGACAATTAAACTGATGAAAGTGAGGTTTCAACTCTGACAATTAAACTGATGAAAGTATGGGCACGGCTCACAACCCAAAGGTGCTGGGTTAGATCCCCATCAAAGCACCGGCCGTTACCCCAGAGAAGCAAACCCTTAGAAAATGCAGGAGGAAGCAGACCCTTACATAAAATGCATGCTGAAGTTGGATGCACTGGGCCGACAGGTGCAAAATAAAAACCACAGTGCAACGCATACCGCCTTGGGGATGAGAGAAATAAGGTGAACGAAGAGGGAAAAAAAAAATGATGAAAGTGAGTTTTCAACTCTGACAAACTGATGAAAGTGAGATTTCAACTCTGATAATGAAACTGATGAAAGTGAGATTTAAACTCTGATAATGAAACTGATGATAGTGAGATTTAAATTCTGATAATTAAACTGATGAAAGTGAGATTTAAATTCTGACAATTAAACTGATGAAAGTGAGGACTCAACTCTGACAATTAAACTGATGAAAGTGAGGATTCAACTCTGATAATGAAACTGCTGAAAGTGAGATTTAAACTCTGATAGTTCAACTGATGATAGTGAGGTTTAAATTCTGATGGTGTAGTTCAATTGATGAATTGAGGCTTAATCTCTGACAGTTCAACTGATGAAAGAGATGTTTCGACTCTTATAATTAAACTGATGAAAGTGAGTTGTCAACTGATAATTAAACTAATGAAAGTTAAAGTAGTAATGCCATTGATGAGATAATTTCAACAAGTTGGAGAACAAAGAATAATTTTGTATTAAATTTCCCCCCCACATTATTACAATATACTGGTTTACACCAGCATCTACTCAGGTTTGAAAGAACAAATCCATTGTGACCTTCCAAGCATGCCACAAACAGCAACTAAAGAGAGTTATGCATGGTACTAACATCCTTATCATGTAAAAAGAAATACTCAGATACAGGATACCTATAAAGGTTTCAGCTGTAGAGGTGACTGTATGCTTCACTTGAAGCCAGAAAAGCAAATCATGCTAATATATATTTTCATTAAAAATACTTCTTTTTCTTCGGCGTTTGTCCTGAAAAGGAAAATTTATGAGGTAACTTAACTTAATGTCTTTATACAGTTTCATTTACATTACCTTGCTCTAAAAGCGATGCGCATCCAATTTATTCTTAAATTCATCAAGTATCCCTGCCTCCACTACCTCCTGTGGCAATGCATTCCAAGCATTCACCACTCTGTGACTAAAAAAATATTTCCCAATATCTAATCTGGACCTTTCTTTAGTTCATTTGTAGCTATACCCTCTTGTTCTTGTAGGTGGTTGTATTTTGAAAAAAACTTGTAATAGTCTAATTTATCCGTTCCTCTTATAAACCTGTATTAAGTCACCTCGAATTTGTCTCTTTTCTTGACACTGTAGGCCGGTATTTCAGAGTCTTTCCTCATAACTAATTCTGGAATCCCACTATCAGCTTTGTCACTCTTTTTTGTATTCTTTCCAGCATGTTTATATCCCCTCTCTGATAAGGACTCCACACCTGTACACAGTACTCCAATCTAGGTCTAACTAAAGCTTTATACAGTTTGACGTTCACTTCCTTGCTCCTATGTTTAATATTTCTTTATATCATATCTAACATTGCATTTGTCTTTTTCACTGCTACCCGGACTTGCTCACTCACCTTGTCTGTATGATCTATTATAGCCCCTAGGTACCTTTCCTTATCTGTCTTTCTAATATTGTTCTCACCCATTCTGTAATTATGTTCCATATTGGATCTACCCATGTGGATGACTGTACATTTATCTACATTAAACTCCATTTGCCAGCTTACAGACCATTCTTGAATGTTATCTAAATCCGACCTCAATATATGCACTTCTGCATTAGATAAAACACTAGTTTTTGTGTCATCAGCTAATTTTGCAATCATGGATCCCATATCATTGATATATATATATCAAGAACAAAATTGGTCCCAAAACCAAACCCTGTGGCACTCCACTATTTAATTCACACCACTCAGAGTACTCTTTATTTATGCCCACTCTCTGCCTACTTCTCGCTAACCAATTTTCAATCCATTTGGCAACATAGTTTACATTGAGGTGTGATTTTTGTGCCTTTCAGTCCAACACATCCGATTTAAGCTCAGCATTTTTGGAACTGGGTTTGGCTTCTTTCGTTGACCTTTATTCCCTTGGCCAGACTGCATGGTTGCGGTCTTTTTTTTCTTCGTTTGCCTTATTGCTCTTTTCCCCAAGGCGATATGCGTTGCACTATGTTTTTATTTTGAGCCTGTTGGCCCAGTGCATCCAACTTTGGCACGCATTTTATGTAAGGGTTTGCTCCCTTCTGCATTTTCTAAGGGTTTGCTTCCCCGGAGTAACAGCTGGTGCTGTGATTAGGAAGTAAACCCAGTACCTTCGGATTATGAGTCGTGGCACTTAATTACTAGCCCACTCGTCACCTGGTTGTGGTCTGTTTCCAGGGCCGCAACTTAACTTAACGTCTTTATACTGGTTTAGAAGACTCTGCAGAGTCTGTATACAACCAGTTCCATTTACAACACCTTCCTCTAGAAGCTGTACGCATCCAATCTGTTATAGAGGAGACAGAGTAAGGTCTTGGTCAGTTATGGATCACTGAACCTGATGCAAACAGCAGCTATGAGTCATTTGCTGTTGTCAGCTCATTTACTGCTGCTTCTTTAACCCCATTATAAATACTTCACATGATAGATAATTTAATTCTCCCTAACTTCTTCACTCTGTCTACCCTGGGGTGCATGTCTTATTTTTTAGGTGTGGCTCAAAGTTTCTGCTGGATGGGGTAACTGGTCTCATGCCCAACCCTACTTAGTCACCTCTTGTGACATGTCTGACAGGTTACATCGTTTCTAATTTCTGCTGGATGGGGTAACTGGTCCCATGCCCAACCCTACTTAGTCACCTCTTGTGACATGTCTGACACATCGTTTCTAATCTTTGCTCCCACTTCTTCTCAGTACACACAGATCTAATTTAATTATGTATTTCAATTTTAAGCTGCTATGACAATCTTGGCAATTCACCATACAGTAGTTTGCCATTGCTTTCTGTATGATTCTAGCCGCTATTCCCCTTCTGTTCCCAGGTACATCCTAAGACTGACATTAGACTGGTCAGCTTCTGCCTTCAGAGCCGTTGTCAAATATAAAGACCGTCCGTTTTTTTCCACTAGCGGCTGTGTGTGATGTATAGGGGGAGGGACTCCCCTCAGCGGTATCTCCCGTTCTTTAGCCGGCCAATCAAAGATGTTGCCCGGGGTCGATGCTGCCACATACTAACAGTCTTATGAAGCCATATGTGAGTTAGGCTGTCATGACAATCTTGGCAATTTACCATACAGTAGTTTGCCATTGCTTTCTGTATGATTCTAGCCGCTATTCCCCTTCTGTTCCCAGGTACATCCTAAGACTGACATTAGACTGGTCAGCTTCTGCCTTCAGAGCCGTTGTCAAATATAAAGACCATTCGTTTTTTTCCACTAGCGGCTGTGTGTGATGTATAGGGGGAGGGACTCCCCTCAGCGGTATCTCCCGTACTTTAGCCGGCCAATCAAAGATGTTGCCCGGGATCGATGCTGCCACATACTAACAGTCTTATGAAGCCATATGTGAGTTAGGCAGGAGCGTCAGAACCAAAAAGGATGCAAGCCAACCTGCGCTACTAGGAAGCCATTGACTTTCACCATGGGTACTATCCTTCCATGTTGGACTGAATGGCGCAGATATCGCAGTCTCGCTTTAAACTATGACACAACGTCTTTTTCAGGATTGACGCTGAAGAATAAAGATAAAAACCCCAATAATTAACAAACCAAATTACTGTTTATGCCTTGAAAACATTATATAACATTAGGTGAGACAATGTAATACACTGAACTGGTTTTTTTTTTTTGTACACTGGTTTTTCATCAATTAAAAAAGCAGAATAAAATACAGGTTTTAAAAGTCTTACTGATGCTAAATTGAAAAGTAAGAAATATGGTAAATCAATAGAAAAACAGACATTTGGTTACTCAAAGGAAGGTGTATTGATTGTTTTATTGGTATAGCTGCCAGGGCCATGCAATTCAATTTTAACACATGAAATATCACACATCACACGCTGGGACGATTAAATAACGTCCTTGATGCTTCAAGCAGGAAACGTATCGTCTATTGGTTCACCATGGTCAAAACAGAGAACATTGGAAATTAAGTTGGAGCATGCAGTAGCATAACTACAGATGAGAAACGAGTTACCAGGTAATCCAGTAATATCACATATTATAATCATCACAGAGATCATTATCTTTCATAGATGCTTTCAATTTGTTTAAAAAATTTGCATTTTATTGTTCCAATAGAAGCAAGATGGCCTCCACTGTATTCAGGAAGCATGTGACAAAATATTTATGTGCTTCTATAGTGGTAGTTTCTGAAGTGTTTTTATGAGTCTGCCTGTCCCATGCACAACCCTCCTTAGCTTTTTTTTTGCAGCTTATAATATAGTCGTGCTCTTGCATTTTTGCTCTCTACTTTACCTTCAAGTAGAGTTTTCTTCAAGGTCTTACATTTGTCTACATGGTCAAAATATTTGAACTAAGATTTTGTTCCATTAATTCTCTTTCCATTCCTAATTTCAAAAACAGATGTCCTCAACAAGAGAGGAATAAACCTTGTAATGTAGTTTGAGGAATTCCATTTTTTGTTATGGCTCTGCACGATGGTTGCATTAGCACATGCACAACTGTAATTTTATTTCTGTTTGACATACATTTGCAAACATTTTGATATTTGAAACTCAATTTTTCATGAGTAAAGTTTGGCTTCAAGACCCAAGAAAAGATTAATGATTTCCTCAGTCCAATGATCACCTGGATTTCTTGTTGATATTCAACACACATCCAATTCTGACTTGGACACATAATATGAAAGGTAAGTGTAAAGGAATTTATGGATATATCCAACAAAATCATGATGTAAAATGTAATTTTTCTCTCCAATTTCCATTTAACGCATCAAACTAATATATAATCTCTATTTTGAACTGAGTGAAGAAGAACGATCAGAAGGTCGTCAAAAAAAGTATTCCAAGGACACTCTGAAGGAGTCCCTTAAGTGCTCTCAAATAGACATTAACACCTGAGAAAACCTGGCTCAAAATCGCTCAACATGGAAGAGCACGGTCACAGATGGCGTTGAACTCAGCGAGGGTCTCCATATCCAGGTAGCCCAGTATAGAAGTGCAAACTATAAGTCTAGAGCAGAGAAAATATCAGAGACAACTGCTGACTATATTTGTCAGTCGTGTCACACACTTTTCCAGGCTTGAATTGACTTAATCAATCATGAGCGCACACACATCTCAAGGTTGCATGCATTATAACATGTGATGATGTGGTGGTCCTCATCGACGACGATAGATTAATTATTATTATGAATAATTCATGACATAGATAGTTTAATTATGTGTATGCCTATTACAATATTTAGATCATAATTTTAGCTCTTATTTGTTCAATATTAATTAATTTTATTTTGAATAATACTTTGACGCATGGAATTCTGGAATTTTGGCCCAGACCGAAAGACACAAATCAGCAAAAATTAGCCTGGACTGAAAAGGGTTAAGTGATTATCGTCAGCATTTTCTATTGCTATTAAATTTGTAAAGCATAGAAATGATCCAAGCTAATGTATATGTACGAATGTAGAAGCTATAAGCGATGTTCAATATTATTGGAATGCACCTTTTCAGACAATCATTGACAGGGAGGAATGATACTCTGAAATACACTAAAAAGGGTACATGGGGCAAAAATAGGTTGAAGAGCCGTTTTATATATTAACTCATTTGTTTAATCCATTTTTCTGTGTGTCCAAATCTCCAGGGCCTCAATTCTCTCTTCTGTTTGTTAACTGTCCATGGCTTACCACTATATAGTAACGGTGCGTAAATATATAAAGACTTCCACGCAACAAGGATGAGTTTGACATAAAAGATATTGCTGTTTAATACAGTGTAAGAGGCGATTACAGAGGGTTGTGCATGGAGCTGGCAACCTCGTCATGTAGAAACTGTTGCTATGAAACTGCACTGCATATGAGACTGAAATCAGACTTTCTTAAAAGCTTGTTACAGTCAGTCAAATGCGGTGTTAGACCTATGCTTCAACAAGTTCAGTGTTAGACCTATGCTTCAACAAGTTCATTGTTAGACCTATGCTTCAACAAGTTCATTGTTAGACCTATGCTTCAACAAGTTCAGCATTAGACCTATGCTTCAACAAGTTCATTGTTAGATCTATGCTTCAACCATTTCTGAGCCTACCAAATGGCAGAAAAATAACACTGTCATTCGCTACTGGAAAATACACACGCAATTTCAGAGCGGAGGCAGAGGTACTGAGGGCAGCAGTGGAAGAAATGGTGACAGGTAAAAGGAATGAAAGCCACATAGTCCTGCTTACAGATGCTCTGGCCGTAGTCACAGCACTAAAAATCCAGAAAAATACTGAACTTAATGATTTAAGAGCAGTACTCTGTCAACTATGCCAGCAGTCCGCACCAAAAAGGGTAGTGGTGCAGTGGGTTCCATCTCACTGCAACATCCAAGGCAACGAGGAGGCAGACAGACTGGCAAAAGAAGGTGCAAAACTACCACAACCAGATACTAGTATGACATACGAAGAGTCAAAACGGCTTATTAGAGCTAGATACATGACCAAATGGGAAACCGAACATACTGGCTACACCAAAAACGATGCCTATTACCAGTTGAACAGAAGAGAGCACGTCGTGGTCTTCAGACTTCGCACTGGCCACAATTGACTGCGATACCACCTATTCAACAAATTGAAGATAGGTGGCACCGACGAATGCCCGTGTGGCACCGGGAAAATGACCGCTGAGCATTTGCTGCAAAAACTGCCCGACATACGAGGATCAGAGAGAGCAGATGTGGCCATCACCAGTAGCAACACTAGACAAGCTCTATGGCAGTGTCGACAGCCTCAGGATGACCGCTGCCTTTTTCGAAAAAATAATGGTTACTGTCTGACTGCGTACGAAGAAGAAGAAGAAGAAGACCTATGCTTCAACAAGTTCAGTGTTAGACCTATGCTTCAACAAGTTCAGTGTTAGACCTATGCTTCAACAAGTTCAGTGTTAGACCTATGCTTTAACAAGTTCATTGTTAGGCCTATGCTTCAACAAGTTCAATGTTAGACCTATGCTTCAACAAGTTCATTGTTAGACCTATGCTTCAACAAGTTCAGCATTAGACCTATGCTTCAACAAGTTCAGTGTTAGACCTATGCTTCAACAAGTTCAGCATTAGACTTATGCTTCAACAAGTTCAGTGTTAGACCTATGCTTCAACAAGTTCCGCATTAGACCCATGCTTCAAGAAGTTCAGTGTTAGACCTATGCTTCAAGAAGTTCAGCATTAGACCTATGCTTCAACAAGTTCAGCATTAGACCTATGCTTCAACAAGTTCATTGTTGAGCCTATGCTTCAACAAATGACTGGAATCAGACTTTCCTAAAAGCTGGTTATGTTAAGTAAAATGCAGTGTTGGACTTATGGTTCAACAAATGCAGTGTTGGACCTACACTTCAGCAAATTCAGTGTTGGGCATATGCTCCAACAAAATCAGTGTTGAAACTATGCTTCAATAAATGCAATGTTGGAAATATGCTTCAGCAAATTATGGAATCAGGCTTTCTTTTAAGATGAAATAGTAAGACCATACCCTTATTAGAAGTAAACCCATTAACAAATTCATTCTGAAGTTGGATTTCTGGGCCATTAGGCGAAAAATACAGTATAACACACTCCGCCTAAGAAAAACGAGGTGAACGAAAAAAAAAGATATGTGATCTAGCTATAAAGTGATAAGCTCCTACAATACACGATGGGCATAGTTATTTCAAAACAAGTTACAACTTTTCAAACTGATGGTAGTCTTGTCATTGCCCTATGATATGTCTCGAAGAACATTTGACTACTCTTATTTCCAACAGAGGCATTCTATGTCCAAATTCGAAGCAACACCTCAGATGTCATCCAGTAATGGTTGAAGCTAAAAATACATTTTATGCAATGTTAATGACCGCTTAATGGCAAGCTTTTGAGCATCCCTTGGTACAACTGCAAGATTTCTCTCTCTTCCGACAAGGTCAGGTCCAGATGGTCGTTGGCGTCCATGTTTATGTCAGTCACAAAAGAATTCAAGGCATCCTTGTCTTCCTTTTTAAGCCTCTTGGAAGTGCCTAACTCTGAATTCGACAGTTCTGTGGAATGCAGGAAGAAATGATGGTTATTCCCATACAAGAAAATTGTTCTAGTTGTAAACAAATGATTCTTCTTCTTCACTGTTTGTCTTGATTGGGTCATAATATTTCAGCAAGGCTGTGAAATCTGCACTTGTCGGCCCAACACATTCGATTTTAGCTGAGTACCAGATTGATTGACCTTCCCAATGCAATTCCTATTCTTTTATCCCAGATTACACTAGTGCAGCCTGTTTAAATAGCCACCACTTGGAGGCGGAATAGGGTCTTGGTCAGCTCTGATGACAGCAGACTTGTACTTTTTGTGTTCACTTCTCACATCAGACGTACTTCTTGTGTTCCCTTCTCACATCACATCAGACTTGCAGTGTTCACTTCTCACATCCGACTTGTAGTGTTCACTTCTCACATCAGACTTGTAGTTTTCAGTTCTCACATCAGACTTACAGTGTTCACTTCTCACATCAGACTTGTACTTCTAGTATTCACTCTAACCCCCCACTAAAGAAAGTCATCAAGAGTACCTAGTTAAAATATGAGTGGCATAAGCAACAACATGATTACAAAATGAGGGAGGCAAAATAATTACCAGAAGCAGATGAGGAGGTGGAGTTGGGTGAGGAATCCGATGCAGATGTGGAGGAACTTGATGAGGAGAAGGGTAAGAATCCTCCATGCTTCAGCAGGTTCTCCACAGCGCGCTGGATGCTACCTCGGGACTGCCTGAGAGCTTGTTGAGCCATTTCCAGGTCAAAACCCAGACTCGTAACCTAGATACAAGAGTCATACAGTTCAAAAACATAGAGAAAGTAAGTGAAGGGAAATTATTATTAATGGAGGATTTAAACTTTCAAGAAATAAAACAGGATATGGCAGAAACAGTTATAGAGTCAAAACCTTTTGTTAAGTGCATAACAATGTGCATGACAATTTTTTTTATTCAACATGTAGAAGCAGCCGCCAGAGGCAAAAACACACTCGACTTAGTTTTTACTACAGAGGAAAATATGATTTAAAACGTTATCTTTGGGGAACTGTTTGGCTCAAGTGATCATCAGATCTTCCATTGGGATCTTATAGCAGGGAAAGAAGTAAACATAAATATGCGAACATATAACTTCTCTAAGACAGATGTTAAGAAGATGAAAGAGGCATCGAGCCACATAATCTGAAAAAATATTGTCGGAGGAACAGATGTTGAACAAGCATGGGAGAGTTATAAAACAGTTCTAGAAAAGCTAAAAGAGGAATGTGTTCCATGTAGGGAGGTAAACCCCAAGTGTAAAATGTGCATAACTAGATTTGTAGTTAAATATAGAAGAGCTAAAAATAGGAGATGAAAAAAAATATATAAAAGCAGGTAAATAAAAAGAAAACATATTAAAAATATTTGGACAAGCAGAACATAGCTCAGAAAGTGAATAAAACAGCAAAAATGGACTTTGAAAAAAAACTTGCTCAGAGGATTAAGAATGATAGCAAAGGCTTCTTTTCTATGTTAGAAATAGACAAAAAATGAAAGACAAAGTAGGCCCTCTCATAGACAGTACAGGAAAAATAATAAGTGAGAATAGGGAGGCAGCTAATCTACTCAATGGATGAGCTTCTGAACCAACCAGTAACGACGACATATACTATTTCAGATAAGTAGACAATTTTTTCCTTATATGTTGATTTGCTTGTTCAGTTTTGTTGTTATTTGTTGTCCTTGATGAAGGCCTATTGGTCATAACTTAGGTTTTGTTTGTGTTCTCGTCTCAGTGCAGTATCTGACCAAACCCATTACAAATTTTTTTATTTCACTTAACTTTAATCAACTTTTAACATTTTTTTTCATTTATTTTTTTCCCATCTACTCAATCAGTACTTTGGCACAGTCTACATAAAAGAGGACTGCTCCAAGATACAAGAGCCTATAGATATTTTTTCAAAGAGACATGGATACAGCTGGATTAAGTTCAATCTGTATTACAGAGGGATTGGTTTTAAAAAAATTGAATGGGTTGAAAGTAGATAAATGTCCAGGTCAAGATGATATTCATCCAAAATTGCTGTTTGAAATTAGAGACCAACTAGCAAAATCATTGGCTATATTATATTCTCAATCACTTGCAAAAGGGATTGTTCCGGGGGATTGGAAAGATGCAGGAATGGCCAAAAAAATCAGAACTAGCAAATTATAGACCGGTGAGTTTAACCAGCATAGTTTGTAAATTGTTAGAGTAAATAATCAAAGAAAACATTTTAATGCATTTAGACAAATTTAATCTAATCAGAAATAGTCAGCATGGGTTTACTAGAATGAGATCGTGCTTAACAAACCTATTAGAATTCATGGAGGAGGTTACTAAAATAATAAATAAAGGGGAGCCAGTGGATGTTAGTTACCTAGATTTTACAAAGGCCTTTGATAGAGCACCTCATGAAAAATTATTTAGAAAGTTAAAATCACATGACATAGGTGGGGAAGCTACCAAATGGATTGAAAACTGGTTAACGGGAAGAAGACAGAGAGTGGGTATAAATAAGGAGTGGTGTGAAGTAAAAAGTGGAGTGCCACAGGGCTCGGTTTTTGGGACTAATTCTGTTCTTGATATTTATAAATGATTTGGACATTGATATGGGATCCATGATTGCAAAATTTGCGACACAAAACTATGCAGAAGTGTCTCATCTAGAGCAGAAGTGGATATAATGAGGTCGGATTTAGATAGAATCAGAGAATGATCTGCTCTCTCTGATCCTCGTATGTCGGGCAGTTTTGCAGCAAATGTTCAGCGGTCATTTTCTCGGTACCATACGGGCATTCGTCAGTGCCACCTATCTTAAATTTGTTGAATAGGTGGTACGTAAATCTATTGTGGCCAGTGCGAAGTCTGAAGACCACGACCTGCTCTCTTCTGTTCAACTGGTAATAGGCATCGTTTTTTGTGTAGCCAGTATGTTCGGTTTCCCATTTGGTCATGTATCTAGCCAATTTGGAACATAATTACAGAATGGGTGAGAACAATATTAAAAAGATAGAACAGGAAAAGGACCTAGGGGTTATAATAGATCATACAGGTAAGGTGAGTGAGCAAGTCCAGGTAGCAGTGAAAAAGGAAAATGCAATGTCAAGTATGATAAAAAGAAATATTAAACATAGGAGCAAGGAAGGGATAGTCAAACTGTATAAAGCATTTGACCTTGATTGGAGTACTGTGTGCAGGTGTGGAGTCCTTATTGTAGAGGGGATATAACTATGCTGGAAAGGATACAAAAAAGAGCAACAAAGCTGATAGTGGGATTCCAGAATTACAGTTATGAGGAAAGAGTCATAAACACTAGATTACATCATCTAGAAAAGAGAAGAATTCGCGATGACAATCCAGGTTGAAAAGATAATCGAAGGAATGGATAAATTAGACTATAACAAGTTTTTCAAAATACAACCACCTACAAAAACAAGAGGCATAGCTACAAATTAATTAAAGAAAGTTCCAGATTAGATATTAGGAAATATTTGTTTAGTCAGAGAGTGGTGAATGTGTGGAATGCATTGTCACTGGAAGTAGTGGAGGCAGGGACAATTAATGCATTTAAGAATATATTGGATGCGCATAGCTTTTAGAACAAGGTGATGTAAATGAAACTGGTTGTATACAGACTCTGCAGAGTCTTCTAAACCAGTATAAAGACGTTAAGTTAAAAAAAATTAGAAAAAAAATTAATGGCACCACAGAATAAAAAAAAATAATATAGCTGACGTATTTGTCTATTTCAGTACAATGTTCATATTTAACGTCAGCTGCTCTCAATCATCCACATTCTATCTCTTGCCCTGATGGTACAAATTACCTGGTTTTTCCCTGTCCATCTTTTAATGTTATTCCCGTACTTGTTTACCTTTTATCCATTTGTCCTTCATTTTTCCTTCCGGTCTTGTTTTCAGCAAGGTGTTTGTCCATATTTATACATAAATATAAATAACACCTGATCATCCTCTGTGAATTCCTATTTTAGGCCACACTCATTGACTTCAACCCGCAAGAGTTGTTTGGCTTTTCTCCATTGTATTTCAGATTGGAATTAGAAGTCAGATAAGTACCTTACGTATTTTTGTGGCTATGGTTGTTAGGGTTTGGGTGTTTTCAGTGGTGCTGTTCTTTGTCACAGATGAAGTTCTTTTGGTCATATTGTAGATTTTGTTTGTGTCTGTCTGGCACATTGTCTGAACTATACTTTAAAAAAAATGTAATGGTGAATATTTGATATTCAGAACCGTCGCAGTATCCATTTATTTGTACACTATTTCTTTCTCTTCCATTATTAACATGCATCCTCAGCCTCTTAAAGATAAGTTCAAGGTCACAGTAAAACATCATCCTCATCATTTACTTGTCAATCCAGATTGTGGAGTATAGGTACAACACTTCATTTGGTTTAATGAATCCATTTTATTGCTGTGGAGTTATTTGCAGCAGTGGTTTATATATGGTGATGTTGCCATGCACAACCTGCCACTGTTGGATGTCCCAAAGTAAAGAAATAGTGGCCCTATTTTGTTTAACCTAGAAATCACTTGAGTGGGCAATGCTGTTCAGGGATGCGCAGCTGTTTGACAGACATACATGCTTTGCTTTAATTAAACAGTCGAATTGCCATGGTCTGTACTAGTTCTGAGTTGGCCGTTGAATACCAGTCAATATGGGCGACACCAGGGAAGGTGCTTTCACATAGCTGAAGTGATCTATGAAAAAGTTGAATCCGCATTTCTAAACTCGGCTGGCAGACTGACCAACCAGGGACTGCAACCTCATTCAGCCCGAAGACCTTCTAATCCCGCTTCATACATTGGCTCGACTGACCCAGCCTTATGAGCCAATTCTTTTCTCAACGTTACATATCCAATTTGCCAACTTCCCTTGCTTACATTCTTCTATCAACTGGAGATGATTCACACAATCTCTGTAGGGTAATCAAGGTAAGATGGGAGGGCACCAGACCTGGAACACAAGCTCAAACATTTTTTTTAACAAAAGACAATACTTCCAGACCTGCATGATCATGGCATCCGTGATATCCACAATTTTCTTTTCAGGGTCTGGCAGACTCAACAGTTCAGGTCTTGTATTCAAAATCTGGATGCAACAAAAATTATATTTTGTAGAATTAAAGTTTAGAAAATATTAATTGCAAACATGCTATTAAGCCATTATATACAAATACACACACACATATACTAGGTCATCTTGTAACTGGATATATCTATATATAATTAAATTGTTCATTTTTTGGGGCGTTTGTCTTTTCTCCTGTGGTGGTGTGCCTTGTATTCTGTTTTGCGCCTAAGTGTCCAATGCATCCAACTTCAACACATTAAAAAAAATACGTTTACATCCCATAGAGGTATGACATTGCTGTTTCAAAAATATGAATAAAGCAGTTTTGGGTTGTGAGCTGTACCACAAACCCTTTTGCCACTCCTCTACCCTGTTTTGATATCTGACGATTTCCAAGGTCCAGGAATCTGCAGTCTTGTTTTCCAAAATATTGTAAGATCATCTATCATTATATCTGACCATGCAAGTAAGGTTAAAAGTACATGGAAACAGTAACCAACATTTCAACCTGAATAAGTCTTTTTTTATGATCTAGAAAAATTTGAACCAACCTTTCAGCTTGAATATCTTTGTAAAGGACCAACTAGAACCGACATTTCAGCCTGAATAAGGTTTTTATCAAGGACTGGATAAACAAGAACCAACATATCAGCCTGAATATGTCTTTATCAAGGACTGCACCTCACCAACTAGAACCAATATTTCAGCATGAATATGTCTTTATCAAGGACTGCACCAACTACAACCAACATTTCAGCCTGAATAAGTCTTTATCATGGACTGGACAAATCAGAACAGCATGGAAAAAAACCCGTTAACTAAGTTCAATGAATATCAGTGTACAAAATATAGAATAATCCTGATAAAAATCAATTCATACACTGCGTCTTCGCCCAAAAACTAGTGAGTGATTCCTACCTCAATAGCAATGCTGATGTCGTTGTTTGCCTGTCTCAGAGCTTCTGCAGCCCCTCCTGGTGGGAAATCCATGTCAATCAAGCTGTCATAATGATCAACATTAACTCTGAAATATACATTTGCTATATTAGAGCAAACAAATCAGTAACAGCTCTCACCTCTCTGAAACCAATATGGAAGGACAAGAAAATATCATTTAAAACCAAGACTACATTAATGCAAACACTGATTCACTCCATCATCCTATATGCATATGAAACATGGACATTGAACTCTGAGTTAGAGTGTAAGATTCAGAACATGAAGATGAGATGCTTCAGATAGATCATTAGAATAACAGACAGAGATAGTGTCGAGAATGTCTACATATGCAGTACAATCCAACAGTGCATTAGACTGAGTGATCTCGAGGTAAGATGTCGCCCTTGGTTGTTGGAGGTCGCAGGTATAAATCACAGAGGATACCGGGATTTTTTCACGATGACTTTCTGGTATTACCCCAGATCTTTGGGAAGTAGAGATCGAACGTCCCTGTGCAGTGTCAGGCATGTTAAAAATCCCTCGGCAGCTGGAAACTGAAAAGAGTAGGCTTACCGGCCGCTGCCAAGGCAAAGTTCAAAATTATGCTAAAAATCTATCCAATCTATTACGGGATCCTTACCGGGGCTACAGAGTTCATGCATTGTGCTGAGATTCTCTAAAAATATGGAAAAGAACAGAGCACTTATAGGTTAACCTGTGTTAATTCATAATGACGTTGATTCTTCAACTAAACTAAAAGTGCTTTAGGTCATATTGTGACCTCCTGTCAGGTGTAAAAATATGCAGATTTTGATGGTACGGTCATGTGATATGATATAGGGACTGACTGATATAATACTTAATTTGGTTCCTGTCAAAAGCTAGGGAAGGTAAGCTTAAGATGCTCTGGACAAGCTTAGGATGCTCTGGACAAGCTTAAGGTGCTCTGGACAAGCTTAGGATGCTCTAGACAAGCTTAAGATGCTCTGGACAAGCTTAGGGTGCTCTGGACAAGCTTAAGATGCCCTAGACAAGCTTAAGATGCTCTGGACAAGCTTAAGATGCTCTGGACAAGCTTAGGATGCTCTGGACAAGCTTACGATGCTCTGGGCAAGCTTAACATGCTCTGGACAAGCTTAGGGTGCTCTGGACAAGCTTAGGGTGCTCTGGACAAGCTTAACATGCTCTGGACAAGCTTAGGATGCTATGGACAAGCTTACGATGCTCTGGACAAGCTTAAGATGCTCTGGACAAGCTTAGGATGCTCTGGACAAGCTTAAGATGCTCTGGACAAGCTTAGGGTGCTCTGGGCAAGCTTAGGGTGCTCTGGACAAGCTTAGGATGCTCTGGACAAGCTTAAGATGCTTTGGACAAGCTTAATCTTTAGCACGTTACCATAATTTTTTGAAATTTTTAGCAACTTTCAAAAATTGTAACTGTTCTGTTTGTTGGTCAATAAATATGATTTTCTTGTGTAGAGACATAAATGAATAAAGAAGTTGTTAATGTTATTGTTTTTGTTGTGTGTTTGTTAGTGTCTGAGATACAAAAAGATAAATGTGAAATGTTTTGAAAAAATAAAAATACTTGGACTTTCCCGGCTAGGCCTAGTCGCTCCGATAGAAATCCATGGAAAGCACAACAAAGTATTGATACTGTGTTTACAATATCGACACAACTGTTAAGTTTCCAATTCAAACGTAGTTCTTTCATCTAAACAAACAAAATAAACAGATCTACTCGATAAAGATCTTTCCCGACAACCTACTTCACCTTTCGCAAAAAGTTGGCTTGCTCCAGTCGGCGTATTATAAGAAAAATTGTTCAAAATCCATTGGTAATCAAACATACGATACTTTTATCGGCAAAATATTGTGTGTAGATGGTGACACATTCAGCATTTAAAAAAAATGGCTATGGGTAGGGTCTCCGTGCAAAAAATATTATAAAAAAAAAAATTCTGATTTTGTAGGCCGAGTTTGTCCAGACAGTCTGGACCATGGTATGCAGCAGGTTAAGATGCTCTGGACAAGCTTAACTGGTTGCATACTATAAGCCGCTTCCAGCGCCAGAACACTTCTTCACCCGTGGCCATAAGCCGCTGTTAGTGCCAATGTTTGTTTCATAGTAAAACAAGTTATAAATTTATAGATTTCCTTTCCGTTTCGGTACGAGATTTTAATTTACCGAAAGGAAGTTTATATCTTGAACCACATGTGAAGCAAATCAGATGTTAAAAATTGTATTCTTGTCATAATTATCATATTTTCAAGCTAGTTACCGAACTATAAAACATTGTTTACCATGGCAACAAGCGATAAGGTCACCAAAAGCACTTTTTTGGCTTGTCTAACTATTGAATAGGCTAGAAACTTGTTTCAACAGATGAATAATACATCTAGTGAAGACGAGGTAAGTGAAACAGATGTCAACAATAATGATTCAATTGATTTTGATGAATGCGAAAAAAATAGTACTGACAGCACAAGTAGTGATAGCGAAGATGATGCACGTCCTGGACCATCAAAATTCCCTAAAAAGGCTAAGACGGCTGCTAGATTTACAAATAGTTCAGTAAAAAAATGGAGCTCAAGAAAGAGAACAGTGGCACCAAGTAACTGAAGGTGAAACAACAGGCAGTATTCCCTTTGTTCCAACTCGTGAACCAGGTATGCATGCAAAACTAGATGCATCTTCCTCTGAACTAGATTGTTGGTTTGCCTTGATAACACCAGATGTGTTAGATTCATTGGTATCAATATGCTGAAGTCGGATGCACTAGGCCGACAGGCGCAAATAAAAACCACAGTGTAACGCACACCGCCTTGGGGATTAGAGAAATAAGGCGAACGCAACAAAAAAAAAAATTGTTATCAATGATCAATGAATATGCAGAATTGAAGAAATCCAAACAAGTTTCTTTACTAAAGTCTACACTTGCAAGTTGGAAGCCTATCACTGGATATGAGCTGTACAAATTTTTTGCCATGATTATCGCAATAGGTTTAGGTAAAAAAGCATCGGTACAGTCAGATGTTTCCCAGAATACGATTTCAAATCATTTACCACACCATGATGCATGTTGGAGATGCTGAATCTGTAGGCAAGGACAAAATAGAGCCATTCTTTAATTCAGTAATAGCAAAGTTCCAGGATGCATTTTATCCATTTCAGAATCTGGCCATTGATGAAATGGTAATAGGCTATAACAGACGCTGGAAGCACAAGCAGTACAATGCCTCCAAGCCAAGCAAGTATCACATCAAGACTTTTGGCTTGTGTGATTCTACTACAGGGTATGTCTACTCTGTATTGACATACTTCGGAAAAAACACATCATATCTCCTTGCCAATGACCATACAAGTCAGGCTGTGAAGGTGTTTGATTAGCTGCTGCAAGGAATTGGAAAAGGCCACCATGTATTTGCAGATAGGTACTACACTGTAGACACCGTGATTACATATCTGTTGAGTAGGGGTATTGATTATACTGGCACACTCAACATCAACAGGAAAACTTTTCTGCTTCAGTTGAAGACCATTTCTCTAAAGCTCCGAGAAGCTAGGTGGTACAGAAATAATGATGGATCCCAGATATGTGTTGCTTGGCGAGATAAGAAAGCCAAAAAGCCATGTATTCTTGTCTCCACCAAGACTACAGTTCAGATGGAGCAGGTTACAACTAGAAGAGGCAACACAGTTGAAAAACCCAAAGTAGTGCAGCGATACAACATGTGTATGAATGGATGTGACCATAGCGACCAAAGAAAAACAAGAAAATGGTGTAAAAAAATATTTGATTAAATCATTGAGGTTTCACAGGTAAATGCTCATATATTATACACGCTCTGTCATGCTGATGAGAAGCCTATGCCCTTGAAAGTCTTCAAAGAAAATTTGATCCATCAGCTCACTGAGAAGGCTGCATCCATCATCCCGCAAGAGGTAGTAACCACAAACAGCAATAAAGTTGGGAGAAAATTCAAAGAAGGAAACAAAATTAAAAGATATGAGGGTGCTATGCATCTTCTGGATCACTCAGACAAAGACAGGAACTGCATTGTATGCTCAACTCCTGCAAAGAGAGGTCGCACACATTTTTATTGCACTGGTTGCCCAGAAAAGTCACATCTCCACCCGAAGAACTGTTTTAGAGTGTACCATACACATGATTCTGCAGATGGTGCTCACTAAACACATTGATGTACTGTCAATAAATTGGAGATATTTATTTTTTCTTCAAATGTTAATTTTTCAAAATTTAAATTTTTTTTTCTGATCTGGTCTACATGTGGTTACATTAGCTATTAGAAGTGTAAATATTATCCATTTTCTGTGTTCTTGGATTTGTTTTTCTTATTGTTGGATATACGTTATGATAACCACCAAGTAAAAGACATTCAATGTTTTGGATATCCAAAAATAGAAGGTGAGTTGGCACTTTTTAAATAATTGTGTAAAGCTTTTCTGTTGTAAATAATAATTTACCATTTACAAATTTCCTACTAAAAAATAACACACAATTGTTTTAGATCTATCTTAGAGAACATTCATTTACCTACAAAATGGTATATCATTTATAAAAATATGTTAATAATTAAGAAAACTGCAGCTAAATTTGTACATTCACCTGCAAATGGGAGAATGGGACCTAAATTTAATTCTGCCACAGCCTGTTTTTCAATTCAGTAGCTAATCAGTTAAGATGCTCTGGACAGATTGTCTTTAGAAATGGACAAGCAACATCTTGGAAGAGATAAACACTAGCAGTGGCAGACTGAGGTGGCAACAGACGACAGGTTATAATGCAGTAGAATGTGATGTCCCTATGACCTCTAAGGTAACAGGGAGGATGAGATAATAGACATTACAATAACTCGTGGTAAATAGGGAAAAATGAATAAGGCCACTGTAACCTTCCAAGAATATTACTGATGTATGTAATGGCATCTGGCTACTTACGGTTCACCTCCAGCTGTCCTTCCAAGCTTTTTCCCTCTCACTCTTCTAGACCAGTCTTTTTTAGCATGCTTGTTTACATCCTCTTGTTTCTATGGATACAGTCAACAAATGGGTGTCATTAAAATAGTCTCAGATTTTTTCATCTTCTTCTCTTCTTCGTACGCTGTCAGACGTCAACTTGAATTTGTTCAAAGAAAACAGCGGTCATCCTGAGGCTGTCAACACTGCCATGGAGCTTGTCTAGTGTTGGTACTGATGATGGCCACATGTGCTTTCTCTGGTCCTTATATGTCTGGCAATTTTGCAGGAGATGTTCAGGGGTCATTTTTCCTCTACTACAGGTGCATTTTTCCGTAGCACCTATCTTCAGTTTATTCAATAGATGGTACCTCAGTCTGTGGTGCTCTGTGCCTAAAGACCACCACTTGCTCTCTTCTGTTAAAGTAGTAATAAGCATCATTTTTGTGTGTAGCCATTATGTTGTTTCCCATTTTTCTATGAATCTGGCCCTAATAAACCTTTTGGACTCTTCGTAGATCACACTAGAATCTGGTTGTGGTAAGCTTCCACCTTCTTTTGCCAGTCTGTCTGCCTCCTCTTTGCCTTGAATGTTACAGTGGGATGGAACCCACTGTACCATGACTCCTTTGGGTGTAGACTGCTGGCACAGTTGACAAAGAACTGATCTTAAATTTCAAAACTGAAGAAAAAAATATGTAAAAACAAAATAGTTTTTACGCTACAAAATTTTACGAAAACTCAAAGCAGATGGCCCATCAAAGTTCTTTGTGCAGCCTACATGTTGTGGATGCACACGGTGGAATAAGCAATTACAAAGGTCATACTGTAGACAAAGGAACTGTGTAGCAAAGTGGTTAGTCACATAGCTCACAACCCAACATGAATATGATCAGATTCAGCAAGGAAAGTAAACCCATTTTAGAAATGCATGCTGAAGTCAGATGCACTGGGCTGTAAGGTGCAAAACACAGTACCCCACACTCTGCCTTTGAAAACAAAGTGAACAAAAAACTGCCCCAAAAAACTATGGACATCTGAGTGGTACACGAGTGGAAAATAGGACCACTGAAACTTCCAAGCATGTCACAGAAGGTGACTAAAGAGGGTTGTGCATGATGCTATTAACATCATATAAAACCATCACTGCAAATGCTTAGATACAGGTGTTTTGTAAATGGGTCAAAAGTAGTGGTTGTCCTATGCTTCACTTGAGAATCATCATCATACTATGCTGGGTCCTTGGGAGGACATCGAATAACAACCTCAAGTAGCTTGTAGAGGAGTATCTGATAAGTGTAGTGGCAGAGCACTCACTTTTCAAGACAAATGTACGGAATTCAACTCTCACTACTGGCACGCTCCAGCTTACCCAGCTGTATAGAGGGTCCATTTGTACATCACCTATGGATAGGGATAAAAAGGGAACTGACCACTCCCATTGCAGACAAGCTGTGGATTAGTACAATGATGTCTCTAACACTTCATCCTTGATGGCACTAATAAAAAAGCCGATCGACCACTAGCAAGTCCAACTACTTGAGGATTGTTTATGTGTAGTGTGTCGACCGAAATCCATAGAGACTCCGCAGGTAGAGCCCAGTACTCTGCAGCCTCGGGATGAGCATCACAAGGAGTGTGTGTTGAACCAATGTTTGTGTAGCTTTTCCAGTCTCTCCGTGTCTAACTCACTGTTTCTTCATGTTCCCGTGGCCTCTGAATTGTGTCCACCTTTGGGTCAGCGTGACTCTTCTTGTGCGCTGAGAATACGAGGTTGGGAGAGGTATTGTGTAACATCCGGTGGAGGGGGACAGGAGAAAGTCCAAGCAGGAAGACCATTGAGTAGAGAAAACCCTGGGATGAATTCTGTGGTGCTGTCGAGCGGAACGTTCAACGCCATCCTGGACTGTTTTCTCACAGTTTTAAGCCAAGCCCAACCACAGCAAGATGCAGCATAACAACAAGATAATTGAATGAAAGCACACAAATTCAACAGACTAAAGTATTTGATAGCACTTGATGAAGGAGTTGTGACATAATCCGAACAGAAACTAGCAAACTACAGAAAACGACTCAAACACCAGAGTGAGTCAAGAGAGTAGCCAGTCAGGCACGACCATCTTACTTTTTCAACATGCAGACAATAAAACAAATATTTAAAAACAACTTTAAAGAGGAATGCCTGAACTGATGGATTAAAAGGTCTACTGGGCATACCATGTATAAAATAAAAGGAAAAAAGATATATTGCAGATGAGTAACATAACATTAATTTGAAAAAAAATGACGAGAGGTTGAGAATAACAAAGAAAAAAGTCTTGGATGGCATGATAAAGTGAATGGGGAAAATATGTGAAATGCTGAATAAATAATAATGCTGAATAAATAACATGTGAAATGCAGAAAGATTAAGGGAAAACATGCAAAGTACTGACGTGATGAAAGGAAGACATGAAGTGATGACATGAAGTGATGCCGTGATGAAGGGAAGACATGTGAAATGACATGAAGGGAAGACATGTGAAGTAATGACAAGTTGAAGGGAAGACATGAAGTGATGACATGAAGTGATGCCGTGATGAAGGGAAGACATGTGAAATGACATGAAGGGAAGACATGTGAAGTAATGACAAGTTGAAGGGAAGACATGAAGTGATGACATGAAGTGATGCCGTGATGAAGGGAAGACATGTGAAATGACATGAAGGGAAGACATGTGAAATGATGACATGTTGAAGGGAAGACATGTGAAATGATGACATGTTGAAGGGAAGACATGTGAAATGATGACATGTTGAAGGGAAGACATGAAGTGATGCCACGATGAAGGGAAGACATGTGAAATGATGACATGTTGAAGGGAAGACATGAAGTGATGCCACAATGAAGGGAAGACATGTGAAATGACATGAAGGGAAGACATGTGAAGTAATGACAAGTTGAAGGGAAGACATGAAGTGATGCCACGATGAAGGGAAGACATGTGAAATGATGACATGTTGAAGGGAAGACATGAAGTGATGCCACAATGAAGGGAAGACATGTGAAATGATGACATGTTGAAGGGAAGACATGAAGTGATGCCACGATGAAGGGAAGACATGTGAAATGATGACATGTTGAAGGGAAGACATGAAGTGATGCCACGATGAAGGGAAGACATGTGAAATGATGACATGTTGAAGGGAAGACATGAAGTGATGCCACAATGAAGGGAAGACATGTGAAATGATGACATGTTGAAGGGAAGACATGAAGTGATGCCACGATGAAGGGAAGACATGTGAAATGACATGAAGGGAAGATATGTGAAGTGATGACAAATTGAAGTGAAGACATGTGAAATGATGACATGTTGAAGGGAAAACATGTTTAAGACACGTGAGGTGCTAAAGGGACTGATGGTCTTGGAGAGAATTGATTATTACTACAACATGGCATGACACTTGATGATGGTTATGAAAATACATACAAAATACCTTTCTAGTCTCCATGATGTAATCAACAGCCTGAGCCACATTTCCGTTCTTAGCTCGCAGACCTAACCTGGCCTCCTTCTCAGTAAAGCCCATTAACATAACTAGATAGTTAAAACAAGACAATGAAAGAGTAATCAGGAAATTGTCCCAGAAGTGATAAGTCAAACAGCAAAAACATTGAATCTTTCTATTGTTCTATGAACAAGGTCTTAGAACCAAGACTACCGTCAGGGATCAAGTGAAATATACTGATCAAGACCCCACTTCGTGTCCTCACTGTGGTTTCTGGAAACACACTATGTTAGACTGGTCAGTTAGGTCTGGTTTGACACTAATGCCTATAGTGGTGAGTTTACTGAGAAGCCTTACATTGCACTACAGCCAAGAGGACCATGCTCACACCTTTCAGGATGTAAGAAGAGCTACTGTAAACTGTCATTTAAAAAAAAAAGGCCAAGAATTTAATGGATTCAGCATAAGGGGCTTCCAACAAAGACATGTCAGATTTCTTCACAGGTATTCCAAGGATCTCCCAGGTTCAGTGAAAGATGTTAAGGGGTTTTGTGAGAAATCATGACAGAAACAAATAAAAACCATTTACAAAACAAGTCAGCAAGCAGTCGCAGACAAAGACCGAGCAGCCCTGAATGTTAGTGGGCAGAGACCAAACAGCCCTGTATGTCAGTGGACAGAGATCAAACAGTCATGTATGTTAGTGGGCAAAGACCTAACAGCCCTGTATGTCAGTGGACAGAGATCAAACAGCCCTGTATGTTAGTGGGCAGAGACCAAACAGCCCTGTATGTCAGTGGACAGAGATCAAACAGTCATGTATGTTAGTGGGCAAAGACCTAACAGCCCTGTATGTCAGTGGACAGAGATCAAACAGCCCTGTATGTTAGTGGGCAAAGACCTAACAGCCCTGTATGTCAGTGGACAGAGATCAAACAGTCATGTATGTTAGTGGGCAAAGACCTAACAGCCCTGTATGTCAGTGGACAGAGATCAAACAGCCCTGTATGTTAGTGGGCAAAGACCTAACAGCCCTGTATGTCAGTGGACAGAGATCAAACAGCCCTGTATGTTAGTGGGCAAAGACCTAACAGCCCTGTATGTCAGTGGACAGAGATCAAACAGTCATGTATGTCAGTGGGCAGAGACGAAACACACCAGGTGGATGACAAGTAACTTCACATAAAAACACACCATATGGATGGCATCATCAAGTAACTTCACATAAAAACACACCACATGGATGGCATAATCAAGTAACTTTACATAAAAACACACCGTATGGATGGCATAATCAAGTAACTTTACATAAAAACACACCACATGGATGGCATCATCAAGTAACTTAACATAAAAACACACCATATGGATGGCATCAGATAACTTCATTGGAAATTGATTTCCAACACAAAAGTAAAAATTCTCAACTAGAATTTAGTCATTTCTATTGTATGGTTCTGAAACATGGAGAAAAACAAAAACATTGAAAACAAGTATAGACTTTCACAAATAGTTCATTGCACAGAAAAAGAGATTGAAATGGTATGATAAAGTCATTTATGTGGAACTGTTGGAGAGACCCAGACAGAGAACATTAGAACACTAGATGAGGAGAGGAAACTGGAGTTGGATAGGACACACATTAAGGATACCATTTGATAGTTTTACAAGACAGTCTAGAATTCCCAGGGCAAGAGATGTAGAGCAGACCAAGACACATATAGAGAAGAGAGTCCGAGACAAGCATAAAGGAAATAGGAAGATATGGACAAGCATAAAGGAAATAGGAAGGGGATCAAGATGCTGAGCAGCACATGAGCTGCAGTGGTTAGCGACCCATAGCTGACTGCTAGCGTCAGGGCCAGCGAACCATAGCTGCCAAGACCCTTCTACACCTGCATGCGGTGATCCTGGAAAACAGGCTGCAGCAGGGCAGACTGGCTAAGGAGAAGGGATCGAAGAGGGAATGCTAACCCGGTACTCAAAAAATGCTTGCTGAAGTCGGATGTGTTGGACCAAAAGGTGCAAATATTGCAGCCAAGCTGTAAACTACGACACAACGCATTCCGTTCTCTGGACTACATTCTGCTACTTAAGCCCTTTCAGGGTTTGGTAGTGGGAGATTGCGAACGAACGAAGAAGAAGAAGAAATATGAAGACGTGGAGGATGTGAAAACATTGCAATACTGTAACCTGTAAGAGGCAACTAAAGAATCTTGTTCACAGGACCTGCTACCTCTCATGTTTAAACTATATGGCACTGAAAAAAGAGAACAAGACCTCTATACCCCATGGAGCGACTAAGTGAATTCAAGACCAAGCAAGGTTAGGCATGGATAGAAACAGAAAACAAGACCTTTACATCTCATGACAGAAATGCTACGACCAAGGTTAATCAGTGCTGCTGTATGGAGTGGAAACATGGAGAACAACCACAGCAGTACAACAAAAACTCCAGTCTATTGTTAACAGAATAAAGTGGCAAGACATGGCAAGGAATGAAAACCTGTTGGAAAGGAGCCAACAACATCCACTAGAACAAGAAATTAAGAAAATAAAATGAGTCCAACATAGCCAGGCTGGTATCCTCAAAAAAGAGAAGAAGGAGAGGTAGACCTTAACATGCACGATACGGAGAAGAGAATATTAAGGACTTACAATTAAATGGTTACATCTAGAGTATCTGATCAGTGTAGTGGTAGAGCCCTCACTTTTTATGGCAAAGGTATGGGGCTCAACTCCCGTTACCGTTATGCTCTAGTCAACCCAGCTGTAAATGGGTACCTGACTTACAGTTAGACAAGGAAAAGGCAGCGAGGAAGGGAACTGGACACTCCATCTCACACAAGCTGTCGCTAAGTATACTCAAGTTTCTAACACTTTATTCCCGATCAGCTATTAAATCTACTGAAGGACTCCCTTTATTTTTTTATCTGGAGATGAGGAGATGGGACCATCGTCTGGTTTGACAAAACAAACTGATCGACATGTTAGTCAGGGTCTGACAAAATATACTGGCCAAGACCCCCACCTCACTTCCACATAAGCCTATCTGGAAACAGGCTGTTTTCATGGCAGCCTGGCTAACAAGGTGGGAGATTGACATGATCCCTGTAATAGTGCGCAACATGCAGATGAAGCCAAGCATAGCACAAGTGCTTGGAGGATCCCAGTCCACTTTCATCCACACACCTGAGATGTGAGAAAAGCTACTGTAACCTGCCACTTTATGCCCTTTTCAGGGAGCAAATACAAAAGAGTTATATACTCATTTTGGGCATTCAACAAAACCAATAGAGAGAGAGAAAGATCAGCTCAGGGCCATGTATGGTGGCGAGATGTAGCCAATGGCATATGCACTGAGAGGAGCGAGGGCTTTCATTGATTGGATGAAGGTTAGTCAGACCAATAGAAATTATAAGCAACAAGGGAGACTCAGTGGTCTCAAGGTAAGGTGTCTGCCTCGGTTGCCGGAGGTCGTGGGTTTCGAATCACAGTGGAGACCGTGATTTTTTTCATACAGATCTTCTGGTAAAAATTCCCCTGATATCTGGGTAGTGAGATCAGACTCCCGCGTTGAGACCTTTAAAAATTATTTGGCAGTTGGAAATTGAAAAGAGTAGGCTTAAAGGCCGCTGCCCGGACAAAATTCTAACTAAAAATCTATGCAAGTTATTTGTACTTTTCCCAAATAGTTTTTAAGAGCAGCTATAGATGGTACCTAACTGGCTGCAGGTCTACTTAGCTCTAGTGTTGGAGTCTATTAAGATGGACTGGCACATCGGTTAAACCACCCTCCAAGAAACTGGTTGTATACAGACTCTGTAGTCTTCTAAACCAGTATTAAAATGTTGAGTTAAAAAAAAAAAAACAAGGCTTCTACACCCCAGGGTAGAAGAGAAGTGAGTAAGCCAAATCTAGACAAACAGCTTTCTTACGCTCATTAAGCTGGCCGTCATCCACATGAAGAAGTGTCAGCACAAATTCAGCCTATCAAACGACAACATAAAGAACATAAAAGATCTTTAATAAAAGCACACATTTATACTACATCAGTGGTTCTCAATCTGGAGACAGTGGAGCAGCCTTCATCATCCTATCATTCTATTTCATGAAGCATGAGTCCAACACTACATGTGGCTCACCGAACCAGCTTTTAGGAGGGCAATGTTTTGTATGTGGTGAAATTATTAGTCCCACACACAATTTGTCTTTTGTCGCATCTTACAACATGCATGGAAGGAAGATGTGATCCTATTCTATTAGCACTGGGTGGGGAGGAAGACTAACGTCTAGTCAGACAACATTTACTGATCAGACATGTTAGTCAGGGTCAGGCAAAACATACTGGTCAAGACCGTCACTTTGGCTTCCTAGTAGCTCTCCCTGGAAATGGACTGTTTTCATGGCAGCCTAGCTAACGAGGTGAGGAATCGACGTGATCCCCATAGTAGTGAGTGATATGCAGATGAAGCCAAGCATAGCACAGCCAGGACCCAGGACCACCTTCATCAGTATGTTCGGAATGTGAGGAAAACTACTACAACCCACCACTTTACGTCCTTTTCAGGGTGCACAAAAGAGTAACCTATTCATTGTGGGCATTCGCAAACAACTATTAGCATTGGGTACAGTAGAGCCTTTGTGGTTTACTAACCAAATCTAGATTCTAGGTTTTTATAACAAAGTTTTTAATTTCCGCTTATGTAACGTGATAGAGAAATGGGGATGCAACCAATTGTCAGTGGTTTCAGGGAGGGTCTAGGGTCTGGTAAAGGTTGAGAACCACTTTATAAGCTAAACATGATCACTCTTGTGAGCATGAATGCATTGGTAATAGTTTGTGAATACTTGTTCAATTCAGTAGGAGGATAGGGCTACTATTACAGTTGGCATAATTGCAAGGAAGCTTGCATGAAATGGTGTTCATAGGTGTTTTCATACCTTAGATATCTCTTTATAATGGTACACTTTACAAGATCTGTTCAAAAAGTTCCAGGACTTTAAACAAATGTTTTAGGCTTACCTAGTTAAGTCTTGTCTTCTACAAAATACTCCTCTCTTCTATTAATACAATGCTTCCAATGCTGTTCCCACTTTTAAAAACAGACCTTACTTTAAATCCTGGTATTCAAACAGGCAGGTGTTTGCCTGCTGCCAGGTAGCCTAATGCTATGCATGCAGATTTTTTTTCCAATTTTACTTCCTGCGAATTACTAGACCTGGGGGAAGGTAGGAATTTCATTTTTTGTTGTTGAAATGCTTGCCGGACAACAGTTAACATTCTGCTCTTTTCAATTTTCAACAAACAAGTGTTCTTTTACATGCATAGTGTACATAGGGCCTCTGAGGAAAAAATGTATGTAAGCATTTTAGGGGTATCGTGTAGATCCATTTTGCAAATTGTCCTTAATTTCCTAAATGGTTGAAACCGTCATCCTATCAAGCTGGATTTCAGTTTGGCAAATAGACAAAAGTCTGATGAGGCCAGATCAGGTGAGTATGGTAGTTTGAGAAGCACACTTGTGTTTGTTCTGCCAAACATGTCAGAACAAGCTGTATTGTGCAAGCTGGCAACTCAGGATGTTTGTCTATTAGCATGTTAGGCACGATCCAATCAGATGTTGCATTCATCTGCTATATCCCAAACTGTCAGATAGTCATTGGAATAGTATATCTCACAAATGTGGGGAACTGAGACGATAATCCGGTCTTGCACAAAATACTGACCAAGACCGCTATCTCTCTTTCATGTAGCGTTCCCTGGAAATAGGCATCTTTCAAGTCAGTCTGGTTGACGTGATGTGGATCGATGTGATTCCCGAAGAAGTGAACACCACGCAGACCAAGCCAAGCATAGCACAACTGGCTTCATCAGCATGCTCTGCATGTGAGAAAGTTACTACAACCCGCCACTTAATGCCCTTTTCAGGATGCACAAAAGAGTAGACTTACTTTCTCATTGTGGGCATTAAACAACATCTCACAAACCTTGGTAATCTGAGCACCGTCAATGTTGCGGGTTCGTCCAGAATTCAAGTCTTCCTCTGTTGATTGCTGGCCATCATTTAACCACTTAAACCATTGTGAACAATGCCTACACTCATCCCCAAAAACGTGTTTGAACATGTCAAGAGTCTCCAGGAGTATCTTCCTGGGCTTGAAGTAAAACTTAATGATTCGCTGCTCATAGAATTCTGACATCTTGAGGAGGTTGAATATGCAACAGTGAATGGGCTGACATTCGTCATCAACTCATAGCTGGCTGCTTGCTTCAGGGTTAGTGAACTATAACTGATCAAGTCCCTACTCCACCTTCAAATGACTGCAATGAATACAGACTCCAACCATGCAGGCTGGCTAAGAGACTTATGATTGAAGAAGGAAGGCAAACCCGGTTAAAAAAATGCTGTCCTGAAATCAGAGGTGTTGGGCTGAAAGGCGCAGATGTCATTGATCACTGTAAACGACGACACAACATTATTGGGGTTGTTACGGATACAGCAGCATCCTGGCTCTAGCCCTTTGGCCCAATGCCATGTAATGGTACCTGCACATGTTTATCAGTTGTTGTCTAGTGCCATTTATCTGGCCTCAGAGGAAGGAGCATTTTCCTCAAATCGTTGAGCACTGGGCACTCAAAGAGATGATGATCAACTGTTCCATGTGCGTGTCAATTATAGAACGATAAACAATCACAACAGAAATCGTTCGAAAGTGGTAGATTACTTAAGAAAGTCATCACTAGGTAGCGTCACTGAGGGGAGGCTGCTATTTAAAATTGCATTGGCACTCTTTCAAAAGTTCTAAATACTCCAGGATCCAAGTTGCGAGTCACGATCAATATACTGACTAAGGCCTAGAACTCATGTCTATGTCTTGTTAATTAAAAAAAATGTGTTACAACGTGGTCAATTAGGTGGGGATGGACATCGTGATCTTCATAGTTGTGATACTATTGAGAAAAGTCTAACTTTGCATACAGCCATAAGGACCCAGGTTTAGTTTTTTAAGTATGCCTCAGGAAACAAGAAAAACAAGTATAACCTGCTTCAGGCAACAGCATGTGTATTTCAAACACTAACTAAATTTAATCCTACCCAACGTTCTACATTGTGTGTTCATGCAGGAGTCAAGGTCAACATCATTGAATGATGCAGGTCATTCTGACCTCGTCATCTATACTCACCTAGTCGACAGTTGAGCTAGAAGTATGTATACACCGCCCGTTCTCATGGAGATGTCATTCAGAACACTCTGTTATGGCTTTCTATTAGTGCAGTTTCTAAACTTACCCAGTGGGCAGCAGATTGCAAGTAAACCATATGATAATGGAGGAAGAGGAAGCGGTGCTGCAGATGGACAAAGGTAGTGAAACCAACAACCCTGCTCAAGCAAGAGATGGCTAATACCAATCCCAGGAGAGGGTCGGGCTCTGCCTGGTTAGAAACATGCCTAATACACACCACCCACATGCTGTGAATGAGATGTGATGCTCCTATAACCTCTTAGGGTTATGGGAAAAATGAGACGACATTCCAGCTGGAGTGAAATAGGAACAAGAAGAAGTAAAGTGGAAAAAAGTTTGTTGCCGTTATCTCTCACACTGGTGGTGGACTGCTACTTGTCCATTGTTTGATGTTATCCTCCCCCATGTAGTGCTGCCTACTGTGTGCTTGACCGCCTTCAACCTTAATGGAGTTTAATGTAGATAAATGTACAGTCATCCACATGGGTAGATCCAATATGGAACATAATTACAGAATGGGAGAGAACAATATTAGAAAGATAGATAAGGAAAGGGACCTAGGGGTTATAATAGATCATACAGGTAAGATGAGTGAGCAAGTTCAGGTAGCAGTGAAAAAGGCAAATTAGGTATGATAAAAAGAAATATTAAACATAGGAGCAAGGAAGTGATAGTCAAAATGTATAAAGCCTTAGTTAGTCCTAGATTGGAGCACTGTGGTACAGGTGTTGAGTCCTTATCATAGAGGGGATATAAACATGCTGGAAAGAATACAAAAAAGAGCGACAGAGCTGATAGTGGGATTCCAGAATTACAGTTAGGAGAAAAGCCTCTGGCCTACAGTGTCTAGAAAAGAGAATAATTCGAGGTGACTTAATACAGGTTTATAAGATGATCGGAGGAACAAATAAATTTATAACAAGTCTTTTCAAAATATAACCACCCACAAGAACAAGAGAGCATAGCTTCAAATTAACTAAAGAGAGGTCCAGATTAGATATTAGGAAATATTTTTTTTAGTCAGAGAATGGTGAATGCTTGGAAGGCATTGCCACAGGAAGCAGTGGAGGCAGGGACATTTAATACATTTAAGAATAAATTGGATGTGCATAGCTTTTAGAGCAAGGTAATGTAAATGAGACTGCGGAGTCTTCTAAATCAGCAAAAAGACGTTAAGTTACCCTTCAGTATGGTTTTTGCAAGTGTCTTGTCTTTTAAAATGGCCAAAATATATGATTTGTTAGCTCTTTATGTCTTTCAACAGTTCTCTTTCCAGCCCAGTTTTTCCAGGACCTCTTCATTTGTTACCATCGACTACACTACAACATAGTGTGTTAACTAAACAAACAGTGGTCTTACCCGTCCAAACAAATTTCTGGCGCTGGTCATGTCTCCCTTGTGGAACGATACGATTCCTTGAAGTAGGTATAATCTCATGAACAGTGCTTGCTCAGTTCCTATTCCACCCTGACGAGATCAAGGAAATTAAATCAACACATGGGGAAGAAGACTAACATCTGGTCAGGCAAAATATACTGATCAGACACGTTAGTCAGGGTCAGGCAAAATATACTGACCAGACACGTTAGTCAGGGTCAGGCAAAATATACTGACCAGACACGTTAGTCAGGGTCAGGCAAAATATACTGACCAGACACGTTGGTCAGGATCAGGCAAAAATATACTGGTCAAGACCCTCACCTCGGCTTCCTCTTAGCCCTCCCTGAAAATGGGCTGTTTTCATGGCAGCCTGACTAACAAGGTGAGGGATCGACTTGATCCCCATAGTAGTGAGCGAGACGCAGATTAAACCAAGCATAGCACACCGACCTGGAGGATCCCGGTCCACCTTCATCAGTATACTCGGGATGTAAGGAAAGCTACTGCAACCCGTCACTAAACGTCCTTTTCGGGGCCTACAAAAAAATAAACCTGCTCCTTGTGGGCACTCTTCTTCTTCTTCTTCGTTCGTTCTCAATCTTCCACTACCAAACACTGAAAGGGCTTAAGTCGCAGAATGTAGTCCAGAGAACGGAATGCGTTGTGTCGTAGTTTACAGCTTGGCTGCGATATTTGCTCCTTTCGGTCCAACACATCTGACTTCCGCAAGCATTTTTTTTAGTACCGGGTTAGCATTCCCTCTTCGATCCCTTCTCCTTAGCCAGTCTGCCCTGATGCAGCCTGTTATCAAGGATCACCGCGTGGAGGCGTAGAAGGGTCTTGGCAGCTATGGAACTGGCCCTGACGCTAGCAGTCAGCTATGGGTCGCTGACCACTGCAGTTCTTGCGCTGCTCAGCATCTTGATCCCCTTGTGGGCATTCAAAACAACAACAACAAATCATCACATTGCAAAAATACTACATAGCGCACAACAGGTTAAATTTGGATACTTATCCACTCATCTGTAATGTCAGAGGTTTTTAACTTGGATTGTAAGGTAAAGGTAGTCACATAGCAGGCACTGCTGTCGGAGATGATGAAATGTTGAAGATGATGTTTGAGACTTAATTGCATGAGGCCACAGCTTGTTTATGCAGTTGGGTGGCCAGGTTCTTTTCCTCGCTGTCGTTCCTTTCATTATAGTAAGCTAGGTATATATTTATAGCTAGGTCATCTAGAGCATTCTGGTAATTGGAGTTGAACCATGTACTTCTGCCAATTGGACACCATGGTAGTATGGGAACCAAATTCAGTGGTGAATGCTTGGAATGCATTGCCACAGGAGGTAGTGGAGGCAGGAACAGTTAATGCATTTAAGAATAAATTGGACGCGCATAGCTTTTAGAGCAAGGTAATGTAAATGAAACTGGTTGTATATAGACTCTGCAGGGTATTCTAAACCAGTATAAAGATGTTAAGTTCAGTTAAGTTAAGTTAAATAAGGAGATTTGGAAATCTATATCTGAACAATTTTCACTAGTTGTAGCTAGCTTGTGCATTTGTGATTTTCTATTTTTCTATTAATAAATATGATAAAATCTTTATGATTATCTTTCAGCTTTTCTGTTTTTCTATAGAGTAAATCAAGCTGTTTACAGCTTTTGAATTGATACTGGTACCTAATAGGAATGGAGTGTTATTCCTTGCCAGGTACTACATGAAGTCAGATTTCATTTCTTTAGTAACTTGATTAGATGTTCCTCTGTCCTGAATTTTGGGATGGCTGTCTGTTTCTCCCATATACTTCTTGAAGAGCTGATGTATCCTTTCTGTGGTAGTTATCACTTCTATATGGGGGAGGGGGAAGGGGGGGTGCTCGGTGCAGCTTTATCCTTTTTTAACCATTTGAGTGCTTGCATGATATCTTGTTTTGTTGGTTGATTTATCTAAATTTACCTATAGACGTTCCTTTGCTGGTTCTATGTCAGTCTGAGATTTTGGTTGCTTTCTTTTTAGTGTTTCATTAAATATTCAATTCAGAGGTCTTGCTGCTTCTCTCTATGCAGAATTTGTCTTTTGTTGTATTTTGGTCCTGTTTTTATCTTTGTTGTTATTCTAGGTATATTGTATAATATCCTAAGGTGACTTTATCTTTCAGCCTCCTTAGCTATTTTATCTATAGTTTTCTTTTATACAGGCGACTAAATGGTGGTATTAACAGAATACTTCAGCAAATGGTTGCAGAAAACTGTTTGAGAAATGATCGTCGGTTACCTTAATCGAAGTGAGCCTCTCCATCTGTTCACCATAGCATCGTTTGAAGCATTGTTCACTTTTGTGGAGTCGGGATTCTGGGAGATGAATAAAATTTTACGTCCTGACGGCCATCATCGTTAGAGCAGTTATTATCATCACTATATTCCACAACATTAACACTACTACCACTGCTGTCACCACCTTTATCATCATCAAAATCACCACTGCCAATATCATTATAATCATTACTGCCATCAAGATCATTATAATCATCATGATCACCACTGTCATTACCATCACCAGAGTCATTACCATCACAATCATTATTGCCATTAGTCATTAAAATTGCCATCATAAAATCATTATCATCCCATTATTTTCATCCTCACAACCACACCTGTCATTACCATTGTTATCATCATCAGAACCACACCTGTCATTACCATTATTATCATCCTCACCTGTCATTACTATTATTCTCATCATCACTGCTATTACCATCATTACTGCCATCAAGATCATTATCCCCATCATTACTGACATCAAGATCATTATCACAATCCCCACTGCCATCAAGATCATTATCACAATCCCCACTGCCATCAAGATCATTTTCACCATCATTACTGAAGATCATTATCACAATCCCCACTGCCATCAAAATCATTACCCCCATCAAAATCATCATCACAAACCCCACTTCCGTTACTACCACACTTGCCATTAATATCCCCAGCAGCGACTACCATCACCATAGTCATAAAGCTCTCACAACAACATCTATAACTACCACACACCACTGATAATCGGTATCTCATTTCCTGTGGGCCTGTATTTGAGTCCCCTTGCTATTTAAGGAGAGGCCTATATTTTTAAGCCCCAGGAGAAGAATGCCTGCGTTATCGTGGCTGAAAGGGGAACAGAGTGATTACATTGTAACCTGCCAGGCATGTTGTATGAGGTGATTAAGGAAACAAAGGCATCTGGTTGAAAAGAATTGAGTAAGTAGCTAAGGCCTAGCAGATCAGTTACCTGTAGTTGTGCTGATTTACTTTACCTTTACCATGCTCTGTGTTCCCGCATAAGCCTTATAAAAAAATGTTTCCCTACAGAAGATGAAGTGGGCATGCCAAATGTCAGTATTACTGTGTATAACCATCCATGTTAATGCTATGGAAACTGCTGAGAATTTGTATTTGAATTTAAATAGTCATTTCCTTCTTGTCTACTTTTCAAATGGGAGATGTGCTTGTAGATTTTTATTTTAAAATTTGAAACGTTATGTTTTCTTTTTCACTCAGATTTGAAGATTATCTCATTACTGTGTGGAATGAAGTTAACAGATTTTTCTGATTTAGTTTGTTTATGTAGATGTAATAAATACGTTTGTAGTGGAAACTAACAGATATACAGATCTTGTTAAGAACACTATCAGAGTTTTGTAGCAATTTTACAAATTTACTGGACAACTGGTGTACCCAAAAATAGGTAAGTTTAAATATTAGTGCTATTTTTCAACATTTTCACAATTTTTTTGTATCTCAGAAACTAACACATACACAACAAAAACTATAACTTCAACAAGTTCTTGATTCATTTATGTCAATACACACAAACAAATCATATCTATAGAACAACAAATAAAAAAGTTACAGGCACTCAGAGTCAACAACCATTGTAAAACGTGACGTGCTGAAATATAATGCTGTTGCAGGTGAAATCTGAGTGAATTTTTAATGGAGGGTGGCTAAGGTTAACCAGCATGCCACTATTTTTGTAATTATTAAAATCTAACAATCACCTGCGTCCGGTAGTTGCTCCAGGTTCCTCAGTGATAAGTAGCACCAAACAATATCAAGGCACAGTATGGCATAGTTGTCTGTGGCCTGTAGCAGTTCTGACCTGCATTTTCTGTTGACACAAACAGACTATGGTAAGGAATTCACCATACTCAAGTGTGAGTCCATGGTTAGACATTACTAACTGAGACTGGCCAGATAGTTACAGGTCATCTAACACTTACTTCAACTGAAAAAATATATCCCATAATTGGCATAGCATCCTTCCACAGAATGGGTCTTAGAGGCACCACCACGTGTGATTGATTGTGGAGCACTGAAGCAAACACCAGAACATATCGTGCAAAACTGTTTCATTTATGCAGACCAAAGAGAGGTAGTCTCGTTCGGGGAAGCGACCATGCTCGAAAAGCTGTGGGGTGGCTGGCAAACATCTGAAATGCACAGTTTCCTTCATAACCTCACTGGTCTAGAAGCATAGAATCAGTTGATCAAAGAAGAAGAAGGCATAGCACCGGAGGAGACAAGAAAAAGTGTCGCATCAGAAACTGAAAGAGAGAAACAAACAAGCCAAGGGACCCTATGTTTGGACACTGGTTGTAGTACACAAGACTGAAATCTAGAAGAAGTTTCTTACAGTCAACACATTTCCTACAGCCTAGTCCCAGAAAACTCTGCATTGAAAAATGGAATAAATCCTGCAGGTGCTACAGATTGAACTGTGAGACGAACCTGCGCCTGAACACCACTTGCCTTAGGCAACATGGAAGTCACTGAATAGACTCTGAACTGGTTTTCCACAAAGCAGAAAGGAACTTAAAGAGATGGGGATACAAGAATGATGTGGCATGCAACTGAGGAGCAACACCAGATCCAGCCAGACCACCTGATGATCTGCCCAAACCTTCTTGAAACATGCAATATAGATGACATGTTGAAGGGGAATGACATGCAATCCATGTTGCTGAAAATTGGAAACATGATGTCTGACATGGTGCCCAGGAGGATGACTAAAGTCTGGTCAGGCAAAATATACTGGCCAAGACCCCCACCATGAATTTCATGTAATCCTCCCTGTAAACGGACTGCTCTTCTTAGCTAGCTTTCTGGCTAACAAGTTGGGATATCGATGTGATCTCCGTAGCAGTGAGCGACACGATAAACCCAAGCATAGCACAACCGTCTTGTCTAACTTCATTAGCATGGTCAGGATGTGAAGAAAGCTACTGCAACTTGGCACTAAATGTCTTATTCAGGGCGCACAAAAGAGTAAACCTTCTCATTGTGGGCATTCATAGCAACAAGTACTAACGACTGTGAAGCAGGCAATCTGCTAGTGCTATAATTGCTAGGCAATACTGATGATCAAATAACTGCACCTCAGCTGTTCCAACATTTTCATTCCTCGTGTAGTGTGACATTAAGTACCTAGCATTGCACTTTTAGTCTGGGTGAACAGTGGCCCCTGTTTAACAAGAAACATTTTCTTGGTCTGACACATTAGGGAGGAACCAGCATGACTTTAATAAAGGTAGTAGCCATTTCAAGATTTCCAACATTGCCATAAAATAAGGCATTATATTTTGGTAGTGGGTTTTAAAAATGGGGGTTGGGGGGGGAGGATGTGTGTGTGTGTGTGTGTTTTGTGTGCATCTGTTCGATTCAGCAAGATAGTGCTCCAATGGGAAGTAAACTGTATTTAAAAAACAGGCACTGAAGTCAGATGCTGCAAATGACATTAAGCACAATACAATGCATCCTGCATTCAGAAACAAATCAACTAAAAAAAAATTAATCAGGGTCTGGAGAAACATACTGATCAAGAGTAATTGGGGTCTGGAGAAACATACTGATAAAGAGTAATTGGGGTCTGGAGAAACATACTGATCAAGAGTAATTGGGGTCTGGAGAAACATACAGATCATGAGTAATTGGGGTCTGGAGAAACATACTGATCAAAAGTAATTGGGGTCTGGAGAAACATACTGATCAAGAGTAATTGGGGTCTGGAGAAACATACTGATCAAGAGTAATTGGGGTCTGGAGAAACATACTGATCAAGAGTAATTTGGGTCTGGAGAAACATACTGATCAAGAGTAATTGGGGTCTGGAGAAACATACTGATCAAGAGTAATTGGAGTCTGGTGAAACATACTGATCAAGAGTAATTGGGGTCTGGAGAAACATACTGATCAAGAGTAATTGGGGTCTGGAGAAACATACTGATCAAGAGTAATTTGGGTCTGGAGAAACATACTGATCAAGAGTAATTTGGGTCTGAAGAAACATACTGATCAAGAGTAATTGGGGTCTGGAGAAACATACTGATCAAGAGTAATTGGGGTCTGGAGAAACATACAGATCAAGAGTAATTGGGGTCTGGAGAAACATACTGATCAAGAGTAATTGGGGTCTGGAGAAACATACAGATCAAGAGTAATTGGGGTCTGGAGAAACATACTGATCAAGAGTAATTTGGGTCTGAAGAAACATACTGATCAAGAGTAATTTGGGTCTGGAGAAACATACTGATCAAGAGTAATTTGGGTCTGAAGAAACATACTGATCAAGAGTAATTGGGGTCTGGAGAAACATACTGATCAAGAGTAATTGGGGTCTGGAGAAACATACATATCAAGAGTAATTGGGGTCTGGAGAAACATACTGATCAAGAGTAATTGGGGTCTGGAGAAACATACAGATCAAGAGTAATTGGGGTCTGGAGAAACATACTGATCAAGAGTAATTTGGGTCTGGAGAAACATACTGATCAAGAGTAATTTGGGTCTGGAGAAACATACTGATCAAGAGTAATTTGGGTCTGGAGAAACATACTGATCAAGAGTAATTGGGGTCTGGAGAAACATACTGATCAAGAGTAATTGGGGTCTGGAGAAACATACTGATCAAGAGTAATTGGGGTCTGGAGAAACATACTGATCAAGAGTAATTGGGGTCTGGAGAAACATACAGATCAAGAGTAATTGGGGTCTGGAGAAACATACTGATCATGAGTAATTGGGGTCTGGAGAAACATACTGATCATGAGTAATTGGGGTCTGGAGAAACATACTGATCAAGAGTAATTGGGGTCTGGAGAAACATACTGATCATGAGTAATTGGGGTCTGGAGAAACATACTGATCAAGTCTCCAACAATAATATTCTTGTTAATGCCCTGTGAAACAGGTTGTGTCACAGCTGTCTGGCCAATGAGGTAAGGATCAGTACAATAATTCTCATAGTAGTGAGATTACTGAAGAGCCTCCCATGCATCACAGCCAGAAGGACCCAGGTCCACCTTCTAAAGTACACCGCGGGATGATAGAAGTGCCACTGATAATTGCTATTATCATGTCCAGCTGCTTTATCAAACTTTATTTTCTCCAGTGCTGCCCTCAGCTCCTCCATTGTGATGTTTTCCCCACCATTGATTATCTCATCTGTATTAGAGCTTGTCATACATGGGACTTGATTTTCTTCTGCATAGTAGAACTTGGAGAAATAGTCTTCCCATGTCATGTTCTATTGGGTCCTGTAGAACAGCTTGTGGTTTCTCCAGTATTTTTTTTCAGTGTTTTTACAAAGTCTTCTCAGTAATGTTGTTTTCCTGTTTGCACTGTTTTCTTGGCTTCCTTTCTAAGTGTTACATATTCTTTATATGTCTCTGTTTTTCCTACTGTTTTCTTTCAAGTATTATTTCCATGCCTTTTTTCTTTATTTATCATTTTAACTACTTCTGCCCACTGGTGTGTCATTGTATCTTTTTTGACTTATGCCTCTGTTGCAGCTGCCTTGAAGGTAGTCTTGAATTGTAACCAAAGAGCTTCTAGATCCTCTGGTGGTTCTTCTGCACTTCCTGCTGCTGTTGTTATAAGTCACTTGTATTTGGTCCTAACTTCTGGTTCTCATAGCTTGTATGCCATTATTCCTGCTTCTCCTTCTCTGGTGTTTGGTTTCTTACTTGATTATGGATGTTGTCTTTGTGGGGCTACTTTTTCAGTTGATCTCTTTGTCACAAGGTAGTGGTTACTTCTGATTTGTTCCTGATGATGGCATAATCAATGATGTATTTCTCTTTTCTTGCTGATTCACATCACGTGTATGTCTGTGCTTGTGAGAGGGAAATTTGTGTTTGTGATGACCAGGTTTTGCTTACTGCAGAATTTCAGGAGTTGCCTTCCATTGTCATTGAAAACATCATCGTATCTCCCAAGCACTCCATTTCACGTAGAATTGTCTCTTCCTATTCTGACAACGGTTCTAAATGTTGTTATAGTTGGGGGTGGGGTTGAGGATGAACAACAACTAGATGTTCCAATGGCGTGCGTCTCATATATCCTCTGACAACAAAGTCTATCGCCTGTCCTTCGTTCCGCAGAACTGTTTTGACTAACAGAAGACGGGGCGAAAAGTGAGCCACTGGCGCCTTAAAACCAATAGTTTAGGACATATGGGGCTCGAAAACCTAGGAAGACAGCTCATCTAGGAGAAGGAAAACTCTGATTTCAAACCATCTGAAGCCTTGCAGATAAGATACAGGCGTATCTTGTCGGGTTTTGTCAGATATGGCTGTGCAACTGTTTTCTGATAACTCGGAAAGTTGGTCAGTGTATACCAAACCTGACAACCAAAAATGTGCGAAATGACACACGGAAGAGGATACAATGCCTTAACCTAGAGCAAGGAAAGGCAACCTCAGCTGAGTCGTTTTAGGGCAGACCAGGCCCTTAGCCTTGGTTGGCGGCTGGTCTAGGAGTGTAGCCCCAACAGGCGAACAGATAGATCACTGCTCTGCTGATCTGGCAGCTTGCCTTGTTCCAAATGTATTGGTATCACCTTTCCCTTGGAGCAAACAAGGCAGAGCAAGAGAGGGACCCCACTGCATGGGCAACACATGGTCTCTATATTTCTGCCTGGGTTTTGTGCTAAAAGCACAATTACTATCGTCTGACAAGATGCAAAGAGCCAATGATGACTGACAATGGAATCTCTGTTGAGGATAATTTTGCCATCACAATCATCCCCCGTCTTTTCAGGCAGTTCAAAGAACACGCCTTTGACATCTGCTCTCCACCCCCTAATTCGAGGCATAAACAATGACGATGCTGACTAACTTTCCTCTTTGAAATTCAGTACCATAACATGTTCAGAGACAAATTTCCCTCCTTTGATGCTGTCCCTTTGACTCCTGGACACAATACATCCCACTACTCATTTGGCTCTGTTGGTAGTGGGAACTCTGCGGCAAAGAAGCAAATTACTCTCAAGATCCATGACCAGCTGTTCTTTTTTCTTAGTTTCTGTGAGAGCTAGAATTTTCGATTTGAATTTCTTCATTTCTTCCATAAGCTCATTATCCTTTCTGCTTATGCTTCTAACATTCCATGGCTAAAAATCGTAGTCAATGTTCATTCACCACCTGTAAAGTCTGTCCTGTTTTCCTTTCCTCCTTTCTTGACTTGCAATCGGGTGGGTTGACAAACAGGTGATTGGCCAGTTATGTCATTGTTTGATGGATATATTGCCTCCTTTTGGCCTGCATTTCTGGTTCATGGCTGCTATTTGGTATTCACAGCTCACCTCCAAATATGGAAATCATTCAGCTATCCACTACCTAACTGACAGGCCTAGAAGGTCCAGTTCCTCTTCCTGAAATTTGATTCATAATTTACAAAAATTATTAAGAGTGAATTACTGGTTCACTCAGAGACCAGAAGTAGAATATGTAGGTCTAATCTTTCCAAACCAAAATGGCCCACAGAAACCACCTCAGGGGTTGTTTGAAACAAGAATAGTGATTGTACCTGAATTCTGCATCAGCTTCAAGAAAGAGGGGCAATGCAAGAGATACTTTCTTGCCCTTCATGGCCGTACGACCCTTTTCATGGAAAGTCATGGCCACCGTAAGAGCCTGAAAAACAATTTAAAAAATATATTAAGGTTGTCTCTCAGCAGAAGCTGCCATCATGGATAAAGTGCTAGAAACTTTAGGACGTGTCAGCTTTTTCTGAGGTAGGCGGACCGGTGTCCTTTCTTATCATTATAGACTTAGGTGAGTGTGTATCAACCATCTGGGTTTGAAATAAACCTCTAGAAACAACTTCTCTAATATGAGACATATAGGATCAAAGGCTGGCTGTGAGGTTCCATCTCCACATCAAAGGTCAGCTGGTCAGTTCAAGTGAGGTGCCATCTCCACATCAAAGATCAGTTCAAGTGAGGTAACATCTACACATCAAAGATCAGTTCAAGTGAGGTAATATCTCCACATCAAAGGTCAGTTCAAGTGAGGTACCATCTCCCCATCAAAGGTCAGCTGTTCAGTCCAGGTGTCATCTGATCAGTTCAGCTGAGGTGCCATCTTCACATCAAAGATTGACTGGTCAATTCAAGTGCCATATTCACATCAAAAGTCATCTGATCAGTTCAACTGAGGTGCCATCTTCACATCAAAAGTTGGATGGTCAGCTCAGTTCAGGCACCATCTCCACATCGTAGGTCGGTTGAAATGAATCTTCAACTTCCACTAACTTTTGCTATGATGGTACAATCTGCTAGACTTTTCCTAGTCCATCTTTTGATGATATCATCCTACCTATGATACCGTTTACTGCTGCCACATTTACCCTCCACCTTTTCTACCATGATTGTTTTTAATGTGACCAAGCGGAACATGTCATCATGATATTGATTTGATAGAAATGTCAGCCATCCAGACCTAGAGGTTAAGTTAGGGCTAATACACAACACTACAAATATTACCTTTTTCTCCTCCTTTGGCAATTGTAAAGGTTTGCCATTCTGGTCTGCGATCTGAATGTCAAAGTCTTCATCATCTGCAAGAAGGAAAAATGTATCTCAGTGAAAAATAAAACAATGATCAAAGATAGAACCTTTTTGAAGAAATGAAAATATTTGAATATGTTCCGAATATTTTGCTACTGGTCGCAACACTCATATTACTATCTTCAACTTAACGTCTTTATACTGGTTTAGAAGACTGCAGAGTCTGTATACAACCAGTTTAATTTACATTTCCTTGATATAAAAACTTTGCGCATCCAATCTATTCTTGAATGCATTAATTGTCATTGCCTCCACTACCTCCCCTGGCAATGCATTCCAAGCATTCACCCCTCTCTGACTAAAAACATATTTCCTAATATCTAATCTGGACCTTTCTTTAGTTAATTTGTTCTTGTAGGTGGTTGTATTTTGAAAAAACTTGTTATAATGTAATTTATTCTTATAGTTGATTATCTTATATGTTCTTCTTCTTCTGCGTTTGTTCTCAATCTCCCGCTATCAAGCAGTGAACTAGGCTTTGTAAATAGCAGGATGTAATCCAGAGAATGGAATGTGTTGTATCGCTAGTTTACAGCTTGACTGCGATATTTGTACTTTACAGTCCGACACATCCATCTTTGGCAGAGATTATCTTATAGACCTGTATTAAGTCACCTCATATTCTCATTTCAAGACACTGTAGTCGTTTTTCTGAGTCTGTCCTCATAACTGTAATTCTGGAATACCACTATCAGTTTTGTTGCTCTACTTTGCATTATTTTTTTCAGCATGTTTATATCCCCTCTACGATAAAGACTCCACACATGTACATATTACTCCAATCTAGGTCTAACTAATGCTCTATACAGTTTGACTATCAGGTGTCATGACTTTATTATCTTTTATTTCATTTTGTGCTGACACTCATGTTGGAGGCCCTAGGATATAGCTTAAAGACACCCAAATATGGCCTAATGGGCCCTTGGACACAACCTCAGGGGAAATGATTTGGCTTGAGAAACTGCACGTTATGGACCCAGCAACACTCAGGCTTTAGTCCTTTAGCCCAATGTAATGTAATAGTATGTGTTTGTTAATTGCTGCTTAGTTCTTTACAAAGTATTCTGTTTTACCTGGCCTAGAAGGAATGAGCATTTTCCAAAATATCGTAGAGCGCCTGGCAGATGGTGATTGGCGGTTTTGTATGGGTGCGTGCAGAGATCCACTGCATAATTATTTTGACAGCATCGTCATCATCTGGTTGTAAGGTTGTCTGAGTATGTCTCTCCATTTGATCCTATCCAGCTCTCTTAATTTCAGCATAGGTTCATACTTTAATGACTCTGCATGCCTGTGATGTAACAGAGAGCCTTAGTCACCCCTTTCCTATTTCCCCTGGATCTTGCCCTCAAATATCTTCTGTAGAAGACTCCTATGTCACATATTGTGCCCCAGCCAACTCTTCTTCTTCTTCTTCTGCGTACACAGTCAGACAGCAACCATTATTTTCTCGAAAAAAGCGGCGGTCATCCTGAGACTCTCGCAACTACCATAGAGCTTGTCTTGCAGTTCCACTGGTAATGGCCACATCTGCTCTCTCTGATCCTCGTATGTCGGGCAGTTCTGCAGCAGATGTTCAGTGGTCATTTTACCAGTACCGCACGGGCATTCGTCGGTACACCCTATCTTCAATTTGTTGAATAGGTGGTACCTCAGTCTGTTGTGGCCAGTGCGAAGTCTGAAGACAACGACCTGCTCTCTTCGGTTCAACTGGTAATAGGCATCGTTTTTGGTGTAACCAGTATGTTCGGTTTCCCATTTGGTCATGTATCTGGCTTTGATAAGCCGTTTCGACTCTTCGTACGTCATACTGGTATCTGTTTGTGGTAGCCTTGCACCTTCTTTTGCCAGTCTGTCTGCCTCCTCGTTGCCTTGGATGTTGCAGTGTGACGGAACCCACTGTACCACTACCCTTTTTGGTGCGGACTGCTGGCACAGTTTGCAGAGTGCTGCTCTTAAGTCATTAAGCTCAGTGTTTTTCTGGCTTTTTAGCGCTGTGACTACTTCGAGAGCATCTGTCAGCAGGACTATATGGCTCTCATTTTCACTGTGTGTTACCATTTCTTCCACTGCCGCCCTCAGTGCCTCTGCTCTGAAATTGCTTGTGTACTTACCAGTAGCGAATGACAGTGTTATTTTTCTGCCATTTGGTAGGTTCAGGAATGCTCCTGCCCCTCCGTTCTGTGTAGTGTTTGTTACAGAACCGTCGGTGTATGCATGGGTCCAGTCCATGCTTGGGTAGCTTTTCGTTATGAAGCTTAGGGTAGTGTCTCTCCTTTCTTTTTCACTCTGGCAGTTTTTGTTTGCAATACCTGGTATATTTTCTACCACCTCTGGAAATATATCCTGCCTCCAAGTAGGTTTTCGTACAGTAGTGATGGGTTTTGGTGTTGTTAGTGCGTTTATGGGATCTTCGTGCATCTTTGCTTTGGCTATTTCTGCAAAGTTTCTCCGCTTTAGTTTCCCAGTTCCCAAATTGTTTAGTCTCTGGTACATTGGATGGTCCGTCAGTCTTCTGAGTTTCTCTGACTGCAGCTGGGCTCTGCAGTCTCTTCTATCGGTCATGGATTGCAGTTTTGTAATCTTTTCAAGTTCTACAATTGGCGTTGACTTCATGCCACCTGTTATAATTCTCATGGCTTGGTTTTGAAGTTTGTTAACTTTATCGAAGTTCGCCTTCGCTGCGGTTGTCCATGCCGCAATGCCATACTCGAGAACTGGTCTCACTCTTCCAGTGTACAGTTTCTTTAGTATGCCTTCGTCTGCTCCCCAGCTTGTGCCAGCAAGTTTCCTCATGATCGCCATTCTTTCTCTGGCTTTCATTCGGTCCCAGCCAACTCAATCTACATTTTCTGTATCATTTTCAAAATATGTCTTTGAGTTTACCTCAGTGATGACATAGTCATTAGATCTTCCTTCTTTCCGACTTACTCGTTCCATTTTATGGTAGCACCAAATTTCAAATGCTTCCAAGCTTTTTTCATCCTTCCTTGACAGAGTTCATGTTTCAGCACTATACAATGCAAGTGATCATTCTCTTCCTCAGTTCTATCCTGACATTTTTTTTTTTAGGCTAGCAATTTCTATTTTCCCTCTGCATGTGTGACAGCATGAGAGGTGATAATCTGATCAATGTCTAGGATTAATTGGATAGGAACACTTAAGAGAAAGCGAATTGAAACAAAAACTAGCAAAAATAAGGTTTGAATTTACCATCTTCTCTAGAGGACAAGAGCTCAGCTGCATGTCGCGTCCGTTGTACTTCCATGACCTCAGCTTCTTCCTCAGCAATCTTTGCATCAGAAGTGGACATAACCATGACCATGACATCGCTGCCACTCTGAAAATGTTTAAACAATGCTAATGATAATAATGTTCACTTAGGCGTCAAAGGCCCGTTGCGACGATCGACCAATACCAAGTCCAACTACTGAGGATTGTTCATGCATAGTGTGCTGACCAAAATACCTACAGACTCCCCAGGTGAGAACAGTACTCCACAGCCTCGGGTCGGGATGAGGGCTACGAGGAGTGTGTTTTGAACCAATGTTTGTCGGCTTTCCTTGTCTGTCTGTGTCTGACTCCCTGTTTCTTTGCGTCCGCCCCCGTGGCCTCTAGATTGTGTCCACCTTCAGGTCAGGGTAACTCTTGCTGTGCTGAGAATACCGGGTTGGGAAAGTGGGAGAGGAATGGTGTAACCTCCGGAAGAAGGGGGGGAGGAGGCAGGAAGAAGTCGGCTTCAGTCCAAGCAGGAAGGCCCTTGAGTAGTGAAAACCTGGGCTGAATTTTGTGGTGCAGTCAAGCGGAATGTTCAACGCCATCCTGGACTGTTTTTTCATGGTTTAAGCCAGGGACAGCCGCAGCAAGATGCAGCATAACTAAATGAAAGCACATTAATTTCACAGAATAAAGTCCCTGATACCACCTGATGAAGGAGTCATGAATTATAATCTGAACAGGAACTAGCAAACAGCAGAAAACGACACAAACACCGGAGCGAGTCGAGAGCGCAGGCAGTCAGGCACTGCCATCTTACTTTTTCCTTTGATCTGTCATGTGTGGTGATTAGATTCTATTGAATAATAGACCCTAATTAAACAGAAGTACTGCGATATTTCGGTCTGACAATTAAGTCATTAACTACATAGTCCCCCCGCCAAACCACTAAACTCCCATGAAATGAAATGTTTTATTAACCAATTACATATTTATACTAAACTGTTCACAATTGAAAAACAAATAGAAAATACAAATTTGTGAGGATGCAGATTAGTGTAAAATAAATGACAGTGGCATAGATTTTGTTATCAAAACTAAATCAGCTACCTATGCATTCATGAACAAAACAATTGCTTCCATCTGAAGAATTTTCACAATATTTACATTTTTAATGAAGGAATATGGAGTTGAAAATTTGTTTAGGTACATAAATTTTGTTAAATTACAAAGCTAAATGACAGGACTTCTGGGATAAATAAAATTTTAAGGTTCTTAAAAACATGGAATTGAAAAATAGGTGAATTGTTTTACAAAAGACGTCAATAGGATCGCGGCATGTCGGCTCTACGTAGTTAACCTTTGCTATGTCTTTGTTGTTTTATCCGACTGACATCAATTTCAGCATAGCGGCACCAGACGCTTAATAGCGACGGAATATAGACAGAATATATGCCCAATTTTAATCATATATAGACAACCGAGCTACTGTATAAATCGGCTGAAAATACTGCCTTTCGATTGCAGAGAGTTCCACTTCCACCTTGTAAGGTTAGACTTGGGATGTGCTTTTGAAATTTATGTTTTATTGACCTTTGGAAATGATTTCTTCTGTATTACATACACTTGGATATAAAGATTCACCCATTATTTAAAATGGGGAAGTTCAGTTTTTGCAACTGATTATTCTGAGGTAGATCTGTTTAGTTTGTTTATGTGGAAGCAATAAATACATTTTTTAGTGAAAACTAACAGATATGCCAATTGCAATTTTGTAAAGATTGATTTTCTGTCCTTGTGGCACTTAAAAAAAAAATTTAAAAAAAAACAAAACAAGGGACTCTGAAAACAGGCGAGTTTATTTGTTTGTGCTGTTTTTCAAAACTATCACCTTCGCGTTCTTGTATCTCAGAAACTAGCACACACTCAACAAAAACTCCAACAAATTCTGTATTAATTTATGTCTCTACACACAACAAAATCAAATCTATTGACCAACAAAATAAAAAGGTTACAGGCTCTCAAATTAACAACTCCAGTAAAATGCAACATGCTAAAAATAATGCAGCTGCAGGGAAAATTGCGTCTATTTTATGTGTGGCCTTGTAAAGATTAAACAACTAAAGAAGTGCAAAGATTAACCTATAAGCATTGACATATGAAGAAGCATTGACAAACATGGAGGAACAATGCAAAATTTATGCCGGAGATGCAGCACAGTGAATGAGCTGACAGCCCCCAGTGGCTCATAGCTAACTGGCTGCTTATATCAGGGTCAGCAAATCAGAGCTGACCAAGACTAAGAGCCAGCCCTGGAAACAGGGTGCATTAGTACATCCTGGATAAGAGAATAGAGATTGCAGTGGGAAGGAAAATCTGATACCCAAAACAGCCAGCAGAAATAGAATTTGTCGGACTGAAAAGCACAAATATACAGCCTCGCTATAAACTACAACACAATGCCCTTTACAGGACAAACATCAATGGTCCCAACAAAGTCATCATGTCTGTGGGTATCATTATGAGGCTGATTGCATTGTACTATGCTCTGGGCCCAAAAACATAATACATCTGTCTTCAGCAAGCATTTCTTTTGGGGCTGCAGTTTGTAGACTGTTCTACTGGATGATTTACTATTTTCTACCAAAGAAGGACCCTTTACAATTGAGCATAGTGTAGTTTGGTCAGTTGGTCGAGGATGTTACTAGGGGATGGTTGCTGCCATCTGTAGTTTCTGGCAGGCTTAGACTTGTCTGCATTAAGGGGTGCGCTACATGTATAATGGTGTGTTTGCTCTTTGTTGGTATTTCCACTCTCGGGCTGTCTATTCCCAAACTTGTTTTATTTCTGCTCTATTTTAAGATGCATAAGACCAACACTACATTTGACTCCTTTAACTAGTTTTTTTAAGAAACCCTGAATCCAGTCATTTGCAGTGCGATTTAAAAAATAAATAGGTTTTTACATGATGAGGTTGCCAATCTCATACACAACCTTCTTTAATCATCTTATGTGACATGCAAGTTAGTAAACAGTAGGCCTGTTCAGCTTGCCATGGGAAACACTAGACCACTTAGATGTCTGTAATAATCAAAACCCTTCAGAGTTGTTGCTCTTGACTTAATGCTAAGATACAAATGTAAATTTGACTGGATTGTAAAGGGTTAAATGAAATTTCGATAGAGAAATCAAGCAGGAAAGTCCACAACAATACTTACAAGAATCCCCTGTTGGTTGAGAGAGATCTTCTCATCCACAACTCTCCCTTGGCAAATAAGCTTCAGAAGTGACTCTGGGACATCTTTCTGCGTGGCTACCAGAGCTTTCAAAGCAGCCCCAGTGATGTCCAGGCTGCACTCCAACGAAAATGGTTTTCTTGGAATATTCTACAATAAGAAAATATCATAGATGTTTACATAGGTAGCCAGTAATGAGGAAACATAAATTTCACATCCTCTTCTTCTTTGACCTTATCACCTTGGCGTGCAAATGCCATCAATCAACTCTCTCACATTATACCCAACTCTGTTACTGGTTTTCCTGTCTGTCTACATGTATGCATAAATCGCTATTAAATTCAAAAGCAATGTCTGATTTGTCTGAATCACCTTCTTAAGCAAAAAATACATCATTTGGAATGTTATATTTGTAAAAATTCACAGTAATCGTAAAAATTTGCAGAAAATTGTAAACTGAACCAAATCATTCACTTTAGTGTGACATGTTCCGGATGTCCGGTAATAATTTGTATCTTGTAAATCAACAAAGATACATTAAAAAAACAGACATACTTATACACAGACACACGCACATATATAAGAGTACAGAAGTCAATATATAAGCATGATAAGAAACAGACATAAAGAAAGTGATGTGTAAGAGAATAGATATAAAGAGAGACCAAAAGAGGAATACGCAGTGGAGAGTATGTAAAGTTATAGAATGTATTGAATCTAAAAGGTTTAAGGCATCCCATGAGAAAGAATAAACTATTTTAATAAACGCTTTTATCGACTAAGAACTAAACCACTACCTCAGGAGACAAATGGCCAGTCAGCTTGATACGCAAAGTTGCAATGCCCTTCTTCTTAAACTTTTCTCTCTCTTCAAGCTTGCTCAATGAATGTAGTCTAAGCTCTTCTAGCCCATCTGCGATTTCTTCTGGGGAAAATTGAAGTTCCTTGCTGTAATTTGAGATGAGATCCTGTAAAGGAAATGTAAATATCAGCATTTTTTGTTAAATAGATGAAAGACATTTCATTTCAGGAGCTCAACCAAGTTCTTATAGTACCAGTCTTCTGACCAAGTGGATATGGGTGCAAAATCCACATAAAGCCTATTATTTTTTTAATAAGAGGAAACATAAAAACCTAGCCTGTGCTCTGTGTGGTGACCATGGCGATAAATGACCTTGATTCTTCATACCTATATTCCTTCACGTGGAACCCAGCAAAATTAATCCAGCAATTCTAGTTACAGATTGAAAAATATTTTCTTCCCTTTAAATGCGGGGTACAACTCCCGCTACGCTCCATTTGACCTTATGTAAAATGGACACCTGGCTTACTGTTAGGGAAGGAAAGACAGCTAGGAAGGGAACGGACCATCCCACCTCACATGTTCTGAAATAAAAAGAATTGGAAAGATCCCATTAACATGTCAGTGTGGCATATTAGGAATATGATGCTAAGCCCATATTTTTCTTGACCATCGGCACACTAGGGGTGATATGATCAACATCACGCCATCCACCTTTACTTAACAAATGGTGCTTGGGTAGTACTTCTCTATGTACTTTATAGTTACAGTTTTTCTTTATATTTTGAAATAGCTATTGTTTTTTTCCAATTCTGGAAATGTTTTCCATCAATTCACTTAAGCGTTGTTTTTTCTGTAAAGATTGCATATTTAGTATACAGGGTGTGTTTGTTGAAATATCATTTATATAATCTTAGCTTTACTTTGTTTTTTGTTGATGTTGCAAAATTTATCCACTTCAGTCTTCCACTTCTAAGCCCATTTATTCTGAATTTCTCACCTCGCTGTTTCTTCTGCACGCCATTGGTTGCATGTATGTAATCATTTCAAGTTATCCAGCCAGCCTTTCTTTCCTTGTCATGACTTGATTTTGGCTTTTTAATGTGCTGAAATTTGACAACTACAGTTGCCTGTGCTGCTATACTGGCAAAATCTGGCAAAGATGGCGCCGTAACTGGCTGCGAGTCTACATTTCTCTACTGTTTTGGATCATTTTGGATGCCGCCAGACCACGGATTTGCCTGGAATTCACACTAGTCGACGACTTACACTTGTGTTCACGGATACATGGAGTTGTTTTCCGTCTGGACTTGTTATTTCGTTCTTTTTTTGTGATTTCTTCCGTCCGTTTATCCTGGTCTGGACGCCGGCTGAATGGCGCTACGCTTATACCTGTGTCGTATCTCACGGGTTAGTTCTGCCGGTTCACCTTCACGAATATGGCGTGTGGGAATTTTAGATGCTACTATGATGAACTGAATACAGCTGGGGAGAGATGCCAGACTCACTCACTCGCTGAGTGTTGTCCATACGACCTCTTGTGGTTATCGAAAAGGCACGACAAACTGCGTTAGATGCCTTCCCACCTTTCTACCCTGCGGGTTATATGTTTACGGAAAGGCTTCGGTGGTAACCCTGAGGCAAAATCTGCATCCTATGCTATCTCCAGTCGTCTCGATAAATGTCTTGCCACTGGCAAAAGGTAGCTTAGGCTCTGTGAGCGAGGTTGACAAAAGGCGCAGTTTCTTCCTCACTTTAATCCAAATCTCCGCGCAAGTCACCCATTTCAGCGGACACAGCAAGAGATACGACTGTCCACACGGCTGAACAAAGAGAGTGGTCTTCATCACTTGTGATGGACAACTATACTATATTCTAGTACTGGTTTCACAAGCTCAATGTATAACTAGTTTAATGCTCTTCCATACTCCCCAAATAATGCTAGAACATTTATTCATGATTGACAACCTTTGCCATGTGTACAGTAAGTATTTTTTGTTATCTGTGCTTTCCACAATTAACACCAATCAAAGTAGTACCTATATAGTTTGGGTTTTCATCCAGTCACAGATTTTTTTCATTTAGCATCAGCATACCATCCCTGATAAAATATGTAGTTTGATCCTAAAAGGGTTTGATCATATTGTGGCCACCATCACTTTGAGAGACGGCTAATTGACGTGGTTCCATAAGAAAATAATTTGATCATATTGTGGTCTCACTTATAAAGCAGTGGCCCACTGTAATGCTCAATTTGTGTATCTTTAACAGCAACAAACAGATATGTTACCTCTGGTATGTGACCTTTCTCTGTGTTCTCTTTTGTGTATGGGGGCAACCAAAGCTTGACTTTATCGGCATTTAAACGATCTCTCAGCTGTTTAATAAGGAGATCTCGGCTGATATTCTCCATCTGTGATACAAATAGGCAAGTTCATAAATAAATATCATTTTTCAATTATTATACTCACTTGAAATGAAATGATAAAAAGTTATGAAGACTACATACAAAATAACAAAATAAAGAACACCAAACTAATAAGGCAAGGCTTCAGAATTGTTACTCATTCCACTGCAAAATTGTTTTGTAAATGATTTTGGCAGACTTTTAGAGGTTTAAAATTGTCCTTATTGTGTTCATTGTGTCATTTCTGAAAATCATGTAGTCTGATTTTTTTTCTAAACATCCCTTTCAAAACTTTCCCCGACTTTTTAAATAGAATGTTTTCAATGCAATCAATGCTCAACTTGAGTTAAGTTTTAGATCTAAGTTTAAAGCTTCCACCCATGACCTTTATGGCTTATCATTTAATTTGATATATCCACATATTATTAATTCATATATTATTTATGAAACTAATAATACTATTATACTGAATGATAGAAAAACAAATCTGATTCACTTACTGAAAATGTGAAATTCACTTACTTTTTGAGAAATTAAACTAATTTGTCAACATGTAACACATAATAAGTATATATATATATATATATATATATATATATATGTATATATATATAATATAATATACAATATATCAATATACTATTCATTGATTGAGTTGAAGACGCTGTTGTGAGTTGAGTTCCAAGAAGAAGCATGACTTGTAAAAATTGAATGAATCAAAACTTGTGCGTACGTGTTAAACAACAAACTGAAATCATTTTTTAACAGTAATTATATGCATACTGAATAAACTTTCTGTATCAACTATAGGATTTCTTATATACTCTAAAATCCAATAAAAACCAACTTTATAAGAGTGAGAAACTGAAACTGCTGAGAAAATCGTCCAGTTTTTCAGCATGAGCTCTACGAATGTTTATATTTTGATAACACGCAGAGCCACGCACATATCAACTAAAGTTTCGTAAACACTTTATTTTAAGATGATTATTTCTAAAATTATCATAAGGCCGTGGTCATAATGTTAAATTTTGTTTTGTATAATATCTAATATATATATATATACCCCTACTACGATGTAAGGGTTAAAACAGAGTAAAATAAATATGCAGCTTTACATGGCAGAAAGTAATAATGGCGGCCTCCATGAAACAAGTATGTTTTGTCCGTCAATTTTGTTGTTTCAAGCAAAGTGTGAGTTTAGCAGGATACTCTTGTGCCTTACAAAATGCAAAACAACGACATTACTTTCCTCAGCTTCAACTTAAATGTACATCATATGTTAGGTAAGTTATCTGAAGCAGATATGCGAAAAACAATCTAGTAAAGTATCTAATGATTACATCATAAATTACATTACTCATTACTGTTACAGTAGGTGAGTAGGTTAGTAATAACTTATCATGGGAATGTGTCCTTTGTGACTTTGTGATGATGTTGGTTACTAGAATCAAGAAGAGACTAGCTTTCTAGTACTTAGTTCTATACACTTACACTACTATAAGTACTAGTTTAGTTTAGTACTACCGGTCTACTTACTAACTTTACTTACTACACTACTCTAAGTTAGAGTGAGTAGTAAGTAAGTAAAGTTAGTAGAAAACCGGTAGTACTTAGTACTTATAGTAGTGTAAGTGTGTAGAACTAAGTACTAGAAAGCTAGTCTCTTCTTGATTCTAGGAACCAACATCATTAATAATTAATTAATAAAATATTTGGACAAGCAATACATATCTCAGAAAGCGAATAAAACAGCAAAAATAGACTTCAAAAAGAAACTTGCTCAGAGGATCAAGACTGATAGTAAAAGCTTCTTCTCTTATGTTAGAAATAAACAAAGATCAAAGGACAAAGTAAGCCCTCTCATAGACAGCACAGGAAAAAAAATAAGTGAAAATAGGGATGCAGCAAATCTACTCAATCACTACTTTGGCACAGTGTACACAAAAGAGGACTGCTCCAAGATCCCAGAGCCTGTAGATATCTTTCAAAGAGACATGGATACAGCAGGATTAGGATCAATCTGTATTACAGAGGAAATGGTTTTTAAAAAATTGGAGGGGTTGAAAATGGATAAATGTCCAGGTCAAGATGGTATTCATCCAAAATTGCTGTTTGAAATTAGAGACCAATTAGCAAAACCATTGGCTATATTATGTTTTCAATCACTTGCACAAGGGAATGTTCCACGAGATTGGAAAGATGCGGGAGTGATCCCCTTATTCAAAAAGGGCAAAAAAGCAGATCCAGCAAACTATAGACCTGTGAGCTTAACGAGCATAGTCTGTAAATTGTTAGAGTCAATAATCAAAGAAAACATTGTAATGCATTTAGATAAATTTAATCTAATTAGAAATAGTCAGCATGGGTTTACCAGAGGGAGATCATGCTTAACAAATCTATTAGAATTCATGGAGGAGGTTACCAAAATGTTAGATAAAGGGGAGCCAGCGGACGTTATTTATCTGGATTTTGCAAAGGCCTTTGATAGAGTACCTCATCAAAGATTATTTCGAAAGTTAAAATCACATGGAATAGGTGGGGAAGTTGCCAAATGGATAAAAAATTGGTTAACGGGAAGAAGGCAAAGGGTGGGTATAAATAAGGAGTACTCTGAGTGGTGTGAAGTGAAAAGTGGAGTGCCACAGGGCTCGGTTTTGGGACCAATTTTATTCTTGATATATATAAATGATTTGGACATAAGTATGGGATCCATTATTGCAAAATTTGCTGATGATACAAAACTATGCAGTAGTGTCTCATCTAAAGCAGAAGTGGATATATTGATGTCGGATTTAGATAAAATTCGAGAATGGTCTGTAATCTGGCAAATGGAGTGTTAATGTAGATAAATGTAGAGTCATGCACATGGGTAGATCCAATATGGAACATACTTACAGAATGGGAGAGAACAATATTAGAAAGATAGATAAAGAAAGGGACTTAGGGGTTTTAATAAATCATACATGTAAGGTGAGGGAGCAAGTTCAGGTAGCAGTAAAAAAGGCAAATGCAATGTTAGGGATGATAAAAAGAAATATTAAACATAGGAGCAAGGAAGTGATAGTCAAACTGTGTAAAGCATTAGTTAGACCTAGATTGGAGTACTGTGTACAGGTGTGGAGTCCTTATCAGAGAGGGGATATAGACATGCTGGAGAGAATATAAAAAAGAGCGACAAAGCTGATAGTGGGATTCCAGAATTACAGTTATGAGGAAAGATTAAAAAGAACCGGCCTACAGTGTCTAGAAGAGAGAAGAATTCGTGGTGACTTAATACAGGTGTATAAGATGATCAGAGGAATGGATAAGGTAGACTATAACAAGTTTTTTAAAGTACAACCACCAACAAGGACAAGAGGGCACAGCTACAAGTTGACTAAGGAGAGGTCCAGATTAGATATTAGGAAGTATTTCTTTAGCCAGAGAGTTGTGAATGCTTGGAATGCATTGCCAAGTGAGGTGGTGGAGGCTGGGACGTTCAATGCATTTAAGAATAGATTGGATGCGTACAGCTTCTAGAGCAAGATGATGTAATTGGAACTGGTTGTATACAGACTCTGCAGTCTTCTAAACCAGTATAAAGACATTAAGTTAAGTTATCATCACACTGGACACATTCCCATAAGCCAGCCAAGCGTATACTATTAACTATTATTATTATAATAACTCCCATTCCCAGTCAGGTGTTGATTTCGCGTGTGTTCTTCGGATCTTTCAAGACAGGACACAGTCACACACTTTCTCCCCTCTCCCCTACCCTAATCACTGCCCTAGTCGCTCCCAAATCTTTCATCCTCTGCTTATATATGCATTTGTCTGACCTCTGTCTCTTCATCATTCTGTAGAGTATCCATAACTAACTGCCCTGATCAACTCAAACCTGTCTCTCGTCATCACCACTTCGTTCACCACAGCTCATCCCTCCACTGCATCAGCTCTTTTGTTGCTCCAGATGCCTACATCAGCATGTCCCAGGCAGTAGATCCATGTGACACCTTGTACACCAGAGTTGCTTAGAAGAGAGGCCCACTTCCTTCTTAGCATGCACCTTTCTATTTTACGAAGCATGCCTGCGAGTCTGACGAATCACTCTACATGTGTCACTACTGTAGTAGTTAGTAGAGGCAGAATATTACCTGATGAGGGTATGTGCATTGGAAGAAGTGGGAAGAAGCAGGCAACGAGAGCCCATTGACAAGGGTGGTGATACAACTGAGTAGAAAGTGACAGAAGCTTCGATACAGGAGCTTATCCAGCATCCCTCAGGACCACAAGATCTAATTCTATATACAGATAACTCCGCCAACAGAGATGCAAACAGGTGCTGTTGGGGTTTTGTTAGCTACCAAAATGGCAGGGAGGTGGTGGAGAAATTAGCTTCCTACTCCACTGCCACATTGGGTATGAGGATGGAGACTGAGGCAGGTTAGGTAACAGCGGCCCTATCCATGGCCTTCTTCACTTGATGTGTCTGCCCTTGAGTGAATCCAAGTCGTGGTGTTCATTGTAGGCATATGCCTTCACCTGCACTACTTGGTGTCACATTTTGATGCTTGGCAAATCAAGCAGATATCTAATGGCAGCAATGGGAGTATCTCTAATGCATTCCAGAACTATGAATATTGCCTCGTTCTGAATTCTCTCCAATCTATCTACCTGTATCTGTGATAACGTGAGCAACCCAAGACCGTAGTCCAGGACAGACAAAACCAGGGCTTATATCAGCAGGAAAAGATTCCATTGTTGCATGTCTGGCTGCCATGACTTTGATTGCATTGATACCCCTCTTTGCTTTCAGAATCTCATTGTCAGCGTGGCCTAGTGGTTAAGTGGCACGGCTCACAATCCGAAGGTGCTGGGTTCGATCCCCATCACAGCACCGGCCGTTACCCCGGGGAAGCAAACCCTTACAAAATGCAGGAGGAAGCAGACCCTTACATAAAATGCATGCTGAAGTCGGATGCACTGGGCCGACAGGCGCAAAATAAAAACCACAGTGCAACGCACACCACCTTTGGGATTAGAGAAATAAGGCGAACGCAAAAAAAAACATTGTCAGCAAGTTTAATTGTTTTGTTTTGTTTTGCGTTTGCCTTATTTATCTATTTCTCAAGTCGGGTGTTTGTTGCACTGCGGTTTTTATTTTGCGCCTGTCGGCCCAGTGCATCTCACTTCGGCATGCATTTCATGTAAGGGTCTGTTTCCTCCTGCATTTTCTAAGGGTTTGCTTCCCTGGGGTAACGGCCGGTGTTGTGATGGGGATCAAACCCAGCACTTTCGGCTTGTAAGCTATAGTCATGTGAAATTTGCACAGCTCATTCTGTTTGGAATGTCTAGGTCAGTGCAACTATTTTAAATTGCTGCATCGTTTCTTTCCCGAGTTCATTAAATGTAGCAAAGTTAAACTATTTACCGCAAATGTATTCTTTTGGTATACACTACACCTACATTTTTTTTTTAGTGTAGCGGCTCAAGGTCAGATACTCAAAGCCTCAGGGCCAGTCCCCGTTTGGAACTGATCAGTATAAGGGGAGGTCAGTCCTTTGGCCCATAATGAACGAGTTGGGATGAGTTGACAAATCATATTCCAGAAGTATAAACATTGAACCTGGTTATGTTCTCTGCCCGTGAACTTTCAATTTTATAACTTTAATTCCCTTACTTGTATGCAGTGTTGTTCTGATGGTGTTTTCTGTGTTAAGTGAATATTTTGTTAAGAGTGATCACTAGAAAGCTGCCAATTCAAATGCTAATTGCATTGGAAAACACTACATTACTTGAAGCTGTAGCAATCAACACAACTTATTTCAAGTCGCTATGTCAACTTGAAGTCACTTCCAGATTGTGTGTACTAAACAATTATGTTATTTCCTGGATGTAGTCGGAAATTCTAGTGCATATATAATTAAGAGATACAGATATTTACATATGTCAAAAACAGACTATTTGTGCATACAGAAATATATACATAAATAAGGATACAGAAATGATGTATAAAACATACTAATCAGAGAGGTATAAAGAAAGAGAGATGGAAGAGGAAAATGGGTAAGAAAGGAAAGTTCAGTGGAGCCTACATAAAACTATAGCAATGATCCCACATAAAAGTATGGAATGTATTAATATCATTAGGTTTTATGACATCCAATAAGGAAGATTAAATGATTCTGGAGCTCAATCCGGTGTGGAGCAGGAGATAATATCAGTGACTCTGATATCAACTTTTCCCTGGTGTCTAAGACTTTTGAAATGGCTGTCTGAACTCAGGTAAAGGGAAAGATGACTATGTAACAGACATAAATTACTGTGTAAAGCGTTTATGTCAGATAACGGTCAGGGAAACCCTTATGTCAGATAACGGTCAGTAAAACCCTTATGTCAGATAACGGTCAGTAAAACCCTTATGTCAGATAATGGTGAGTAAAACCCTTATGTCAGATAACGGTCAGTAAAACCCTTATTTCAGATAACGGTCAGTAAAACCCTTATGTCAGATAACGGTCAGTAAAACCCTTATGTCATTTAATGGTCAGTAAAACCCTTATGTCAGATAACGGTCAGTAAAACCCTTATGTCAGCTAATGGTGAGTAAAACCCTTATGTCAGATAACGGTCAGTAAAACCCTTATGTCAGATACTGGTGAGTAAAACCCTTTTGTCAGGGAAAGGTGTAAGTAAAACACTAGGGATTGTATCTTTAAAGCACGATTTCGAGAAGATTTTTATTCCACTGCGAAACTGAAAAGAACGAAGCTGCCAGAAAGTCAGACACATTACAAGAGATGAGGAACAAGTTCCAAGGACATAGTCAGCAACCAGATGATGTTGTTAGGAAGAGAAATAGATTAGAATTGATAAGGAGATGACAGACCTTGATATAGATTACAGAGGTGACATGTTAAATGCAAAAAATCTCTGGGAAGGTAGCTCTGATAATGATAGCTTAGAGCTTAGTATTGTATTGATGTGATCCTATCAAATTACACAAATAAACTTATTCATTGTTTTATATTTTGAAGAAATAAGTTAATGAGTTGATTATGGGAGATAATTCTGATACAACATGACCATTAGCCTATTATGCTGACAATGAGATTGTTAACATTTTCCTGTAAAGCCACATTTCTTCAGCTTTTGGGGATTTTGTTTGTTTGTTGATTGACCATGATTAACTTCATAAGGTAAAACTGGTTGTGTATTTGTCTCACATCATTTGACAAAGATTATTGCATATAACGCCTTTAATTCTTTAATGGATTTCCTTAATTCTCATTACTAGATGCTACAGTACACAACAGCCAGAAGATAAAGTCAAACCACCAACCAGGCCAAAAAGATATGCCTTAGACAGATTGGTCAAATTTATTACTAACTCGGCTGACAAATTGGAGAAGAGAGTACCAAGGGTCTTTCAAGTGTACAGAACATTTCGAACAGGTATGTTACCAATTATTTTAGCTTTTAAGTTGTTAGTTTGGGGATGGTGTATCATAGAGAACAGACAGAGCTTATTATGTTGTTGTTGAAAGGTGATCTGTGGCAAAGAATATGACATCAAGCAATCCTGCCAGAGAATTCAGAGAGAAAGTGTATTGTTGTTGTCTGTAGCTACTTGTACTGAGTACTTCATCTGATAACACATCCAGCCTTGCACTAGATTGTTCTCCTTGTTGTAATCACGCCTTTGATGTCTGCACTGTCCGATAAGTTCCAGTTATAAACTCAACCATTGTTTGGAGATTCTCTATTGGTGCGTGTAGTTTTTTTAGTTTAGTGTTGAATCATTGGGCTAGCATATCTTCCTTAAATAGCCATACAGGACAGTTCTGCTCAGCAGTTTGTTCATTTAAAACACAGTGGGGAAGCAGACAGTCAAAGCTTGTGTATGTGTTTATTTAGTCTGTTGTGTGCTGTCCTTAGGAGTACAGACTAGTGATCTGTCCTTGCCAGTCTGGGGGCTCATAGTTCATATTGGATTTGTTCTATACTCTTCTGATAGCCTGGATAGCTCTATTTTTTCTAAAAATATGTGATTTCAATATCTTCTTGGGGACAATCTTTGTGAGCCTATTTGGATTGTCTTTCCACCGTATGACACTGTAGGATAGTAGACACTGAAATATGGTTTTGCTTTTTGGCAGCTACTATGCTTAATTCATTTGTCAGATGCAGGAGTCTGTCACCCATGAGAGCTAGCAGTACAGATAGTGCATCTGTGTAGATGGTTACCTGGTGGCAGTCAGAATTGGCGTTAGGAATTGTATTTACCGCTTTCTCTAGTGCTTGAACTTCAGTTAGAATATAGCATTTTGGTGAAGAATGGTGGAAGAGGAGACCAGGACAGCTGGAATCTCATGGACGGATATAAAGAAGATGGCCCATAATAAAAATTGGTTTCAGCAACCTTTCATATACAAAAGGCCAGACCTGGAAAATATGATGAAACAGAGGACAGGATACTATCACCTATTGAAGCCCTTCTATAAATTACTTTATTGCACACACAAGCTAGTATCATGAAGAAATCATATTATTGAGAGAAAGTGGAAGACGAGGGGGGGGGGGGGGGGGGGTGTGTGTGTGTGTGGAATGAGAGAAATAGTGAAAGAAAATAGCAATACATTGTAAATGAGTAGCTTACAGATTTAATCAGAGGGTTTGGCTAACTGCAATGTGCAGTGTTTTCCAGATGTTTATTTATTAGTTAATCCACTTCATTTTGAAAAAGATTTGTCCACATACATAGGCATTGCTTGACTGTGTGGCAACTTTTTGGGCATTTGTTGGGATCATTCAGAATTTTTCATCGCAAAAATAAGACACAGTTTCCTTGAGTCTTTCCACTTAAAATTTAGAATATCTTTCTCTTGCAAGTTGATGATTTCCATTTGCATGTCCGCCAAAGCAGCATTTGGGGGTCAACATCAAAGGGTGTTTAGAAACACTTTAACCTTGTTTGTTGTGATGCAAAATTTTTTTACTGCTCTATGAAGTAGCTGTAAATATAATTAACGTAGTCATATCTTGTGAAATTAACAAGAGATATCTTCTGCTCTTCAAGTATTACAAATAAATATTTATAATAAGTATTTATTTCATGCAGGTTACTCTCCCACAGTCTCAATTTATTCTGGAAAGCTTTGACATGCCCATAAAGTTCATGTACCAGCTGTCCTTGTGTCTCTAACATGAGATTAAGGTCATTCAAATGCTGAGTCATGTCAACTTGCAGATCCACAGAGCGTCTGATATCATTCTTTGACTGGACTACCCTTCATGTCCATGGGGAATTTTTTTTTTTTTTTTTTACATTTGCCTTATTTCTCTAATCCCCAAGGCGGTGTGTGTTGCACTGTGGTTTTTATTTTGCGCCTGTCGGCCCAGTGCATCCGACTTCAGTATGCATTTTTATGTAAGGGTCTGCTTCCTCCTGCATTTACTAAGGGTTTGCTTCCCCGGGGTAACGGCCGGTGCTGTGATGGGGATCGAACCCAGCACCTTCGGATTGTGAGCTGTGCCACTTAACCACTAGGCCACGCCGTCCCCTCTATGGGAAGTTTGATTTCAGTCCGTAGGTCATAAAATCACTTCAACATTTCCCCTTCACCTAATCATCGTACTTCTTCTTCTTCTGCGTACACAGTCAGACAGTAACCATTATTTTCTCGAAAAAAGCGGCGGTCATCCTGAGACTCTCGCCACTACCATAGAGCTTGTCTTGCAGTTCCACTGGCAATGGCCACATCTGCTCTCTCTGATCCTCGTATGTCGGGCAGTTCTGCAGCAGATGTTCAGTGGTCATTTTACCAGTACCGCACGGGCATTCGTCGGTACACCCTATCTTCAATTTGTTGAATAGGTGGTACCTCAGTCTGTTGTGGCCAGTGCGAAGTCTGAAGACAACGACCTGCTCTCTTCGGTTCAACTGGTAATAGGCATCGTTTTTGGTGTAACCAGTATGTTCGGTTTCCCATTTGGTCATGTATCTGGCTTTGATAAGCCGTTTTGACTCTTCGTACGTCATACTGGTATCTGTTTGTGGTAGCCTTGCACCTTCTTTTGCCAGTCTGTCTGCCTCTCATTGCCTTGGATGTTGCAGTGTGACGGGACCCACTGTACCACTACCCTTTTTGGTGCGGACTGCTGGCACAGTTGGCAAAGTGCTGCTCTTAAGTCATTAAGCTCAGTGTTTTTCTGGCTTTTTAGCGCTGTGACTACTTCGAGAGCATCTGTCAGCAGGACTATATGGCTCTCATAATCATCGTACATCACAGTAGTAAAGCAGATTGCCATACTTGGCAATAATGTTTTGAAGGAATTCTTCTGGAGATGGTTGAATTCTCTTGACTTTGTGAATTTCGTGCACTATACCAAGACGGGCATGCTGTCTGCAACTTTAAGTACTTTGGTGCACATATTTTCTTGCTGGAAATAAAGTACAAGAATGAAATATTGAGATAGTATTTCACTCGATCTTGATTACTCTTCACTTTCAGGATAACATAAAAATAGACAAAATTTGACTGGATTATGGAACATCAAGCAGCATAAATAAAATTCAATGGAATATGACAAAACAACAATGGGATCTGGACTTTGCTGGTGACTAACTCTTCTGTCCCATAACCGCAATCAGAGATAACAATAGAATAAGTATACTTAATGAGAGGTCATTGAAATTGGAACTGAGAATACACAGGGAAATGAAGAAAGATTATGAGAATAAATACAATTAATTATGGATTGAAGTGGCTATTCTTATATCTCAAGGCATACTAACTAAGGTTTGCCCTGAACCTGCTGGCTGTAGTGCAATGCTAGGTTTTCTTACTTAATAGGTTTACCACCATAAGAATAACTAAGTCAATCTCCACCTAGTTGTCCTAGCTGCTGTACCAAAGCCTATTTATAGATGCAAAAAATGGACATTGAGTGGGGTCTTGGTCAGTATGTTGCACCTGGCCCTGACATTAATGCTTTAGTACCCACTCTTCTTCTTTGTCCTTATCACATTGGGGTGCATAGGCCATCAACCAGCACAAACCCTTCCAAGCAGACAGAACCTGTCCTGTGCTTTCTGCGTTCGTTCTTAATCTCCTGCTACCAAGCCCTGAACAGGGTTTTGCAAGTAGCAGGATGTAGTCACGAGAATAGAATGCGTTGTGTTGCTAGTTTACAGCTTGACTGCAATATTTGCACCATTCGGTCTGACACATCCGTCTTTGGCATATCCTGTGCTAATTTCTCCAGTTTCTCCACTTTTTTATTGAATCTGCCTCTAGTTCTCTTGTCCGTGTCTTTGTTGACCTTCCTTTGCATCTTTTTCCGTAGAATTTCATGACTAGATCAGCTGGTGATACTGACTTGCGGTTTCTGCAGTGCGTGGTCTAACCAGCACCACCTTCTTCCTAAGATTTCCTGTTCTGTCTTTCTTTGTCCAGATTTCTCTAAGCTTTCGTTTGTAACCTTGTCAAACCACTGCAGATGTATAATGTTTTTCAGAGATTTGTTGATAAAGCTCTATAATCTCTCAATATTGAGTTTAGTGGGCTAAATATCCAAACTCTAGATGAGTTAACAGAAAACTTTAAATAAAAGTCATATTCCTGTCTTCCTAGGCATTTCCGGTTTTGTGTCAGACACTAAAGATTTCTACAGGGTATCCTCCAGACTGTGGTCAGGAGAAAGTCTTGGGGCATTCTCTAGGAAGGATCTAGAACTCTACAGACAGGTGAGGGTATACATCAGGGTGTCCAGGCTACAGCCAGCTGGTCAGGTTTTGGTCCTCTAATGTGGCCGACCTGAACATCACTTTACAAAATTCCAATCCAAACAGAAAAATTCCACAATGGTTCTGTCAGGGTTTCTCACATGTCAGGATTGTGTATTGAATCAGATAAATAGATATGGAATTGTGAACCATGGAAATTGAATGCTGCATTGGAGTGAAAAATTTGGGGCATGGAGATGCGTTTCAGAAAGATCCTTGGAATTTTCATATCGAGATCAATGTCAATGTACGCAATACTTTCCGACAGTTTATAGGAATACACCTGCACCTCTGCTGGTACGGCCATGTGATATGTTCTCATGGCTTACCCAATGGGATATTTCAAGGCACAACACCTGGCAAGAGAAGGAGAGGTCGTCTTAAGATGCACTGTGACAGGTGATGTTCGCAAATGGATGGGCATGGCATTAATTAAAACCGCAACTCATGCGATGGTTAGAGTAGGATGACGATCGACAGTTCATGATGTACTTAGATGTGATGTCCCTATGACACCTAGGTTACAGGACAGATTAGATGATATGGTAGAGAAAAGGCACTGCTGTGCCATATCTTGTCTGTGAGACTTTTAAAATCAGATTTCATGCCTGTAGATGAGATTTTAAATATGATAATTAGGAAAGTTAAAGGCAGTCCCAGACACGAGTGGTGCCCTGGAGGAAAAGAAAAGAAGACTACTGTCACTTCCGAAGCATGTAAAAGGTGACTACAGAGGGCTGTGCTTGGGGCTGGTAGCCTCATCATGTTAAAAAAAACATTGCCATAATAACAGCCACTGCTAAAGCATGGTTGCAGGCTTCCTGTAAAGGGACAAGCTGCAGTTAAAACCTATGCTTACATTACAAGTAATGCATGTAAATGAAAGGTAGTTACATAGCAGACACTGCTGTTGGAGATGAAGTGTTAGAGACTTTATTGGGGTGACCAGTTCCTTCTCTCACTGCCTTTCCTTCCCTAACAGTAAGTCGGGTACCCATTTACAGCTGGAATCTGTGAAAACTAGGATTGAGCTTAGTACATTTACCATGAGAAGCGAGAGCTTTAATAGTCAGATTTGGGAACTAAACCAAAAAAAATTACATTTTAATTTGTTACTGTATTGAAACAGCAAATATTATCACTAGAACTGGTTTTGTTGCTTTTGGTAGTCATGATGTACTTTATGGTAATGTTTATGAGAAAGAAAATTGCACAAGGATAAATCCTACAGTGCTTAAAAGATGTGTTCTCACTATGATTCAAAGTCTATACTGTTTGTCATAAGGCTAAGTTCACATTAAAATAACAACACAAAATAAAGTACACAGCATAATAGCTGTCCATCGTTGTCGATGAGGACCGCCGACATGATCCTTGTCACAGATTTCCCTGTTGGGTGTGGGTACACATGTGGCTGAACAGGCCAATGCGGGGACGAAAACATCTGCTACTTATCGGGCCCACGAGGTTTGTAGAAGGTGACGGTGTTCCCGCTGTTCAGGATTTCTGGGTCTCGCGTCTGCTCTGGGCTTTCACAACATAGCTGTCTTCGCCGGTAGCTACACCCGATTTGACTGCGCTTCTCCAGTCAGATCTGTTTTGCGCAAGACATTCCCAGGTGTCGATGTCTATCTGGCAACTTGTCAGTGAGTCCTTCAGACCGTCTTAAAACGTTTCTTTGGGCGCCCTCTCTCGCGCCATCCCTCTGTCAGCTCGCCGTAGAGAAGCTTCTTTGGGAGCTGCTCGCCTGACATATGGACGAGGTGTCCGGCCCATCCTAGTCGTGCTTTTTCTAGCAGTGCATGGATTCTGGGCATGTTAGCCCTCGAGAGAACCTCGATGTCAGTGACACAGCATACAAAGACCATTTACGTTGGTTTTTATTGTGATTTTTAAGGTGTATGTACTGTATAAGAGCTTATATATGTACTGTAACATTATGTGCAAGGCATTGCATTTGCTTTGTACTACATGCTATGCGAGAGACAGGTGTTGCTTGTAGGAAGCTGTTGCTTTTGCTATAAAACTGCATCCCGTTCTCTGATCTGGATTTCTGATCTCTTTTATAAGCTTGTGTGGCCAGGGATGTATATGCGGCTGGACGTTGCCCGAACTGACGCTACCCGAACTGACGCTAAGCGGTGCATAACTGTAGATAGCTCAGTGGGGTCACTAAATATAACAAATGGCTATATTTCAGCCAGATCATTCAAGCTATTAAAAAATGTGTCTTGAGTGTGTATAAAATAAACCGATGTACAACCGTTTTCCCATTGCTGGTGTAGCCGAGGGGATTTTAAAGGCTGAGGACTATAGGCTGCTTCACCACTGCTGTCGCCATGTCATGTGCTGGCTATGTTTGTTTCACCCACAACAGAATAACAACATATGCCTTACCGGGGATTCGATCCGCTGCCCTCCTTGTCAGCAGGCAGTCATTGAAGCCATTCGGCCACATGCTCCACCTGAGCATATATACAATGCTAAATAGCAAGAATGGTTGAAAAAAAGAAAGTGACATATTTAAACCATATATATTTCCAATCCGACACATCAGACTTGAGAATGGCATGTGTGGTTACCGGGTCAGCCGTCCATCTTTGATTATTTCTCCTTAGCCGGATTGCCCAGGTTGCAACCTTTCATCTAGGATATAATAAAATAACTTGATCTGTAGATGTGTTCTAAAAAACCTTCTGACCTACAATTATCATTAAATTGATACCACGCACTGTCTAATCAGAAAGTAGCTACGCACTGTCTAATCAGAAAGTAGCCACGCACTGTCTAATCAGAAAGTAGCCACACACTGTCTAATCAGAAAGTAGCCACGCACTGTCTAATCAGAAAGTAGCCACGCACTGTCTAATCAGAAAGTAGCCACGCACTGTCTAATCAGAAAGTAGCCACGCACTGTCTAATCAGAAAGTAGCCACGCCCTGTCTAATCAGAAAGTAGCCACGCACTGTCTAATCAGAAAGTAGCCACGCACTGTCTAATCAGAAAGTAGCCACACACTGTCTAATCAGAAAGTAGCTACGCACTGTCTAATCAGAAAGTAGCCACGCACTGTCTAATCAGAAAGTAGCCACGCACTGTCTAATCAGAAAGTAGCCACGCACTGTCTAATCAGAAAGTAGCTACTAGTATCTTGCATGACACCATCAAAAGCTGTGTAGATGAGTCCTGTAGCTGTTATTAGAGTCTCTAATGCTTTCCCTTCAGATGAATGGGATTGCTGCTTGGATAACATTTTGTTTGGCATTAAGAAGTATTGTATTGTATGTTGTGAACAGATACATGCTTACATACTTGTCAATAAATGTCTTATTGTTAAGGATATTCAATCTTTACTTGTTTCACTTCTCAACAGTTTTCGTCAGACCTACCATTGGTGGGCTTGATATTTGTTATTGCCTTTGCACCTGGAGGTGTTGCTGTATTTCCAATTGCGTAAGTATATTTTGTTTATAGTTAACAGGGCTTTGAGGTTGGACTACGATTTGATGTTTGTTTGATCCACCATCACCGAACATTATCTCTTGAATTTGATGCCATAATGGGAAACTGCAGTTTTGATGAGCTGTTCAGGATTTGTTTACTGTTGTAGGATTTTATTTCCATTGCTGGGGTAGTCGCAGGGTTTTAACCTTTAGCACGCTACATCTTTTTTTTTTTTATGAAAAATTTTTCATCTCGCTATGGTAGTCAACTTTCAAATTTGTAACTTTTCTGTTTGTTTGTCAATAAATATGATTTTCTTGTGTGTAGAGACACAATTGAATAAAGAACTTTTGGGTGTTATTGTTTTTGTTGTGTGTTTGTTAGTTTCTGAGTTACAAAAGGATGAAGTTTAAAATTTATGAAAATCTCAGAAAAATTTTGACTCGACCACTAGGCCTAGTCGTTCCGATAGAAAACCATGGAAACCACAACAACGTATCGATACTGTGTTTACAAAATCGACACAACTGATAGTTTCCAATTCAAACGTAGTTCAGGATCAAGATGCTGAGCAGCGGATGAGCTGCAGTGGTCAGCGACCCATAGCTGACTGCTAGAGTCAGGGCCAGCGAACCATAGCTGCCAAGACCCTTCTACACCTCCACGTGGTGATCCTGGATAACAGGCTGCAGCAGGGCAGACTGGCTAAGAAGAAGGGATTGAAGAGGGAATGCTAACCCGGTACTAAAAAAATGCTTGCTGAAGTTGGATGTGTTGGACCGAAAGATGCAAATATCGCAGCCAAGCTGTAAACTACAACACAACGCATTCCGTTCTCTGGACTACATTCTGCTACTTACTCTTTCAGGGTTTGGTAGTGGGAGATTGAGAACGAACGAAGAAGAAGATGAAGAAACGAAGTTCTTTCATCTAAACAAACAAAATAAACAGATCTACTCGATAAAGATCTTTTTCAACAACCTACTTCACCTTTCGCAAAAAGTCGGCTTGCTCCAAATGGCGTATACAAAATTAAAACTGTTCAAAAGCCATTTGTAATCTAACATACTATACTTTAACCAGCAAAATATTGTGTATATATGGATGACATATTCAGCATTTACAAAATGGCTGCCGGGAGTGTCTCCGCTCAACATTTTTGTGTATGGAGCGTGAGTCTAGACATTCTTGACCAGTGCGCGCTAAAGGTTAAAGGTCTACAGGCTGCTTTGCTACATCATGTGCTGTCTATGTTTCTTTCACCCCCAAGAGAAAAACAACATGTGCTTTACCAGGGATTCGAACCGTTGTCCTCATTGTCAGCAGGCAGGCATAAAAAATATTTGACCACAGGTTCCATGTTCAGTTCTGTCGTTAAAGGCATTTTCAATAGCTGAGTCCTGAGGAGCTGTCTTATCTCTTGAAGTGTCTGGTAGGATGGACAACAGGTGATGGTCTACCATTTCAGATGGGTGTTGATACTGTCAACGACTTTGGCTGCTCAATATTATGAAATCTCTTTGCAATAACCTCTGTTGCGTTGATCTCATCAAACTAAATTACGTTGCATTTTTTCGTTTGGGGAAAAAAAACAAATAGGTGTGGCTCAGTTACCATAATGAGACAGAAACAAAATATAACACACACTTCAATCACAAAACTGTTGTCAGAGACAAAGAATAAACAGAAACACCTGATGAAGACCTTGTTGCAGCCATATGGGTTTTGATTTGTTTCTGTCCCGGTACCGTAACTGAGACATATCTATGTTCTTTTTTACCATCAGTACTGTCGTAGCTTTGCTTTAATTTTTCATTTGGCCTGTAGCATAGGGTGTCCAAATTTAGGAATGCTTTCTCTGGATTTGCCTTCTTTAGTTCTTTACTTTCAAGATCCGACCTGCAAGACAGCAGGCTTATGTCTCACTTGGTCTAGCCATTTCCTCATGTTGATCAAACTGATCCTTATTGGGGATGGAAGGAATAGGACAACTGCATCTTCATGTGTGTGCATCTCTGTGCGAGTTCTTAAAGGTACTTAAGAGATTTGTACATATGGTTGGCAACCTTGTATAAAACAATTTATTATGGAAACTACCAATGCAAGAGAGTATGCAAAGTACTCCACCTAAGTGGTTTGGTGCAAGCTTCCTAAAACAGATCAATGATAGTGGTGGTCCTGTGATCTAGCTGGAATTACAAAGCACATGTTTATGATCTAGCCCTCACTTTAGGATTTGGTTATGATCTAGCCCTCACTTTAGGATCTGGTTATGATCTAGTCCTCACTTTAGGATCTGGTTATGATCTAGCCCTCACTTTGGGTTCTGGTTATGATCTAGTCCTCACTTTGGGTTCTGGTTATGATCTAGTCCTCACTTTGCGTTCTGGTTATGATCTAGCCCTCACTTTGGGTTCTGGTTATGATCTAGTCCTCACTTTGGGTTCTGGTTATGATCTAGCCCTCACTTTGGGTTCTGGTTATGATCTAGTCCTCACTTTGGGTTCTGGTTATGATCTAGTCCTCACTTTGGGTTCTGGTTATGATCTAGCCCTCACTTTGGGTTCTGGTTATGATCTAGTCCTCACTTTGGGTTCTGGTTATGATCTAGTCCTCACTTTGGGTTCTGGTTATGATCTAGTCCTCACTTTGGGTTCTGGTTATGATCTTGTCCTCACTTTGGGTTCTGGTTATGATCTAGTCCTCACTTTGGGTTCTGGTTATGATCTAGCCCTCACTTTGGGTTCTGGTTATGATCTAGCCCTCACTTTTGGTTCTGGTTATGATCTAGCCCTCACTTTAGGATCTGGTTCTATTCTAGTCCTCACTTTAAGATCTGGTTATAATCTAGACCTCACTTTAGGGTCCGGTTATGATCTACCCCCCACTTTAGGATTTGGGAACGATCTAGTCCTTTCTTTAGGATCTGGGAATGATCTAGTCCTCACTTTAGAATCTGGTTGGCTTTTGGGTTGCTGGTATGTCCGATCTGTAGTTATGCTGACATCAATGTATCTGTTTTAAGCTTTTTTTTTTAAAAAAAGTTTGTAATTATTTTGTGGTTATTTTTTGCTCTCCTAGATATTTCTTTCCACGTCATCTTCTGTCCCATCATTTCTGGACACCTCAACAGAAAGAAGAGTTTCAGCTCATCGCCTTAACTCGACAAACCAGACACTATGATAGCATACTGGATTATCTTCACTTACTTAGTCAACATATAGAGGAAGAGTCAGCCAAGGAAACCGCCAGAAGAGCTATACAGAAGGTAGGTGGAATGATGATGCTCGTTATTGCAGTATTAATTAATCCACTTCCTCATATTTTGGGACAGCTATACACAAGTCCTCAGTGTTACCAGAGCCGAAAAAGGAAGCAAAAATAGTAACAATATAACCTGCCAGCCATGTCATAAGAAGCATCTAAGAATGGTTGGACATTGGCTGGCTACTCTATTTTGTAGAAACTTTATGCCAAAAAAACAAACTTCAACAGATATAGACAGGTCACCATTTGGTGACTTGGCATGTATTTATTGAAGACCTATGCTCCATAGGAAGCTGGAAAGGTTTGGATTTATGATTTATACAGAAGGTACATGACAGATTGATGCTTATTATTACAGTATTTAATTAATTTATTAATTAATAGCTTCAAAGACTCCCTCAAAATATCTCTGACATGCTTCAACATTGATGTAAACTCATGGGAGGGCCTGGTCCAGGGCTTCCAGGCATGGCGTAGAACCACCATCAGAGACGCTTCAGAGAAAACACACTGTGCAAAAAGACAACTCTGGCTTTAAATGCTGCATATGTGGAAGGGGTTTGTGTCAGAATTGGAGTCACAGGTGAGGTGCAACACAACAGGTTTAACTACTGTTCACATCATCGATTGCGACAGACAGCTATTATTTTAATTTACTTCCTTTAGAATATTTGGGTGAGCTATACAGTAGGTGATCGGCTGATTAGTACAGTGGTAGGTAGAGGACTCACTTTTAATGGCAGTGGTACAGAGTTCAACTCCCACTACCAGCAGCTCCAGTCAGCCCAGCTGTAAATGGGTACCTAAGTGCAGATAAATACTTAGTCTTGTGACTGTTGTACAAACACATATTTTGTGAGAAGGACAACAGTCAATGTTCTATTTATTTAGATGAATTGAAAGTGTTTCCTGTTTGTAATGTTCTTCTTCTTCTTTTGTTCTACTGTTCTTGCCATCGGCGTCACAGAGAGGCGGGATGCCTAGATTTCTTGTTATTGCCAGGTGATAGGCTTGTGCTGTTGTAAGGTGTATCTTCCTGAGAGAGTCAGACACCCTCGATTCACTGACGATGAGTTCTGCCCCTTGCTCGTGGACAGGATACCTGTATATGATATGCTCTTGGTGCAGGCTGGTCATAATGTATTCTGATTAAATGACCAAACCACTTAATTAGTTAGGAATCTATGTAGGCACTAACTGGGTTTGTCCCCTGATTTGTTGGGAGTCATTGTAGGCACTAACTGGGTTTGTCCCCTGATTTGTTGGGAGTCATTGTAGGCACTAACTGGGTTTGTCCCCTGATTTGTTGGGAGTCATTGTAGGCTCTAACTGGGTTTGTCCCCTGATTTGTTGGGAGCCATTGTAGGCACTAACTGGGTTTGTCCCCTGATTTGTTGGGAGTCATTGTAGGCACTAACTGGGTTTGTCTCCTGATTTGTAGGGAGTCAATGTAGGCACTAACTGGGTTTGTCCCCTGATTTGTTGGGAGTCATTGTAGGCTCTAACTGGGTTTGTCCCCTGATTTGTTGGGAGCCATTGTAGGCACTAACTGGGTTTGTCCCCTGATTTGTTGGGAGTCATTGTAGGCACTAACTGGGTTTGTCTCCTGATTTGTTGGGAGTCAATGTAGGCACTAACTGGGTTTGTCCCCTGATTTGTTGGGAGTCATTGTAGGCACTAATTGGGTTTGTCCCCTGATTTGTTGGGAGTCATTGTAGGCACTAACTGGGTTTGTCCCCTGATTTGTTGGGAGTCAATGTAGGCACTAACTGGGTTTGTCCCCTGATTTGTTGGGAGTCAATGTAGGCACTAACTGGGTTTGTCCCCTGATTTGTTGGGAGTCATTGTAGGCACTAACTGGGTTTGTCCCCTGATTTGTTGGGAGTCATTGTAGGCACTAACTGGGTTTGTCCCCTGATTTGTTGGGAGTCATTGTTGGCACTAACTGGGTTTGTCCCCTGATTTGTTGGGAGTCATTGTAGGCACTAACTGGGTTTGTCCCCTGATTTGTTGGGAGTCATTGTAGGCACTAACTGGGTTTGTCTCTACTGTTCACCTCAGCATGGTGTTGCAGATTCAGTTACGGATTGTCTTTTCGGTTGTGCATCTCACAGTTCTCGATCTTACTCTCATGTGTTTCTAGTAAGGACCAACATTGACATTGGTAACACAATATAGGAATAAATGGTGTATTTATCAGCCTCCTCTTAGAGTGTTCATTGCATCTAATTTATTTCTACGGGAGTTGAGTAAGCAGGTGAAGTTTCTTACCACTTGACCATTTTGTGTCTTAATATTACAGATTTATTTTTATTTTAAACTTTCCAGCTGGAGTCTACTGTTCTGTTGAACAGTAAGGAAATCCTAGAGCTGTTTCCTCTGTTTGAAGGCAAGCCATACAACATGGAATGCTTATCACTCAGACATATGGTAGGTCTCTCTTTTTGTTCTATGGATAAAAGTATATAAAGAGTTAGTGCTAACCACTCTTCTGGATGTCTGCGAAACATGGAGACAAGTCAGACAGTATGATAAGCTCAGAACAGACAGATGCTTGTCGGGAAAAGGGGGGGGGGGCAGAAGAAGCACAACAGGGACTTCTTGAAAATGTTTTTGAGGAGCTTCATCATTATCACTTCCAGGGACACAATTTGAACGGAAAGTTTTGCCCAGCACGCTAGTATCCTACAAAGTGCTCAGGTCGACAAGTGCAATATCAGTGATGAGGCTCAGAGAAAACAAGCTTCCAGGCAGCCCAGAACAGCATAGCTTTAGATGTCGGAAATGCTGTGCCACAACGGAGATAGGTGAGTTAATATACTAGACCTGCAGGACATCCAAAAACAACAGGCTAAGCGCTTTGTTATTCAACACTTTTGATCCAGACATATTTATAGTCTTATTTATTTTACTGGTTGGGGAGGAAGCCTAAAGTCTTGTCAGGCAAAATATACTGATTAGACATGTTAGTCAGGGTCAGGCAAAATATACTGGCCAAGACCCTCACCATGGCTTCCTCGTAACCCTCACTGGAAATGAGCTGTTTTCATGGCAACCTAGCTAACGAGGTGAGGGATCGACGTGATCTCAGTATTGGTGAGCATCACACAGATTAAGCCAAGAATAGCACAAATGCCTGGAGGACATCTGTCCACCTTCATCAGCATGCTCAGGATGTGAGGAAAGCTACTGCAACCCATCACGTAGCATTTTTTTTCAGGGTGCACCAAAGAGTAGACCTACTTTACTGGCTTTCCTATCATCAAGCATAAACTATACAGATCTTAAATCCTGCTTCAGGGTTTTCACATATTCCCTAACTGAATGTACTATCCGCTGGCGCTATCTAGGCCTATTTTTATTACTTGGATAGATGTTGAAGTGTGTCAGCGGCCCTAAGCTGTTTGCTAATTTCAGTGTCAGCGACTCAGGGCAGACTGGCTAAGGAGAATGGAACCAAAATGCCATGCTGAAGTCAGATGTGTTGAACCGAAAGGTGCAGATATCGCACTCAGTTCTTAACTACAACACACCGTTCTTCCATTCTTCAGACTACATCCTGCTACTTGCAAAGCCCTTTTCAGGGCTTGGTAGCAGAAGTTTGAGAACAAAGAAGAAGAAGAATTACTTGGGCAAATATATTCTCTCAATGTATCTATTTATCAGCCCTACCTAGGCAAATGGCAGCATGTTTAAATTACCTGGGGAAATCGCTAAGTTTGTTTATATTATTCTATCTTGCCTACCTTAATGTTTCTATCTTCCAGCACCACTTAAGCATGTTTATTTTAACTCGGCAGATGCATAGATTGAATGCACCTATTCTGCCAGCGCCAACTAGACAAATGATGAACTAGAAGTTTATATTATGGGTAAAAGTCGAGGGCTGTTTATATTATTGCGTATTGCCTACCTTAATGTATCTATCTGTCAGCGCCACTTAGGCCTGTTTATATTATCTGGGCAAATGTATTAACTGAGTGTATCTATCCATCAGCGCCACTTAGGCAAATGTCTAGGCTTGTCAGTCAGACGTAAGAGGTTAGTGAAGGATGCACTGCTATTACATTTCATGGACGTTGCTATGGTGAGGGAAGGAATACAAAATATGACTGAAGATGAGCTTGATAAGGTATGCTATAAATAAGGTATATGCTATAGATAAGGTATATGCTATACTTTAAAAAATCAGATGCAGTAAAACAAGAATATCTGGGAAACAAACAAGTTTAAAAGTCAGTTTTATATGAGAGCAGAAATAGATATTAAACTTTAATGTTTTGACCTAATAAACCAATCCTTGCTGGTTTTTCAGGATTTCTTGTTTTATACTGGTATTCGTTTAACTTATTTCTCTGTTTTAAAAAAAATGTTATTATCATTTGTCTTATTCCCATTTGTCTTATTCCCATTTGTCTTATTCCCATTTGTCTTATTACCATTTGTCTTATTACCATTTGTCTTATTCCCATTTGTCTTATTCCCATTTGTCTTATTCTCATTTGTCTTATTCTCATTTGTCTTATTCCCATTTGTCTTATTATCATTTGTCTTATTCCCATTTGTCTTATTATCATTTGTCTTATTCCCATTTGTCTTATTCTCATTTGTCTTATTCTTCTTCGTACGCTGTCAGACGTCAACTTGAATTTGTTCGAAGAAAGCAGCTGTCATCCTGAGGCTGTCGACACTGCCATAGAGCTTGTCTAGTGTTGCCACTGGTGATGGCCACATATGCTTTCTCTGGTCCTCGTATGTCAGGCAATTTTGCAGCAGATGTTCAGCGGTCATTTTCCCTGTACCACAGGTGCATTCGTCAGTGCCACCTATCTTCAGTTTATTGAATAGATGGTACCTCAGTCTGTTGTGGCCTGTGCGGAGTCTGAAGACCACGACCTGCTCTCTTCTGTTCAGCTGGTAGTAGGCATCATTTTTTGTGTAGCCAGTATGTTCTGTTTCCCATTTGGCTGTGTATCTGGCCCTAATAAACCTTTTGGACTCTTCGTAGGTCACACTAGAATCTGGTTGTGGTAGTCTTGCATCTTCTTTTGCCAGTCTGTCTGCCTCCTCGTTGCCTTGGATGTTACAGTTGGATGGAACCCACTGTACCACTACTGTTTTTGGTACGGACTGCTGGCATAGTTGACAGAGTACTGCTCTTAAATCATTAAGTTCAGTATTTTTCTGGCTTTTCAAGACATCTGTAAACAGGACTATCTGGCTTTCATAGCTTTTGCCTGACAGCATTGCTTTTACTGCAGCCTTCAGTGCCTCTGCCTCCGCTCTGAAATTGCTTGAGAATTTTCCAGTTGTCACTGACAGTGTTATTTTTCTACCATTTGTTAGGCTCAGGAATACACATTCCCCTCCATTCTGTGTTGCGTTTGTTACAGAACCGTCGGTGTATGCATCGGTCCAGTCCATGCTTCGGTAGTTTTCCGCTATGAACCTCAGGGTTATGTCTCTTCTTTCTTTTTCAGTCTGGCTGTTCTTGTTTCCAATATCTGGTATATTTTCTACCACCTCCGGAGTGATATGCTGCTTCCATGTGGGTTTGCGTACAGTAGGGATGGGCTTTGGTGTTGTTATGGTGTTCATAGGGTCTTCGCTCATCTTTGCTTTGGCTATTTCTGCAATTTCTCCACTGTAGTTTCCCTTTTCCAAATCTATTTAGTCTCTGCGGGTGCATTGGATGGTCTGTCAGTCTTCTGAGTTTCTCTGCTTGTTGCTGGGCTCTGCAGTCTCTTCTACCGGTCATGGATTGCAGATTTGTAATCTTTTCAAGTTCTACAATTGGCGTTGACTTCATGCCACCTGTTATAACTCTCATGGCTTGGTTTTGGAGTTTGCTAACTTTATCGAAGTTCGCCTTTGCTGCTGTTGCCCATGTCGCAATGCCATACTCGAGAACTGGTCTCACTCTTCCAGTGTACAGTTTCTTCAGCATTCTTTCGTCTGGTCCCCAGCTTGTGCCAGCAAGTTTCCTCATGATTGTCATTCTTTGTCTGGCTCTCCTTTGGTTTCTCTCGATCTGATTTTTCCATGTCATGCGCCGATCAAATGTGACGCCCAAGTAGTTTGGGTTATCGTTTGGCCGCAGATATTTGCCGTTAAGACTTATTTTGGTGTTCTGTGGTTTATTTGAAAGCGAGAATATCGTACATGTTGTTTTTTCTTCATTTATTTGGACCAGCCATGATTTCGCCCACTTCTCCAACGATGTTAGGGCCTGCTGCATCCGATTTTTTTCGGAGGTCCACATAGCCAGATCGTCTGCAAACATGGAGCTGTGGATTTGTCTTATTCTAATTTGTCTACTTTTTTTTTGGTGTCATTTTATTTTTTATATGTCTAGTTCTCATTTGTCTTTGTTCTTTTTTTGTCTTGTTCATGAAGGCCTTCTTCTTCTTCTGCGTTCGTTCTCAATCTCCTGCTACTAAGCCCTGAACAGAGTTTTGCAAGTAGCAGGATGTAGTCCAGAGAACGGTATGCGCTGTGTCGCTAGTTTACAGTTTGACTGCAATATTTGCACCGTTCGGTCCGACACATCCGTCTTCGGCAGAATATGAAGGCCTATATATGAGGGGTGTTCAAATCAAACCCGGAATTTTTGTTGTTGTTTTACCTGAATGAGATATAGCGTGCTGGAACTACTATCATTAGTTAGGGGCTTTTGTGTCCTATTACTGCTAGGCGACCCATTTGCCATGGACAGATAAATAAAAATGGTGGACAACACTGTTAGTGCTTGTATGGAACAGTGTTGTGATGAAGTTTCTTGTGAAATAAGGCGTAAAACCTGCGGAAATTTTCAGAAGACTGCAATCACAATGCGGTGATGAGACACTCAGCCGCAGTAAGATATTTGAATGGTGTAAATGTTTTTGCCCATCCGTGAGCAATCACCACCACCCACAACATTTTTGGCAATTGCGTCTACAATTAAAGGGATGATAAATGTTTTTTGAGACAGACTTGACATCATTCATGTTGATTTTCTACCCCATGGTTTATACGGCCTAGTTTGATCACAATGGGTTTCCTGCTCCTGCAAGATAACGCTTGACCTCGTACAGCTCACTGCACTATGTGCCATCTGCAGGAACTCAGCTTGGAGGTAATGCCACATCCACCATTCAGCTCAGACCTTACTCCAAGGGATTTTTACCTGTTTGGACCCCTAAAATAATTCCTGGGAGGTAGCATTTCAGCACTGATAATGAAGTGAAATAGACTGTCCTGAATTGGTTCAGACAATCTGAAAAAAAAGTCTTGGTTTGACTGGAACGCCTCTCATACAAAGAGGCTTCAAATGAAAACCTTAAAATTGCTATAGAAATTTAAAGAGCTGTGTCATTGTCATGTAAGTAGAAAGTTGCAAAGGGCTTTAAGGGTGTCCTACAGGGCAGGTGGTATGGTGTAGACAAGCCACATGACATCATAGTAGCAGTTTTAAGGGACAGGCAGCAAATAATAGCAGCATTCTGTTGTTGATTCTTTATGCACAGAATTAGTAAAATAATCTAAATTCATCGTGAAGGGAAGTTCAGTACACTGATGCATGCCTGTCAACTCCAGCAGGAATGTGAATGGAAAAGGAAGTTCCAAAACCTGAGTTCTGTGACAGACTGCTCTCAACCAAGTCAGGCACATGGAGTAGGGACACCAAAGATGGCTGAAGCAGTTGAACACATTGGGGTGAAAAATTGCAGAGTGACTGAATGAAATTGCCTTACTTCTGGACATCAGTCAAGGTTCAGGACACTACATCATCCATGATGTGCCTTCAGTTCCAGGCTGTGTCTGCAAGGTGTATCCACAGCATCAGACTTTAGAATTCAAACAAAGACGGGGTGCATGAGTGGCTATCGTCGCGACTAACATTTTTTTAAAGAAGAATCCATTCACATTGTAGTTGCTGGGTAACTTGTGCCAATGTAAAGAATCCATTCACATTGTAGTTGCTGGGTAACTTGTGCCAATGTAAAGAATCCATTCACATTGTAGTTGCTGGGGAACTTGTGCCAATGTAAAGAATCCATTCACATTGTAGTTGCTGGGGAACTTATGCCAATGTAAAGAATCCATTCACATTGTAGTTGCTGGGTAACTTGTGCCAATGTAAAGAATCCATTCACATTGTAGTTGCTGGGGAACTTGTGCCAATGTAAAGAATCCATTCACATTGTAGTTGCTGGGGAACTTGTGCCAATGTAAAGAATCCATTCACATTGTAGTTGCTGGGGAACTTGTGCCAATGTAATGGAGAGTTTGTCAGAGAATGATACCAACATGTGCATTTTCTTTTCTGAATATATTTTTGAAGAAACAAATTCCAAGTTTTTATTTGAAACATTCTCAAAGATCAAAATGTCAGTTATCGTCTGCTACTGTTCTCATGGAGCACTGCCTTGTTTGTATTTTGGTCATCATGATATACCATAACTTTTCAATTTGAAGATGATTGTAAGACATACCCCCTAATATCAGCACCACAAAAACAAATAATTAAAGGCTGCATTTCTGAGACACATAACTACCACACAAAATATTAAAATATCAATTGAGAACAAATGTTTTATTAGGTGGTGTGTCAGATATCACTTTTGAATCAATGTCAGAGTCAACTTCGCATTCAGAGTCTGATTCTTTGAAATCACTTGTCGAGCCATTGAAATTTGCATTAACCCTTAATACCTTATATCATCCTCTGAGCCCTCGACAGCTTTGCACAAAAATATGGAATTACAGTCTTTTCCCCAACGGCAACATTTGTTTCACTAATGTCAAATTTTCAACCAGCCAATCAATTTCCATGTTTTTCTGGACACACCGTAACATTTATTTTCAAAGTGACTTCGTAGTGCAATCTTTTTGACATAATTTTGAACGATAATAGGGAATCAAGATGATCGAAACTTAAATGATGCAGAAATATTATAAAAAGATGAGCACATTAGCAAAGCTTTTTTAATTCCTGTTGACCTGATGCGACACGCTTTTCTTTTGGCTGTAATCAACTGCCATCAATTGTAAGGCGCTTCCCGATTTGAGAACAGGGAAAGCTTGAAACTTGCAGGATTCGATCACCCACAATTTCTTTCTTTTGTTTTGATGGAGATCTTCATGTTGCTATTGATGGCTCTGAATCTGAAGTGTTGAGGATAACTGGCGATGGTTATGGAAGCTTAGGGGACCATGATGAAATAGGGTGAAAAAGTGGGCCGCATGCAAAATGTTTAGGGTTCTAGTTGTGATTTAATAAAAGGTTTAAAGAGGCGGTTGTGGAAGGGGTGATGTCTTTACAAGTATCCATACCCTTTGCAATTTTTTTAAACACAATGAACACCTTTGAGTTTGCCCAGAGTGTAATTATTTCAGTTCAGTCTAACATAACATACATTTCTTTCAACTGTCATTTCAGTCATGTGCATGGAGAGGTCTGAACCCACAGGGTCTAGGAAGTAAAGAAAAAGTCTCCTACTTGGAGAGTTGGACTCAGATTAGCTTGTCCCTTCATGGTAAGTGGACAATCTTTGTATGCTCTGGGTGATCTGTGTTTATGATGGAGAGGAGAATAGGTCCACTGCCACACCAGAGAGTATGTTATATGAGTGTAGTCTTGCCACCTGTATTTTCACCATCAGTCATATATTGACATCCACACAAATAACTCACAGATCAACAATGGGAATGATCTGGTGTTCAGTTCAAGTGCCATCTCAAAGATGAATGAAGACCCTACGAATGCATTAACAGCACCAAAGCCCTTCCCTACTGTACGCAAACCTACCTGGAGGCAGCATATGTTTCCAGAGGTGGTAGAAAATATACCAGGTATTGGAAACAAGAACAGCCAGACTGAAAAAGAAAGAAGGTACATAACGGAAAATTACCCAAGCATGGACTGGACCCATGCATACACCGACAGTTCTGTAACGAACACAACACAGAACGGAGGGGCAGGGGTATTCCTGAGCCTACCAAATGGTAGAAAAATAACACTGTCAGTGGCAACTGGAAAATACTCAAGCAATTTCAGAGCAGAGGCACTGAGGGCTGCAGTAGAAGAAATGGTGACAGGCAAAAGAAATGAATGCCATATAGTCCTGTTTACAGATGCCCTGGCCGTAGTCACAGCACTAAAAAGCCAGAAAAATACTGAACTTAATGATTTAAGAGCAGTACTCTGTCAACTATGCCAGCAGTCTGCTCCAAAAAGAGTAGTGGTACAGTGGCTTCCATCCCACTGTAACATCCAAGGCAGCAAGGAGACAGACAGACTGGCAAAAAAGGTGCAAAACTACCACAACCAGACCCTAGTGTGATCTACGAAGAGTCCAAAAGGCTTATTAGAGCTAGATACATGACCAAATGGGAAACAGAACATACTGGCTACACAAAAAACGATGCCTATTACCAGTTGAACAGAAGAGAGCAGGTCGTGGTCTTCAGACTTCGCACAGGCCACAATAGACAGGTACCACCTATTCAATAAATTGAAGATAGGTGGCACTGACGAATGCTCGTGTGGTACCGGGAAAATCACCACTGAACATTTGCTGCAAAACTGCCCGACATACGAGGATCAGAGAAAGCACATGTGGCCATCACCAGGGGCAATATTAGACAAGCTCTATGGCAGTGTCGATAGCCTCAGGATGACCGCTTCTTTTTTAGAAAAAATACAGATTGACGTTTGACAGCGTACGAAGAAGAAGAAGAAGTAGTTCAAGTGCCATCTCCGATTTGAAAGTTGACTACAATGGATCTCCAGTGCACTCACCTTGCCATAATGGTGCAATCTGACAGGCTATTTCCGGTTATTCTCTTGATGTTATCTGCCCACTTATAATGTTGTCTGTCTCTTGGACAGATGTCATCCACCTTAATTTTTAGTTTAGTCTTCAACAAGGAGGTATGTCTTGTTATATGGCCAAAAGTGGTTAAGTGGCATGGCTCACAATCTGAAGGTTGTGGGTTCGCTCCCCATCACAGCACCGGAAGCAAAAACCCTTAGAAAATGCAAGAGGAAGCAGACCCTTACATAAAATGAATGCTGAAATCGGATGCACTGGGCCGACAGATGCAAAATAAAAACATAGTGCAACGTACACCACCTTGAGGAATAGAGAAATAAGGCGAACGGGAAAAAAAAGAAATATTATGGCCAAAACATCTTAACTGTCTAGCCTTGATTTCTGTTATTAATTCTCTTTTCACCCCCAACATTTTCAATACCTTCACATTTGTTTTCTTCTCTTTCCATGGCTTCAATTCTCTTTACCAACTTGTTATTCAGTGTTCATGTTTCTGCACCATAAAGTAGTGACGAGTAAACATAACACCTGACCATTCTCAATTTCTAGTCATGATTTATCTGTTTGAATATCAGTGTGTATCTCATGTTGCTGAATACCATCTTAGCCATGCCTATTCTCTCTCTAATTGATTTTTCACAGCTGTCTTCTTCCGCTATTATTTGTCATAGAAAGGAGAAACTCTATCTGTTCTAGTAGTTTAATTTGTTATTGTGTTAAGTATGATTTATCTCTACTATATGGTGTAGAAACATGGACAATGAACAAATGGAGAAGAGAATTGATGTCTTTTAAATTTGGATATATATATCATCATCATGTAGCATGTCCTTTGTAGAACGTCGCTCCCATCACATTCTGTCTGAAAGAAACTCGTTCCCTTGCCAAAATACCAGGCATTCCTGGATATCTTGGTGTCATCGTCTTCTTGGTCTATCCCTTCCTCTTTTGCCTGGCACCATACCTTCCATCACCGTTCTCTCAAAACCATTGTGTCTCTTGATGTGACCAAAGTATTTGCATTTTCTAGCCAAAATGGAATTGATAAACCAGTTCTCTTCTATGCTCAACTCTTGCCGAATGTCTGCATTTGTGTTTTTCTCTGTCCAGAGTATTCTGAGGATGTTTCTGTAACATTTTGACTAAAAGGATTTGATTCTTTGTCTAGAAGTTTTGGTAATCGTCCATGATTCACAGCCATAAGCTGCCACAGGAAAAACACAGGCTCTCAAGACTTTTACTTTTATCATTTTGTTGGTGCCCTGCCATAATTTCTTCAGGCTGTTCAGTCTCTGCATTGCCATAGCTAGTCTTCTAATTTCTTTCGAGCAGTCGCCATTTTTGTCAATTCTGGAGCCCAGATATTCTTCTTCTTCTGCGTACGCAGTCAGACAGTAACCATTATTTTTTCGAAAAAAGCGGCGGTCATCCTGAGGCTGTCGCCGCTGCCATAGAGCTTGTCTTGCAGTTCCACTGGTAATGGCCACATCTGCTCTCTCTGATCCTCGTATGTCGGGCAGTTCTGCAGCAGATGTTCAGCGGTCATTTTACCAGTACCGCACGGGCATTCGTCGGTACACCCTATCTTCAATTTGTTGAATAGGTGGTACCTCAGTCTATTGTGCCCAGTGCGAAGTCTGAAGACAACGACCTGCTCTCTTCGGTTCAACTGGTAATAGGCATCGTTTTTGGTGTAACCAGTATGTTCGGTTTCCCATTTGGTCATGTATCTGGCTTTGATAAGCCGTTTTGACTCTTCGTACGTCATACTAGTTTCTGTTTGTGGTAGTCTTGCACCCTCTTTTGCCAGTCTGTCTGCCTCCTCGTTGCCTTGGATGTTGCAGTGTGATGGGACCCACTGTACCACTACCCTTTTTGGTGCGGACTGCTGGCACAGTTTGCAGAGTGCTGCTCTTAAGTCATTAAGCTCAGTGTTTTTCTGGCTTTTTAGCGCTGTGACTACGGCGAGAGCATCTGTCAGCAGGACTATATGGCTCTCATTTTCACTGTGTGTCACCATTTCTTCCACTGCCGCCCTCAGTGCCTCTGCCTCCGCTCTGAAATTGCTTGTGTACTTACCAGTAGCGAATGACAGTGTTATTTTTCTGCAATTTGGTAGGTTCAGGAATGCTCCTGCCCCTCCGTTCTGTGTTGTGTTTGTTACAGAACAGTCGGTGTATGCATGGGTCCAGTCCATGCTTGGGTAGCTTTTCGTTATGAAGCTTAGGGTAGTATCTCTCCTTTCTTTTTCAGTCTGGCAGTTTTTGTTTGCAATACCTGGTATATTTTCTACCACCTCTGGAAATATATCCTGCCTCCAGGTAGGTTTTCGTACAGTAGTGATGGGTTTTGGTGTTGTTAGTGCGTTTATGGGATCTTCGTGCATCTTTGCTTTGGCTATTTCTGCAAAGTTTCTCCGCTTTAGTTTCCCATTTCCCAAATTGTTTAGTCTCTGGTGCATTGGATGGTCGGTCAGTCTTCGGAGTTTCTCTGACTGCAGCTGGGCTCTGCAGTCTCTTCTATCGGTCATGGATTGCAGTTTTGTAATCTTTTCAAGTTCTACAATTGGCGTTGACTTCATGCCACCTGTTATAATTCTCATGGCTTGGTTTTGAAGTTTGTTAACTTTATCGAAGTTCGCCTTCGCTGCTGTTGTCCATGCCGCAATGCCATACTCGAGAACTGGTCTCACTCTTCCAGTGTACAGTTTCTTTAGTATGCCTTCGTCTGCTCCCCAGCTTGTGCCAGCAAGTTTCCTCATGATGGCCATTCTTTCTCTGGCTTTCATTCGGTTTCTCTCAATCTGACTTTTCCATGTCATGCGCCGATCAAATGTGACTCCCAGATAGGTTGGGTTGTCGTTTGGCTGCAGGAATTTGCCATTTAGACTTAATTTGGTACTTTGGGGTTTTAATGAAAGCGAGAATATTGTGCATGTGGTTTTCTCCTCGTTTATTTTGACCAGCCATGAGTTCGCCCACTCTTCCAGCGATGTTAGGGCCGTCTGCATCCAATTTCTTGCTATGGTGAGATTCTTTTCAGAGGTCCACATAGCCAGATCGTCTGCAAACATTGAGCTATGGACTCTTCTTGGTATATTCTCTGTAATATCGTTTATATATACCAGGAAGAGTGTGGGTGACAGTACTCCCCCTTGGGGTACTCCCTGCTCGAGTGTCACCTTTTTGCTCATCTGCCCTTGTACTTGGACTCTGGCCGTTCTTTGTTTGAGGTAGTGGTTGATCCACTTGTACATCTTCCCACAAACATCACTTCTTCTTAGCTTGACTCTGAGTCCATCTTTCCAGACTTTGTCAAATGCCTTTTCCAGATCCACCCAAACAGCTACTGTGTGTTTCTGTGCCTGGTAGGCATCTTCTATCTCCTGGGCTATGAGGATGACCTGGTCCTCAGTGGATCTGTGCTGTCTAAAGCCGGCTTGCTGTGGAATTAGTATTCGTTTTTCTTCCAGATGCCACATCAGTCTGGTGTTTATCATCCGTTCCATCAGCTTGCCGACACAGCTCAGTAGGCTTATGGGCCTGTATCCATTTGGATCTGTTTTGTCCTTTCCTGTTTTTGGTACTGGTACCAGTATTGCGTCTTTCCATGCCTGTGGTACAATTCCCCTTTTCCAGCTTTGGTTCAGGACCGATAGCAGTTTCCTCTTCGCTGTTTGGCCCAGCCCCATCAGCATTTCGTTGGTTATCCCGTCTTTTCCGGGAGATTTCCTTTTCTTTAGTGTTCTCATAGCCCAGATATTCAAAATGTGTGACCTGATCTATTTCCTCACCACCCACTGTAAATTTATGTTGACATTGTGTTGTGTTGGTGGTCATTATCTTTGTCTTATTTATGTTTATGAACAGGTTTTGATCTCTACTATGTCCATTAACGGCTGAAAGTAGCTGCTCTAGCCCATCTGCACTTCTTGATAGTATCACTGTGTCATCTGCGTATCGTAACTCTGGAATCTCGTACCCCCCCAATCGTAAATGGGTTAAAACTTTCAATGTTCTCGTCTTCTCCAACATTTCTCATTATACATTCCACATATATGTTGTACAGATAAGGTGAGAGGATACATCCCTGTCGGACTCCCTTTTGTACTGCAAACCAATCCGATGTTTGCCCAGATACTCGGACAGCGGCTTGTTGATCTTGGTATAATGTTTCAATGAGATGGACTATGTGCAAAGGAAACCCCATTTCCTTCATGATTCTCCACAGATTTTGATATTTTACCGTGTGGAAGGCCTTAGTGTAATCAATGAAACATGTGTACAGGTCTACATTATCCTCTCTATATTTTTCATAGATATTCCTTAGATTGAATATGTGGTTCCGGGTCCCTCTGTCTTTCCTAAAACCTGCCTGGACTACGTGAATTTCAGATTAAAACCTTTTCTCTATTCTTCTTAACAGGATTCGCAAGAGTATCTTACTAGCGTGGCTGATCAGTGCGATAGCTCGGTAGTTCGTGCACAGCTTCAGGTTGCCTCTTTTGAGGAGGGGAATATAAATTGATTTCTTCCATGCGTCTGGCCACTCTGCACTGTGCCATATCTGTTTACACAGCTTGTGATAGACTTGAGCACATGCCTCCCCTCCTGCTTGTATTAGCTCTGCTGGGATATCAACGCATCCTGGGGACTTTCCCTTTTTCTGGCTTTTAAATTGCAGAGCGTACTGCTTCCAATGTTGGTTCAGGTTTTTTCTCTTCCTTTGCTATATAGAAGAATAGAGTGAATCTCAGGGGAAATTAAGAGAAAACAAATAGGAAGTCTTGGAGAAATTAGAGGTGCAAAGAGATGTGATGAAAAAAATCAATGTCCGCAAAGTTAAGATATGTAGATCACATCAAAAGACATATATTTTGCTGAAAGCAATACTCAAAGATACAGTGGCGGGCATATGTGCCAGAGGGAAACAACTTTATAAGGGAAAGGAAACCACCAAAAGATGGACAGGGAAAAGTCTGGCAGATTGTACCATCAAGGCAAGAGATGATGTTGTGGTTAAATTACAGCCGACCTTCATGTGGAAATAGCACTTGAACTGAACTGAATGTTAGAAGACTCAAGGATCGAGATGCTCAGCAGTGCATGCAGCGCTGCAGCGACCAAAAATTGACTGCTAGCATCAAAGCCAGTGAACCGGAGCTGCCAAGACCCTTCTACACCTCCACATAGTGATCCTGGATAACGGCTGCAACAGAGCAGACTGGCTAAGTAGAAGGGATCAAAGTGGAAAAGCTAACCTGGTACCCAAAAATGCCTGCTAAAGTCGGACTGAAAGGTGCAAATATCACAGTCAAGCTGTAAACTACACCAAAGCGCATTCCATTCTCCGGACAACATCCTGCTATTTGCAATGTCCTTTTCAGGGTTTGGGAGTGGGAGCTTAAGAACAAAGAACAAGAAGACTATCTGGATTGGAGAGGAGAATAGGACCACTGACACACTGAGAGCATGTAGGAGTCAGTGCAGTCTAACACCTCTAGGTTTGAAGACTGTGGGTACAGGAGATAAGACTAGGGACACTGACACACTGAGAGCATGTTGTAGGAGTCAGTGCAGTCTAACACCTCTAGGTTTGAAGACTGTGGGTACAGGAGAGGAGAATAGGACCACTGACACACTGAGAGCATGTTATAAGAGTCAGTGTATTCTAACACCTCCAGGTTTGAAAACTGTGGGTACAGGAGATGAGAGTAGGACCACTAACACACTGAGAGCATGTAGGAGTCAGTGCAGTCTAACACCTCTAGGTTTGAAGACTGTGGGTACAGGAGATGAGAGTAGGACCACTGACACACTGAGAGCATGTTATAAGAGTCAGTGTATTCTAACACCTCTAGGTTTGAAGACTGTATGTACATGAGATGAGAGTAGGACCACTGCCACACTCAGCACATATAAGAGGGAACTAGCAATGTCAATCAAAACCTTCCAGCTTCCTGTGGAGCACATGTCTTCAACAAATACACACACACTGTCCATGTCCATCCATTTCAGCTCTGAATTATTGACTATTGAGACCTATTTTCTTTCAGTAATGTTTCATTAACATATCATGTATTATATGTTAAAGTGAATGACCTTGGTAACACTTATTTCTGTTGCTGTTGATCACAAAACCTATTTACTGTAATCTCTATCACACAAATCTACACCATCATGTATCAAATATCTTATCTTCATTCTGTTTTGAACAGTTTAGTAAATAATAAATGGCATGTTAATGGAACATTACTGATGAAAAATAGATATCAGTGTGTGCCATTGTATGGGAGTTTGACAGCGAGGAAACACATTCTGGCATGGATAAGTTAAGTCAATTCAATTATAAGTGGCTGGAAAAAAAAATTAAACTTGTTCTCTTTGTTTCTGATTGTGTTTTCTGACCATTGTTCTTTTGTGTTTTTTGGCCATTATTATTATGGGTTTTCTGACTTTTGTTCTGTTGTGTTTTTTTTACCATTGTTCTGTTGTATTTTCTGACCATTGTTCTATTATGTTAATTTACCAGTTATGTTATGTTTTCTTACCATTGTTATGTTATGTTTTCTTACCATTGTTCTATTATGTTTTTTACCACTGTTCTACCCTGTTTTGTTTGATGACCATTATTCTATTTTGTTTCTGATCATTATTCTGTTGTGTCTTCTGATCATTATTCTGTTGTGTTTTCTGATCATTGTTCTATTGCTTTCTGGCCATTGTTCTATTGTTTTCTTATCATTGTTCTGTTGTGTATTCTGACCATTGTTATGTTCTTTTTTCTGACCATTTGTTCCATTGTGTTTTCTGATCATTGTTTTGTTTTTTCTGTTGTTTTCTGACCATTGTTCTATTGTTTTATTACCATTGTTCTGTTGTATTTTCTCATCATTGTTCTGTTGTTTTCTGATCATTGTTCTGTTGTTTTCTCATCATTGTTCTGTTGTTTTCTGATCATTGTTCTGTTGTTTTCTGATCATTGTTCTATTCCATTTTTTTACCATGGTTCTGTTTTCTGACCATTGTTCTATTGTTTTCTCACAATTGTTCTTCACAGAATCAAGCATCTCGCTTTTACTGCACCTTCCGGTACTTTTAGGATATTGCCTTCCGACAAATAGGAAGCTGATGGGTTCAAGGAATACCAGGTTACGGGATAGGCTATTATAAGCTGGTGATGTGTGGTTTGTGTGAGTGACTTGCCTACATTGTAGGACTACTGTAGTGTAGGTTCTCAGAGAACGAATCAGGAGTGTGTATAACCAGTGAGCTACATAAATCAGATCCTAACCTTTTACTATCTGCTGAAAGAAACTGATTACCTATGTGTCTGTCCAGAGCGTCGTAATGTTTATTTGAGCCAACATAAGGGTGAAGTGCGCGAGCACGGGATGTGAGCTTGGTTTACATTTAAAATGTATTTGGTTCAAATCATGTCGCTCTTGGTTTGACAGACTGGGAATGTCATGGTTTTTTCATGGTAAGACCATTTCTTCAAGTCAACCCAGCTGTAAATAAGTACCTGGCAAAGTCAGGGGAAAATTGATCACACAGAAGCTATGGAGTTTGTGCTCTGTCATCGGCACATTCAGCAATGAATTGGACTAAACAACTAAGACAGTTCTTCCTCACAACGAGCTTGTCAACCTCTGCGATTTCAACATTCCTGCTGGAGTGGACAGGGAGAGGCTGGAGACTATCGTGGGTCCATATGGTAGTGGGATGCTCAACAACAGCGCATTCAGATTCCTTTTCTTCTGTACCTCTTTTGGTATCATGATAGCAGGCACCTGTTTTAGACGGAAGGCATCCCATCCGGTTATCACGAATTTCAAATGATCACACAACCAGAAAGGAGCTGGATATTATCCGCAGTAGAAACTTGGGTCTTATCAGATCGTACATAGTACACTGTGGAGTCCAGGCTACTGCCAGCACTGACCACCTTTTCCTTATCGCTAGTGGCTGTCTTGCCAAGGTGCCACAAGAAGACTACACCAGTTGTCAGATATAACATGGAATCTCTGCAAACAAACCCTGGTCTCGCAGCCCAATACGCTGCATCTATCCATAACAGATTTGCCGCTCCGGATCACTCTAATTCTACTTAGGCTATTGGTCGGCCAGGTCTTCCACGAAGTTGCCAACTCTCTGTCAAAGGAAACCCATCCAGAAACCTTGACTGACCAGGCCTGGCAATTCTAGAGGAAATGAGTTTGGCAAGGGCAATGAATGACCCCCCGAACGGTGGCACCTGCAAAGCAATTTCAGGTCAGCCGGCAAAAACGCCCTTGAGCTCCACTACAGCTCCATAGCCAGCAATGCCAAGGAAGGTCCAGGCGCAATGACATGAGATCACCATGCCACGATCAAAACTGTTAGTTCCAACCTCTCTCAGTGCGTCCCCCGATTAATGTAAATAAATCTAATGGATCTCCCTGCACCTCAAAAGAGGAAATAGCTAGTAGGTGGACTGAACATTACAGTGCAGCTCTGAACCATCCTCTTGCTATCCACTTGCTAGATCTACTGGCTTTCTCACATCAACTGATAGACACCAACCTCCATGCCCATTTCATTACTGAAGTAAAGACTGTCATACAGAAGTTGAAAGGCGACCGAGCCACTGGCCCCGACAATATTGTCTAAGCTGTTAAAATATGCTCTGGACCCAATGACCATCACCCTGCACCGACTGAGCAACGGTCAGGAACACTGGCCATGCTCCCTTTACATATCCTAATAATCTTCCCTGTACAAGGGAAGGGGCTCCCAATTGCAATGAGAAAATTAGAGGCCTATTACTCTACTGTCCGTCCTCGGCAAGGTCTTCGCACATGTGCCCCTCTTCAGACTACAACCCTTGCTAGTGAAGAATTGTCACCCTCAACAGTCTGGATTAATTGCCTCATGTTCCACTATCAATAGTATTCTCACCCTCCACTTCTTCACAGAACTACACCATGAGTTTAATCGCTCTCTCCACATTGCTTTTGTTGACCTATGAGTAGCCTCCAATTCTGGGGACAAACTCACCCTGTGGAGGACCCTTAAATGCGTGGATACATCTTGTTGACCCTAATTTCTCTTGGGCAGGATCTTCTGAACGAGTGCTTTACATCAACTGGCGTCCATCAGGGTTGCGACCTCGCTCCGGTGCTTTTCTGCTGCGCCATGGACTGTATCCTCTCAGAGTCAGCTACACACAACCTAGGGGCCCTTATTGGCGTCTCCCTGGTGGCCGATCTCGCCCACACCAATGACGTCCTCATTCCAGGGCCTGATTCTCAGGCCTTGGTGGGTCTGTTGGAAGCACTGGTTTGATTCGCTGCACACTTATGTGTACACATCTTCTGAATGAAGACAAAAATTCAAAGCCTGGGTAAGCACCTCCTGGGTCAAGCATCACCGTGAACATCATTCCTGTTGTGGCCACCGAGGACTTCGTCTACCTGGGCACCTGACAGTCCTCCAACGCATACAGCAGTCATGGCATCACCTATCGCATGGGACTGGCGGCTTCATCCATGCACTCTCTCTGCAGAGTCTGGTTCCAGCGGAGGCTTTCCATGGGTACCAGACTCCATATCTGCAACTCTTGTGTCATTCCCATCCTGCTTTATAATTCTGAGACCTTGACACTACAGCAGTGGGACTGACAACATCTCAAGGCCTTCTGCCTGTGCAACCAGAGATGCAATCCTGTGATCTGCTTGCACAATCTGATTCCCAACAGTGAAGTGGGCCGCTGCACTCAGCTTGTAGATATTGCCTCGGTGATGGCCCACCGTCATGTCTCCATCTTCGGTAATGTGGTCAGCATCCTCCCACAAAGTCCCAGCTCACCAGATGCTACAGCTGGCTGTGGGAGCGTGGTGTGGGAAGAGACCTTGCTTGTCCTGTAAATTTGACCAGGGCTACCCTTGTAACACATGGCAGAAACATATCTTTATCTCTCCAACAGAGCTGGGGCAGCCTGTGACTCTACCATCAGATGTGGTCACGGTCATTCAGCGCGGTGGGCCATTGTCTGCCTAAGCATGCTATAATACATATGAAGGTGCCCTGGTGCCATGAAGCCCGTTCTATGAGCCATTTTCCAACATAAGAGTAAACATTTTGTGATGTAGATGAGCTCCAGAAATGAGTAACATAGAATGTAATCTGGCCAGCAGCTGATATCCAGCAAGTATTTTGACCCATTTTGTACTCTTGATACTCTTTGGGGTGGGGGAGGAGGAAGACTAATGTCTTGTCAGGCAAAATATACTGATCAGACATGTTAGTCATTGTCAGACAAAATATACTGATCAGACATGTAAGTCAAGGTCAGACAAAATATACTGATCAGATATGTTAGTCAGGGTCAGGCAGAACATACTGACCAAGACCCTCATTTTGGCTTCCTAGCAGCCATCTCTGGAAACAGGCTATTTTCATGGCAGCCTGACTAATGAGGTGAGGGATCAACGTGATCCCTGTGTGACACGCAGATGAAGCCAAGCACAGCACAACCACCTGGAGGACCACCTTCATCAGCTTGGGATGTGATGAAGCTAATGCATCCCGTCACTTGACATTCTTTAAAGAGTAAACCTACTCGGGCGTTTGCAAACACCAACAACAGGGGGAGGTGGGAATGGAAGCATTCAGGTCTTGAGTTTCGAGTATTATCCTTCTGTTGCAGTTTTTTGTTTCTTCCCTGCCCAATTGGATTGAACCCACAGCATTGGGTTGCTTGGTAGATTTCTTATTCATTTACTCAGTTTGAGACGGCGATGAAGCAAAATAATAGATAATAAATGAAGATGGAGCGGAGGAGACAGATCAAGAGAGTACGAGAGAGATACAGAACCATCAGCATACATAAACATTAACTTCTGCTCAAAGATAAATATGATTTGACACCTATAGGTCTGTCACGAATGCTTAATTTTGGTTAGCATCTATCGGCACTGATTTTGTAGCAGGAAGATATGTCTACAACCATCGGCCTTCTGAACTCATCATATCTACACCTTTTGCTATTGGCCTCAAGAAACTGAACATAAGTGAAACTGTCTAAGTGCAATGATCTCAATAACTTCACACTGATTACCTAGTTGTGGAGTGCCTGAAAGGACGAATGAAAAACATGTACGATCGGCAGGCTACAGGAACCTCCGGATCCACACTTTGACATCTGCTCAAATATTATGGAGCTGAATACTTACGGGTCTGACGTGTAGCGATGTTGGTTGTTACATGTACATCTATGATTTAATGAAGAGTTATGTCTGTTATGTTAGTATTTATGTTTCTAGTAAATATCTACGCCTGTGGTATTCGGTGTAATAGAATTAGGGCTTCAAGAACTGAGAAAGGGCTTGTTATATGATCAAGACAATGATTGTACATCAGGATTACACATGGATATTTAATACACATCTGATTTAGACTGACTGAGACACAGGGTGAAGGTAGCACCTGTAGCAGGATGAGACACTTAAGTGTGTGCTACCAGCGAGCCACAGAAACCCATCAACAATCCCCACTCATCATATGTTGAATGAAATCGAGATCCTGTAATGCAACACAGTACAGATTTTGTAGCAGGGAGGAACATTTGAGAGGTTGTATCAGGAATGTTTATAACACATGGACTGCAGGAACCATAAACAACCACGCCCTTAGTCCTCTGCCAGAAGGGACTGATGGATGATAGTGATCCACAATTAACCATTAACACTCTTAAGGCTTGAGCAGGAAAATGTGTCCTGTTCTCCTAAGTTCAGGCAAATAACTCATTTTCACCTCATCATGTAGAATGTCCTTTGTAGAATGTCACTCCCATCACAGTCTGTTTGAAAGAAACTTGTTCCCTTGCCAAAACACCAGCCTCCGCCACAGTCATACTCAGACATTCCTGGATATCTTGGTGCCATCGTCTTCTTGGTCTACCCATTCCTCTTTTGCCTGGCACCATACCTTCCATCACCGTTCTCTCAAGACCATTGTGTCTCTGTATGTGACCAAAGTACATTTTCACCTACACATATATTTGTCAAATTATGTATTTAAATTATTAAAATAAAATGAAAATGAAAAATTGCATTGGATAGCAAAATGGCTAAACCTTAAGAAAAAGATCACTTAATATTAGTTTTCAGTATACTACTAACATGAAAAAAATATTAAACAGGTCAATTGCTTTTTATGTATTTTTTAATACAGTTTTTGTAAATTTTGTGTCAAGATTTGATCAAATGAGTGACTTTATCTATACCTGAAATGTCCAGTGTTATTGTCCCTTTACAAATGGACAGAACACAATAATCATGTCCATAAAATTGAAATAATCCACTGTGAAGTCAATGTTTCATTGTTTTTTGTGAATATCTCTTGTGTGAATGTTGACCACTGTTTGTCTCAGCAGCCATATGAATTACAAAAATACATTGTGAGTTCTTCTCAATCATCTTTATTTTCTTTAATAAAAAATATCTATGCCTGATTCAGTTTCACTATCTCTATCAATACTGTTCCTTTTAACAAAATTGAGTGTATGGGATATAGTTTTAGGTGTCAGAATTCTCAAACAATTCTAATTTGTGTCACACATTTGAAAAGAACATGTTTTGGCAGCCATTTTAAACTACAGGGTGGATCCCTTCGAGGCTTGGGATCCGGCGCTGCCTCCGCCTGGTGGCAGTCCACGGAGGCAGCCCCATTTCTTGTGATATATCTGAGCATACTCATTAACCGTATATGCGTACATGTCCTTTTTCATTTCTGGGTACCCACGCCATCCTGGCCGACATGTTCCGTCTTCGGTTGGGGAAATTTTGGAGTCTACCTATCCATGTCCCAGATCATTCAAACACTGTCTGTCGGGCGTCAGTTGCTATTCTTTTAACCAGAATAGTTCCCTGGGTGAGACCTTGGTGGGGATTGGGTCATATTCACGCGTCGATGCTGCATCTGACAGAGGGGTCACACTCCCCCTGAGGTTTCTGTTTGGGTTACCCAACCCATAGCCTACTATTTTATCCCTTCAGTTATCTGGAATCTGGTTTGTCAGTGACGGAGTCTTTCCTCATAACTGTAATTCTGGAATCCCTCTATCAGCTTTGTCACTCTTCTTGGTATACTTTCCAGCATGTTTATATCTCCTCTACAATAAGAACTTCAAACCTGTACACAGTACTCCAGTCTAGGTCTAACTAATGCTTTATACAGTTTGATAATCACTTCCTTGCTCCTATGTTTAATATTTATATCATACTTAACATTGCATTTGCCTTTTTCACTGCTACCTGGACTCAATTTACCAGTATGATCTATTATACACCCTTAGTCCCTTTCCTTTTCTATAGTTCTAATATTGTTCTCGCCCATTCTGTAATTATGTTCCATATTGGATTTACTCATGTGGATGACTGTACATTAAACTCCATTTGCCATCTCATACACCATTCTCAAATTTGATCTGTCCGACCTCAATATATCCACTTCTGCTTTAGATGAGACACTACTGCATAGTTTTGTGTTATCCTCGAATTTTGCAGTCAATGTGCAACTCGTTTATATATATCAAGAACTCCACTTTTTACTTCACACTACTCAGAGTATTATTTATGCCCACTAATATGGCGGGCGACGTTAAAGTGTAAAGTGTTAATATAACTCAGTACAGATTCCAGAGCATGGGTGAGCATCTCGCATATCTAATCAGGTGTGTGCACAAGCACTGTCACCATTGACTCTCTCTCCTGAAAGGTATTAAACACCTATGGGTCTGCCTGTGGCGTGTTGATGTCAGCTTTACACAGTACTACTGAAATAATTTACATGAATTCTTTTTAATTGTCCGAGGCAAGAAAAGTATCATCTTTAAATAGTTTTTTTTTACAAAATGCATTTATTGCAACTAAACAGCTAAAAATTTAGATTTAGAGACATAATTAAATGGTCTATTACAAGTATAATAAATATACACTAAAACAATGCAATCAAATTTCATTAATGTGTAAGTAACAATGGGGCTCAGTTGTCTCGAGGTAAGGTGTTCGCCTCAGGTGGGGGGGGGGGGGGGGGGTTTCACTGGTCTCGAGGTAAGGTGTCCGCCTCGGGTGGGGGGGCTTAGTGGTCTCGAGGTAAGATCTGCCTCAGGTGCCAGAAGTCACGGTGGAGACTGATTTATTTTCACATGGATCTTCTGGTAAAAATTCACCTGTTCTCTGGGTAGTGAGATTAGACTCCAAGGTTTAGTGTCGAGCACGTTAAAAATCCCTTGACAGTTAGAAATCCAAAAGTGTACTAAAAGCTTAACGACCGCTGCCCGGACAAAAATTCAAAAACTATGAATTACAAATCTACCAAAATCATACGTACCTTCCCCCAGGCCTAGTAAGCCACAGAAAGTTTAAAATACCTACTACGAATAACCGATAGCCTTCGAGTACCTGGCAACAGACATTAACATGTCTGTTTGAATACCAGGATTCCAAGTGAATAACAATTACAGCTTAATTTTGTAGATTTTTCTCAAATCTGTTCATTTCGATCTCATGGGCTACAGCATACCGAATCGTGGTTTTGAATATGAATAGAGACATATATATATATACATAGATAGTGCTTCGACCAGACCATCCAGAGATGCAAGTGAGACATAGGAACTTCTCAAGACCATAGCAGTGGCAAACTTGGAACAGCGACTGCTTTTCATTCTTCGTCTTCTTTCATTTGCTTGGAGTATGTCTACATCTGCAAAGTTGTCTCGTATGAACCTCACTGTCTTCTGCAGTTCACACATAGGTCCATATAGTTTACCTTCCAGTGTTGTTTCTGCTTTTCATTCTATATTGTTAGTTGGTACTTTCAGTTATTGAATATATACTGAGTATTCTAACACTATAAAACATTACAATGTGAACAGTTAGTCCGTATCCAAAATGAGCGGATGTGATTTGTTCTCTAATGCACTAGAGATACCCCAGTCTTGGAGATTCAGTACATGCTGGGACATCTGTCTGTTCTCTCCTCTCTCTCTCTCTCTCTCTCTCTCTCTCTCTCTCTCTCTCTCTCTCTCTCTCTCTCTCTCTCTCTCTCTCTCTCTCTCTCTCTCTCTCTCTCTCTCTCTCTCTCTCTCTCTCTCTCTCTCTCTCTCTCTCTCTCTCTTTCTTTTTTTTTTTTCTTTTTTTTTTTTCTTTGGCTTAGGTATGAGCTGTAGAGACATCAAACTGGTGTGGATCAACTGTCCTGGCCACGCTGGGGTTCAGTGCAAAGAAAAAGCTAATGTCTGTCCTGGCATTACAACCACCGATTATGGACACACTAGATAAGGATAGAAGTGACATTTTGAAGTATCGACTGGGGCTTAAGAGAGGATGAAGCAGCAGTGTTTTCAGCCAACGAGTTGCAGGAGTCACCCTTTGCCATCTCCTGAGAGAAACTGGGCACCTCTGGTTATGTGCAGTGCAGTGAAGTCGATTCCTAGGTACATCAGAACAGGGGCCTATAAATATTCAGCCAAATATGAATTGTGGTACTGAAGCACATCCTGAATGAAGTGGCGTGCTGAACCTTGACTGAAGTGTCCACAAGTGTGGTTATTTCATTCACAATCACTTGGCGATTTTTCATCAAGATGCACTCAACCAATGCAATCGACGTAAGTGTCACTACTCAGAGTTCCTGATTCAGCTGTGGAGCAACAAAGTACTGGTAAGTAGTTGTTTCCAATAGACTATTGTAAATGTCCGAAACGAACAAAATTACGAAAAGAACAACTTTCTTACATTCAGCGAAAGCGAGACACGAGAACTCAGATATGCAAGTGACACCAAAGCGCAGAAAGACTAGAGCAGATGATCGTGTCTATTAAACAACATCGAAGAACACAATCTCTACCTGAACATCACTAAAACCAAGATAATGACCACAGACAAAGCAACACACAGACCTAAAGTTGCTCAAGTGTCTAATACCGGGGCGTTATTTAAACAATAATGAAGACTGCAAAAAAAGAAAACCAGGATAGGAATGGTCACGACATTGTAGGGGTTAATAACATGACTAATGTGCAAAAATATAAATTCTGAGGGCATGATTCTTCCCTGCTTCAACGTACAGATACGAACATAGACCATCACACAAACACTAAAGAGTTAAAAGGCTACAGGAATGTCCTCGGAATACGGTGGACATGGACAAAGAAATACACAGATGTCCTAAAACAAGCTGTGTACAAAACAACATTGGCTGATAAACATTACGTCTAGACAAAAATGTATTTAGCATGCTCTTTACAGAACGTCGAGTCTAACCACCACCAACCTGCTGAAGACGAATGTGTTGGACCGAGAGGTGCAAATATCGCAGTCAAACTGTAAACTAGCGACACAACGCATTTCGTTCTCCTGACTACATCCTGTACTGTAGCAGGAAATTGAGAACGAACGCAGAAGAACAACAACCGTCAACCTATTTGGAACTAAAATACTTTGACCGTATCAAAGACAACAGCAGTCTAGATAAAAGCTATACTGAAGACTATGATTCCCGTAAAACTTGGCCGAGGCAGAACAAGGAGATGTTCTGAAGATGACGGGGTCGAATGCAGGAGAACTGACTAAATATTGCATCTTATGTGGCGGCTACGTTCTACACAGGCCATGTACATGCTGCGGAAACTATTATCATTATAGAAATAAATTAAACGCAAACCATTGTTGTTTTTTAGGCAATGTTTGAATGTATTTCTTGTTTCGTTTTATTCCAATTTTAACAAGTCAAAGATACAATGTCAAGTTTCTTAATAAGTGACATGACTGACAAAGACGTCACAAAAAATGTTTTAAAAAAAATGTTTTTATTTAGAATGCCTGCACAAGGAAGTAATGTGAGGGTCATGTTTATATCATGAATATTTGCAACTTTTGGCCAAAGTAAAGTTGAATCTGATACTGTGCTTTATTCAAAATGGTATGAGTGTCAATTTCATAGCTCCTGGGCATAATACAACCAAATTGTACAACAATAGGACGTTATGTAAAGACGTGGATTAGAGAACATAGAAGAAGCTGCAGTACCACGCGGAAACACCCGTATGATACCCGATTTGAAAAAAGGGTACTTGTGTCTTAATTCTCCCCGAACAAAAGAAATATCTATTTTTAGCTCAGGGTTTGAGGTAGTCACAGAATAGTCCACTTTTGAACTGTTTGGAGTGTCAAACATTTTGAGAGAATATATGCAAATTTATGCTGATTCCTACCGTCTTAGCAATGAGTTTCTTGGGTTAGGGTTTGCATCTTTTCTACACTTTTATCTTAATCTTAGTCTTTATTTATTTAAAATAAAATGATATCGACCTGTCTTCTCCTTAATGGAATGTCCCATCAGCTGTCAAAAACTTTCGATTGGGACTCTGTTTGGGGTGAATTAAAACGCAAGTACCGACAAGATTAGAAGCACTATAACCTTGCAAGCATGTCGTGACTCGAGAGTTGTACAAGGTGCTATTATCATCATTATGCAAAACAATTGCTGTTGAAACTACCACATCAAATGCTCAGATACATGCCTCCTTGTTGAGGAGCAAGCTGTAGTGGTGGCATTATTCTTCATTGGAGATAAGTCAACATGTGGGGAACTCGTATATGTACCGCAGCTAAGTATACTAAAAACATGAACCTTGAAGGTACAGCCTTGTATCAGCATCAAATAGTCTACCCAACAGTATACAAGCTGGAACGGCGAAGAGAAAGAGAGGAGGACCTAAGATCAGTAGCACTACAGAACTGGACGAGTAAAAAAACTCAACTATCTTTTGTCTCGCTGCTGGTTTCCCATCTGAAGGACTTATATTGCCGATGTACATGATAAGTTGTTATTTTACCCTGGATAGAAATTTAAAAAAAACTTGACCTGACTAAGGTGTACTGGGATCGAAGAATAGAATCATGGGTAGGTGAAACATACCGGTCTCACCCTTACTCATTTCCTCTTGGCAAGGAAGGTATAACCAAGATCAGTATGTTTCACCTGACCATGAAACAGGCTGTGTCACGGCAGCATAGTCAACGAGGTACTGATCGACAAGGTGATCCGCATAGTGGTGAGCTTACCGATTGCACTACAGTTAGAAGAATCCAGGTACGCCTCGGGATGTAAGAAAAGCCACTGTAACCCGTTACCGAAGAAACGTCATTGAGAGTTTAATGAACCCAGTACCGAAGACGCTGCAGTGAATGATCTGATAGTAGTCAGGTACTTATAGCTGGCGTTTGCATCAGAGTCAGTGGCCATAACTGACTAAGACCCTATTCTGCCACAAAGTGGCGGTCATGAGAGCAGACTGCAGCCTGGCTAAGAGATTAAGCATCTAAGAGAAAATGCAAGCCTGATCCCAAAAAATGCCGTTCTAAAATCGGATGTATTAGGCCGAAAGGCGCAGATATCGCAACCTCGTTTTAAACTGTTACACAACGTCACAAACGTCCTTTTCAAGACGAACTCCGAATAAGAAGGAGAAGAAGAAATTAATTCAGAACGAGTTTGTTCGATTCATGAACAACCTGGCACGGGTCAAGATGATCGACGAATCGTTAGTGGCACAGCTTAATACCCACACTTGCTTGAGTTAATGAAACAGCAAGGTTAAAAGGAGTTAACCTATTACAAATTTTCGCGAAAGTCAGATGCACTGGACCGTTAGGTACAAAATACAGTGTAACTCTCAGGAATCGGAGAAGGAAACAAAATGATGTTCTAAATTACATGACTCTTCATCTTCATATAGTCTTCTTGTAAACAACACAGCCATCGGTTCTAAAACGTATTTTATAAACAAAATACTTGTGCTAGATGCAAATAGATATACCTGTAACAAGCTGTTCATATTACAGATGGGGTGCTCCGATGACGTCCAAGGTAAAGTGAAAGATGAAAAATACAAGCATCATTCGTCTGAGGCGTGATTGCCATGCCTTTTTTTATGTTTCTTTCTTGATCGTTTATGTTTGTTACGTTGGCGTGGGCTAGGCCTTTTGCCTTTCAGATAACAGGGAACACTTATGACCATTATTAGACCCAGTAGTGCTACCGACAGTATTATGATTATTGGTAGTGCCCCTTGTGGATCTGTTGAATAAAACATTAAATACAGATAGATAAACGTATAAACAAACAGGCACATAAGTTCCCTTAAATACATTACAGTATTCATCGTTCTTCTTCTTCTTCTTCGTTCGTTCTCAATCTCCCGCTACCAAACCCTTCGATCCCTTCTCCTTAGCCAGTCTGCCCTGCTGGAGCCTGTTATCCATGATCAACGCGTGGAGGTGTAGAAGGGTCTTGGCAGCTCTGGTTCGCTGGCCCTGCCGCTAGCAGTCAGCTTTGGGTCGCTAACCACTGCAGCTCACGCGCTGCTCAGCGTCTTGATCCCATATTCATCGTTCAAGGGGGACGGCGTGGCCTAGTGGTTAAGTGGCACGGCTCACAACCAGAAGGTGCTGGGTTCGATCCCCATCACAGCACCGGCCGTTACCCCGGGGAAGCAAACCCTTAGAAAATGCAGGAGGAAGCAGACCCTTACATAAAATGCATGCTGAAGTCGGATGCACTGGGCCGACAGGCGCAAAATAAAAACCACAGTGTAACGCACACACGCCTTGGGGAATAGATAAATAAGGCGAACGCAAAAAAAAAAAAAAAAAAAAAAAAAAATATTCATCGTTCAGCAAAAATATCGAGGAATCAGCAAAACGGCTGAAGGCCAACTGTGCTGACGTTCTCCCCACTATGCTCTACGAGTGTTGGAGCTGGACTGTCTGCACTGGAGACTTCCTATGGCTAGATCACTTCCATGTGAATTGGCTGATATGAGCACTGCATATTTGCTGGCAGGGTCATAACCAGGGCTTGGAAATAAAAAAAGCGCTCATCTGTGACGAGTAAAAGATTTTGCTTGACGAGTAAAACAAAATCAGTTTTTAAACGTTAATTATGTTTTTAATCGTCACTACATAAAGGACTCTCGCACGATTATTAATGATATTACGGTTAGAATAGATTGTGCATATGTTAGTTTAGGATGGTGACTCTAAATGGACATCCACTGCCTCAATTTAAACTAAAGCCATTGATAAATGGTACTTCATTGCTAAAATTACCAAACATGCTTAAGGCCTCAAACGCATGCCTCTGACAGCAGTGCATTTTTTCTTCAGAAGATATACTGTGAAAGTAATACAATATGTTTTGGTTTGGTACGTATTGTTATGTAGAAATAAAAGTGGACTAAACCTAGTTTAAATTCGTTGATATCAATTGCAAGCCTGTAGTCTGACCATGCTGATGTTGTTATCAATTGCAAGCCTGTAGTCTGACCATGCTGATTTTGTTATCAATTGCAAGCCTGTAGTCTGACCATGCTGATTGGTGACAATTGTGACCGACTGGTCAGCAACCATAACAATTCTCCAGCTCAGGCCATATAACAGATAATGAAGTGATATTCTTGCACTTTTGCCAAAATACGCCCAACTGAAATGGGCTGGTCACCTTTGCTGGAATGTCAAACGAAATATTTCAAAAGAAGCTCATGTGAGTGAAGGCGGGCGATCACTGGGAGGTAAAAAAAAAGAGTTTCAAGAACAATCTGAATGGGTCCCTTAAGTGCTGTCAAATAGACATTAACACCTGGAAAAATCTTGCTTAAAATCGTTAAAATTGGAAGGGTACAGTCAAAACCGCGTTGAGATCTGCCAGGGCCTCCATGTTGAGATAGCTCAGAATAGACAAACAATCGGGAAGTTCAGAACAAAGGGAATACCAGAGGTGATTGAGGATCATGTTTGGCAATCGTGTCATACAACATTCCGCGCTCGCATTGGCTTGATTCGACACTAACTCACATGCGTTACACATACTCAAGGATGCAGTATGTGACATGGAATAATGTTTTTGGACTTCATCTACAAATGTATTATTACAACAATACCAGTTATTATCAAACGCGATGCCAATAGACTTCTTATTTACCATTACGCTCCTCACAAAGTATAGGGCAACTACTGTAGATATGTCCAGGAAGAAACACGTAACAAAACATATTGCGTGGTTTTTCAATGGCGATTTCTGTACAAATTTGCTTTGTCTGATGGTCACCAACTCCATGTACAACTCTCTTTCGTCGATTATTAAGTTGTGTATGTGTGTGTGTGTGGGGGGGGGGGGGCTGGGGGGTGGGGTGGTGATGATGTCAAGTGTCACGTTCCCATCGAAAGTAGACTTCAATGGTCCTCCAACAGTCTCTGTTTTTTGTTTTGATGGTACTCTCAAACATCCAGTTGAAGCCCATCTCTCGATGTTACTCTTCCACTGATAGCACTTTATTCCTCTTATGCGCCTGCCTTCAACTTCCCCATCCAGTATTGTTTTCTGCAGAGTATCACCTCTCTTTATATGTCCAATATTTGATTTGCCTAATTTGAAAGTCTTGCAGTATTTCCCTTCACAATCCTATTTTTGTCATAACTTCTCTGTTTGATTTTCTTTCCACAAAATGAGACCCATTCTTCTGTATATTCACACTTTAGATGTCGTTAGTTTGCCATTCAACTAGTCCACCTTACCTCACCGTATAGTAGTGATGAATATATATGTGATGACTCTCATTTTACATTTTTATTTGCCTAAATGTCAATATATTTCTCTTCTTGTTAGTTTCATGAGCTGCAGCGGTCGGCGACCCATAGCTGACTGCTAGCATCAGGGTCAGCGGGCCAGAGCTACCAAGACCCATCTACACCTCCACGCGGTGATCCTGGATAACAGGCTGGAACAGAGCAGACTGACTAAGAAGAAGAGATCGAAGAGGGAATGCTAACCCGGTACTCAAAAAATGATTGCTCAAGTCGGATGTGTTGGACCGAAAGGTAAAAATATCGCAGTCAAGCTGTAAACTACGACACAGCGCATTCCGTTCTCTGAACTACATTCTGCTACTTAAGCCCTTTTCAGGGTTTGGTAGCGGGAGATTGAGAACGGACGAAGCCAAGCCAAGCCAAGCCAAATGTGTTTAGGCCATTTGTGTTCTCTTCTTCAGTTACAGCTCTCATTTACCACTTCTTACGAGTATCTGTCCTAGGTACAAGTAACTGTTCACCTGTTCCCATATCTCCCCGTTCACCTGTTCCTGTATCTCTCCGTTCACCTGTTCCTGTATGTCCCCGTTCACCTGTTCCTGTATCTCTCCGTTTACCTGTTCTCGTATCTCCACATTTACTTGTTCCCGCATCTCCCCGTTTACTTGTTCCTGTATCTCTCCGTTTACCTGTTCCCGCATCTCCACGTTTACTTGTTCCTGTATCTCTCCGTTTACTTGTTCCCATATCTCCCCGTTTACCTGTTCCTGTATCTCTCCGTTTACTTGTTCCTGTATCTCTCCGATTACTTGTTCCCGTATCTCCCCGTTTAGATGTTCCCGTATCTCCCCGTTTACTTGTTCCCGCATCTCCCCGTTTAGTTGTTCCTGTATCTCTCCGTTTACTTGTTCCCGTATCTCTCCGTTTACTTGTTCCCGTATCTTCCCGTTTACTATTATGCTTACTCAGCGCTTCATGTCTGTTTTGCTAATTATGATGTTTTTGTTACCCTAATGTTAAAGTCCAATCCATATTCATGACTTCTACTGTTGTGTGTCACTACGAGCTCCTACAACTCTAGCTCACTTTTAGCCAATTCTATTGTGTCATTAGCATATCTCAGATTGTTGATTATTCTTCCATTGAAGTTTAGTCCTGACATCCCTTCAGTCTGTCTGAAATCTCACTCTGTGAAGATGTTAAGGTGACAACACACTCCCCGGCTCACACCTCTTGTTATATCAACCTAACTTCGCTACCTGTTCCCATATGGGTAAATTCACTTGTCTTCCCAGCAAGGCAATCTCTAATATAGTCGAACAATGTCAAGTAACGTTCACAAAGTTTTTTGTTTTTCGAAGCTACTCGTGCTGAGTTCAGTTATCCTCTGATGTTTCCTTAGGAGCAGCTTTCAGGGACTCTTCTTACATCATCCCATTTGAGAAGGTAACCCAGGGTCCTCATAGCTGCAGTGCGACGTTGAGAGCAACAGTAACCTCATTACAGTGTCAATCTCCACCTCGTTGATTGGTCAACCTGCTATGACGCAGTTTGTTTCCAGTATCACACAAAAGTATCCAACAGACGAGGAACAAAGAAAGCACATACGACCGTCACTAATACTATTCCATAATAAGCTCAATATCTCCAGACTAACCCCTGCTCTTTCTAAATAAATTCAAGTAGACGCATGAAAGCGTACGAAATGAAAGACGTTTCCAGGAGCATCAATGAGGACATGGGGTGGGTGGTCTTGAACAGTATTGTTGGGATCAAGACGCCGAGCAATGCATGAGCTGCAGCGATCAGCTTCCCAAAGCCGTCTGCTAGCCCCAGGGCCAGCGACCCAGAGTTACCAAGACCATTCTCCTCCTCCACGTGGGGACCCTGGATAACAGACGGCAACAGTGCCGACTGGCTAAGTAGGATGAATCAAAAAGCGAAGGCTAATCCGATGTCCAAAAATGTCGGATGCTTCGAACCGAAATGTGCAAATATCGCAGTCAAGCTGTAAACTACGATACAACACATTTCGTTCTCCGGAAGACAACATCCTGCTACTTGCAAAGCTCGTTTCAGAGCTTGATAGCTGCAGTTTGAGAACGAACGAACGAAGAAGAAGAAGAGTATGTTTTACCTGATCCTGATATGTCTTCCCCTCTGTCATTAACGATCAATTTCTTTAATAGTGACTACATTATCACTTCAGATACAACAAAAATAAGATATTTTTGGTGGGGAGGACGATCAACAACATTATCACGGTCTACAGGATTAATGTCACCTTTAAATGGATCACTGGACAAAGCGGGCTACCTGGAAACGAAATGGCTGACATATTGGCAAAAATAAGAGCCTCCAACAACAATTGAATATACCCTACAGTAACCACACAGTAAAATGAATTATTAAGAATAATACTCGGGAAATCTGGATGAATGGGTGGGCGACGTGAACAATGGTTCGAAGTGTATTTAGTGAAATGTCACAGCCAAAAATTAATGATGACACAAATAATCTACATAGAAGCGATAAAAATCGAATCTTTCAGTTTAGAAGAGGACACAATAGCCAATTAAACCACATCAATCCCCAGCACCTGCCAATGTGGAGACATTGCTCTCACTCTGATGAAACAGTTCGACAACTACTCATTGAGTTCAACAGTTTTAAAACAGTTCTCGAAACGCTAAAAGAGGAATGTGTTCCATATAGGGAGGTAAACCCCAAGCGTAAAAAGTGGATTACTAAACCTGTGGTTACATGAAGAAGAGCTAAAAATAAAGCATGGAAAAAATATATAGAGGCGGGTAAATCAAAAGAAACATATTTAAAATATTTGGACAAGCAATACAAATCCCAGAAAGCGAATAAAACAGCAAAAATTGACTTCGAAAAGAAACTTGCTCAGAGGATCAAGAGTGATAGTAAAAGCTTCTTCTCTTATGTTAGAAATAAACAAAGATCAAAGGACAAAGTAGGCCCTCTCATAGACAGCACAGGAAAAAAATAAGTGAAAATAGGGAGGCAGCAAATCTACTAAATCACTACTTTGGCACAGTGTACACAAAAGAGGACTACTCCAAGATCCCAGAGCCTGTAGATATTTTTCAAAGAGACATGGATACAGCAGAATTAGGATCAAACTGTATTACAGAGGAAATGGTTTTTAAAAAATTGGAGGGGTTGAAAGTGGATAAATGTCCAGGTCAAGATGGTATTCATCCACAATTGCTGTTTGAAACTAGAGACCAATTAGCAAAACCATTGGCTATATTATTTTCTCAATCACTTGCACAAGGGATTGTTCCACGGGATTGAAAAGATGCGGGAGTGATCCCCTTATTCAAAAAGGGCAAAAAAGCAGATCCAGCAAACTATAGACATGTGAGCTTAACGAGCATAGTCTGTAAATTGTTAGAGTCAATAATCAAAGAAAACATTGTAATGCATTTAGATAAATTTAATCTAATTAGAAATAGTCTGCATGGGTTTACTAGAGGGAGATCATGCTTAACAAATCTATTAGAATTCATGGAGGAGGTTACCAACATGTTAGATAAAGGGGAGCCAGTGGACGTTATTTATCTGGATTTTGCAAAGGCCTTTGATAGAGTACCTCATCAAAGATTATTTCGTAAGTGGAATAGGTGGGGAAGTTGCCAAATGGATTGAAAATTGGTTAACGGGAACAAGGCAGAGGGTGGGCATAAATAAGGAGTACTCTGAGTGGTGTGAAGTGAAAAGTGGAGTGCCACAGGGCTCGGTTTTGGGACCAATCTTATTCTTGATATATATAAATGATTTGGACATAGGCATGGGATCCATGATTGCAAAATTTGCCGATGACACAAAACTATGCAGTAGTGTCTCATCTAAAGCAGAAGTGGATATATTGAGGTCGGATTTAGATAAAATTCGAGAATGGTCTGTAATCTGGCAAATGGAGTTTAATGTAGATAAATGTACAGTCATGCACATGGGTAGATCCAATATGGAACATAATTAGAAAATGGGAGAGAACAATATTGGAAAGATAGATAAAGAAAGGGACTTAGGGGTTATAATAGATTATACATGTAAGGTGAGAGAGCAAGTTCAGGTAGCAGTAAAAAAGGCAAATGCAATGTTAGGGATGATAAAAAGAAATATTAAACATAGGAGCAAGGAGGTGATAGTCAAACTGTATAAAGCATTAGTTAGACCTAGATTAGAGTACTGTGTACAGGTGTGGAGTCCTTATCAGAGAGGGGATATAGACATGCTGGAGAGAATACAAAAAAGAGCGACAAAGCTGATAGTGGGATTCCAGAAATACAGTTATGAGGAAAGATTAAAAAGAACCGGCCTACAGTGTCTAGAAGAGAGAAGAATTCGTGGTGACTTAATACAGGTGTATAAGATGATCAGAGGAACGGATAAAGTAGACTATAACAAGTTTTTTAAAGTGCAACCACCAACAAGGACAAGAGGGCACAGCTACAAGTTGACTAAGGAGAGGTCCAGATTAGATATTAGGAAGTATTTCTTTAGCCAGAGAGTTGTGAATGCTTGGAATGCATTGCCAAGTGAGGTGGTGGAGGCTGGGACGGTGAATGCATTTAAGAAAAGATTGGATGAGTACAGCTTCTAGAGCAAGATGATGCAATCTGAACTGGTTGTATACAGACTCTGCAGAATCTTCTAAACCAGTATAAAGAGGTTAAGTTAAGTTAAGTTAAGTTAAGTCACTTTCGGACATGAGGAAAAGATTCTTACAAGCACTGCCGACATTTGCCAACACACTGTACGGAGCAGTGAATGAACTGAAGAAGGCCTGTATCTATATAAGATTGGCATTGGGCTGCCTTTAGTAGATTTGCTCACTAGCTATGTGATAACAACAACACTTCAGATGCTCTGTGTTTTTACATCTAGTTTGTCATGCCATCCAAGATCCAATTTTTTTGTCTTCCTATGCCCTTTTGTTATCGATCTTTCCCGTTGTTAGAATCATCACTGAAGGTATCGCTCTGTTTCCTGAAAGTGGCACTGTTTCAACAACGATATCAAATATAATTTTCTACGCCAGGTTACGTTGGCTATTCATTATTTTCATTTAACCATCGAACATACCAAGACTTCAATGCAGTTCACTTCAGGTACCATCTCAACAGTGAAGGTCTTCTGGTCAATTCAAGTGTCAGCAACAACAAAAGTCTGTTGGCCAGCTCAGTCCAGGTGTCAACAACAGCGAAAGGCTGCTGGTCAGTTCAGTCCAGGTGTCAAAAACAACAAAAGTCTGCAGGTCAGTTCAGTCCAGGTGTCAACAACATTAAAAGTCTGCTAGTCAGTTCAAATGTCAACAACAACAAAAGTCTGCTGGTCAGTTCAGTCCAGGTGTCAACAACAGCGAAAGTCTTCTGGTCAGTTCAATCCAGGTGTTAACAACAAGTTGTCTCATCTCTTGCTTGGATGGGCATGACAACAGGTAAAGTTGTCTCATCTCTTTCTGTGCTGGACAGGACAACAGGTAAAGTTGTCTCATCTCTTGCTTGGATGGGCATGACAACAGGTAAAGTTGTCTCATCTCTTGCTTGGATGGGCATGACAACAGGTAAAGTTGTCTTATCTCTTTCTGTGCTGGACAGGACAACAGGTAAAGTTGTCTTATCTCTTTCTGTGCTGGACAGGACAACAGGTAAAGTTGTCTCATCTCTTGCTTGGATGGGCATGACAACAGGTAAAGTTGTCTCATCTCTTGCTTGGATGGGCATAACAACAGGTAAAGTTGTCTTATCTCTTTCTGTGCTGGACAGGACAACAGGTGAAATTGTCTCATCTCGTGCTAGGCTGGAAAGGACAACATACGATGTTATATCAGCTCTTGCTGGACTGAGCTGGACAGGACAACAGACGATGTTATATCAGCTCTTGTTGGGTTGGGCACGACAATAGGCAATGTTGTTCCATATCTTGCTGAGCTGGACTGGACAACAAGCGATATTCTACTGTTCCAGTGTCTATAGTTTGTATTGTTCCTTAAGTCTATTTCCATGTAAGTTGAATAAGGAGTGCCGTTTTCTAAGTCTGCCAATCTCTGTTTGAAGCTTACTTCCCAGATAATTTGTTACGTTCTTCCCAGATGAAGCGATACATAAAAAGCCGTCTCCGGTTTGACCACTGGCATGATGTTTAATCAGTCATATTTGCAGTTGCTCTTTATTGTTTGTTTTACTGTAGTAAAGCCTAATGGTTCATCATCAAATGGTATTGTGGTTTCCCTTTTTACTAATATATCTTTTGCTCATTTAAAGGGGTACTTACAAGCCGTGGCATCCACTACCTGAATATATCAAATTCTCGAAGATTATGTAGTATGCTGCAAGTTTCCGTATTAGTAATACATGTCTAGTTACTTCTTTAGTGCCGGAAAGCCCTGAACGCAATCTGTGATATTTAAAACAACTCAGCATCAATAAGTTAGTACAACAAAAATACATTACCATCGCGACATTTCAATCCACTGTAGTCATTTATACAAGCCTTGCAGTTGCCCGTGATCTGTCCACAAATGCCATCCAAACAGTTTTCAGGACAATTCAGATCGCACGCTATTCCATAATGCGTCTTTGAACATTCTAGATTAAAATAGAAAAAGCAAGAACGCATTGTCAAATTTCGAAATATTGTTTCTGAATGTCCATCGTCTAAATTCACATTTTTGCTTCAATGCACAGACCACAACGACATCTGACCTATTTTAGAGGAAACCTGTTCCAAAATATTTTCAATCATCCCCCCTTGTTTTTTTAAAATGCAGAGCCAAGACCGGTCCAAAATAATCTTGGAGGTTCCAGTGATAACTTAACTTAACTTAACGTCTTTATACTGGTTTAGAAGACCCTGCAGAGTCTGTATACAACCAGTTACATTTACATCACCTTGCTCTAAAAGCTATGCGCATCCAGTTTATTCTTAAATGTATTAACTGTCCCTGCCTCCACTACCTCCCCTGGCAATGCATTCCAAGCAGACACCACTCTCTGACTAAAAAAATATTTCCTAATATCTAATCTGGACCTCTCTTTAGTCAGCTTGTAGCCATGCCCTCGTGTTATTGTAGGTGGCTGTATTTAAAAAAAACTTGTTATAGTCTAATTTATCCATTCCTCTGATCATCTTATAAACCTGTATTAAGTCACTACGAATTCTTCTCTCTTCGAGACACTGTAGGCCGGTAGCGAAGAACAGTGAACAGTCAGTGACAGAACAAAAACATACTACGTTCTGCAGAGGCCCAAGAAACAGTACCTGTAGCAGATTTATAATATCCTGGCCACATGGACCACATGTTTCGAGATCCATGGAAGGTTACAAATGACCGTATTCTTTTAGCCCCGGATATCTCTATTAAGTATTGCCGAATAAACAATACCACCTTGAAAGGGGCGGTAAGAAGAGGCCGGGCAATCAGCCAGAGACTCTGTATACCAGTTGCCCAGCATAGACACGACACAAATAATCTGTCACTGTAACACAAAGAATATGTCACAGTAACACAAAGAATATGTTCCAGCAACACAAAGAATCTGTCATCGTAACACAAAGAATATGTTCCAGCAACACAAAGAATATGTCACAGTAACACAAAGAATATGTTCCAGCAACACAAAGAATCTGTCATCGTAACACAAAGAATATGTTCCAGCAACACAAAGAATCTGTCATCGTAACACAAAGAATATGTTCCAGCAACACAAAGAATCTGTCATCGTAACACAAAGAATATGTTCCAGCAACACAAAGAATCTGTCACAGTAACATAAAGCATCTGTCACAGTAACACAAAGAATATGTTCCAGCAACACAAAGAATCTGTCATCGTAACACATGGACAATGTCATCGCAACACATATAATCTGTCACAGTAACATAAAGCATCTGTCACAGTAACACAAAAGAATATGTCACCATAACACATGGAAGCTATAACCGTAACATATGAAAACTAACAGCATACCACAAGGAATCTGTCACAGTAACACAAAGAACCTGTCGTCCTAACACAAAGAATATGTCACCACAACACATGGAATCTGTCACCGTAACACATGGAGTCTGTTACCATTATACATGGAATCTGTCACAGTAACACAAAGAATCTGTCACAGTAACACATGGAGTCTGTGTCACCATTAAACATGGAGTCTGTCACCATAACACAAACAATCTGTCACCGTAACACATAAAATCTGTTACCGTAATACATGGAATCTGTAACACATGGAATCTGTCACCGTAACACATGGAATCTGTCACTGTAACACATGGAATCTGTCACCATTAAACATGGAATCTGTCACAGTAACACAAAGAATCTGTCACCGTAACACATGGAGTCTGTCACCATTAAACATGGAATCTGTCACCATAACACAAAGAATCTGTTACCGTAACACATGGACTCTGTTACCGTAATACGTGGAATCTGTCACTGTAACACAAGGAATCTGTCACCCTAACACATGGAATCTGTCACACATGGAATCTGTCACCGTAACACATGTAATCTGTCACGGTAACACATGGAATCTGTCACAGTAACACATGGAATCTGTCACTGTAACACAGGGAATCCGTTACCGTAACACATATAATCTGTCACCGTAACACATGGAATCTGTAACACATGGAATCTGTCACGGTAACACATGGAATTTGCCACGGTAACACATATAATCTGTCACCGTAACACAAGGAATTCTTCTTCTTCTTCTTCGTACGAAGTCAGACAGTAACCATTATTTTTTCGAAAAAAGCGGCGGTCATCCTGAGGCTGTCGCCACTGCCACAGAGCTTGTCTTGCAGTTCCACTGGTGATGGCCACATCTGCTCTCTCTGATCCTCGTATGCCGGGCAGATTGCAGCAGATGCTCAGCGGTCATTTTACCGGTACCGCACGGGCATTCGTCGGTACCACCTATCTTCAATTTGTTGAATAGGTGGTACCTCAGTCTATTGTGGCCAGTGCGAAGTCTGAAGACAACGACCTGCTCTCTTCGGTAACACAAGGAATTAATAATAAACGTTTGTCAGCAACTAAATTCATAATACATATCGTATATCTCTTTATGTTCATTGTTCTTTCCTTATAATGAATAAGACAACTACTGTGCAGGCTCCTTTCAGGGAGTCTGTACCAACACAGTTTGTACAACTTTGCAGTGGTGGTTTCTGAAGCAAACTGTTTTACAAGCTGTTTGGTTGCTAGCAGCATACAGAACCATCTGTAGTTGTTGTAGACATAAGATGATACTTAACTTAAATTATTTATACTGGTTTAGAAGACTCTACAGAGTCTGTATACAACTAGCTTCGTCTATTTCACTTGATCTAAAAATAGTTATGTGTCTCCAATCGATTATTCCATACATTAACTGATCCTGCCCCACTATTTTCATATACGCTAAGACTGGGATTACACCACGCCATGGTTCGAAATCACTGCCTTACAGAAAAAAAATTCGTGCGTGGTTCGTTCCTAGTACGACCGGTCCTCCAATCTACCCAGCTGAACATGGGTACCAGACGTATGAGTTTAGTCTATGAAGTTATCATCATTTTCGACGGCAACTGTTGCCTAACCTTTACTGTTACCTCTTTTTCTTATAGGGACTTGTACTTTACTTTACTTTCACATCTTGTCCCTGTAGCGGCTTGTACTTTGAAAAAACCGCTATCATTTTTGGAACTTTTCTTTGTATCCTTTCCAGCATGTTTATATCCACTCTAAAATATTGAGTCCAGACCTGAGCACAGTACTCACGTTTAGGTCTCACCAATGATTTAAATAGCTTGACTTTTACTTCCTTGCTTTTATGTGAAATGTTTCTTTTTATCATGTCCAACATGGCATAAGCTTTTTTAACAGCCGCCTGAACTTGCTCCCACACCTATCCTGTATGAACTCCTTTTTCTTCTTCGTTCGTTCTCCATCTCCCGAAACTAAATCCTGAATGGGGCTTTGCAAGTAGTAATATGTAGTCCGGGTAACGGAACGCGTTGTAACGCGAGTTTACAGATTGACTGCGATATTTGCACCTTTCGGTCCGACACATCTGTTTTCGGCAGTCCTGTATGATCTATTATAACATCAAGGTCCCTTTCCTATTTTATTGTCCAGGCTTGGCTTCGTTCGTTCTCTATCGCCCGCTACCAAACCATGAAAGGGCTTAAGTAGCAGAATGTAGTCCATAGAACGGAAAGCGTTGTGTCGTAGTTTATAGCATGACTGCGATATTTGCACTGTCTGTCCAAGGCACCCGACTTCAGCAAGCACTTTTTGAGTACCAGGTTAGCATTCCCTCTTCGATCCCTTCTTTTTAGCCAGTCTGCCCTGCTGCAGCCTGTTATCCAGGATCACCGCGTGGAGGTGTAGAAGACCCTTGGCAGACCTGGTTCGCTGGCCCTGAAGCTAGCAGTCAGCTATGGGTCGCTGACCGCTGCAGCTTATGCGCTGCTCAGCATCTTGATCCCGTTTATTGTCCTAAAATTGTTCTCCCGCATCATGTAATTGAACTCATTATTGTATTTTCCCATGTGGATGACTGTACATTTTTCCACATTAAACTCCATCTGCCAGCTTTCATACAATTTTGTAATCCCATCTAAATTCGATCTCAATAGATCCACCTCTGCCGGAGAAGAGACCCACCTCTGCCGTATAATTGTGTATCATTCGCGAACTTTACAATCTGATGTATTTGATACAAGTGAATTCCACAAATCTTCAAACTCATCGTCTCTTTCATATTTGATCTGTTGTGAAACATCGTTGACTTTACTACAGCAATACATCACATCATTTGATTTTGTTTGAAGTACAATGTATATTGTACGGCGTGTCAGTGTATCCAAATAGTTTATGAAAAATCTCAAGAAATCTTTTAAAGATGTTATCTACGAGTCTTGAGTGTAGTATCAGTGTCCTAATCGTCAGGATTTGCGACAATATTATCAAAAACAATTTAATTAATTGAACTCGTTTCGTTGTACAGTGTTAGTCAAACGAGATGTACAATTCCATCTTGTAGGTGAAACAGAAGACAGCTGATTGATTGCAAAGTCCTGTAACGCGTGGACTATTCTGCAAGACTTTGAAAGATAGGCTGAGAATCCGTCTAATTTGCTAGAATTGTGAACATGTTGTGAAGGAGTGGGTCTCATCAAATTGTTGCAATCAAATGGGCATATAATAGATGCGAGCGGGGATCAGGCAGACATACACAGACAGACATGTAGATAGATAGACAGTTAAGAAGATATATAGATATATAAATACACATAGGAGATATATAGATACATAGATATATACATAGATAGATGGACATACAGAAAGATAGATCGATAGATAGAGCAGCAAAGATGGCGCCTAACAGGCTGCGGGTCTACTTTGCTCTTGTGTTTGAGTCTATTAAGATGGACTCGCACATTGGTTAACCACCCTCCGTAAGCGCATGTTCCAACGCAGCGGAGTATTAAGCTGTTCGAGACTAGCCCGCTAGGCAGGAAACTCTTCTATTGGCTACATACAGCTCATATCAGAGCCGAGACCTGCCCCTGTAGAAGTACAGATCGACTAAGAACTAAGATATATAGATAAATAGATAGATAGATAGATAAATAGATTGATATATACATATATAGATAAATAGATAGATATAGATAGATAGATAGATAGATAGATAAATATATATATATATATATATATATATATATATAAAGATAGATAGATAGATAGATGGAGAAATAGATAGATAGATATATAGATAGATATATAAATAGATAGATATATAGATATATAGATAAATAGATAGATAGATTTAGATAGATAGATAGATAGAACACAAATATATATATATATATATAGAAAGATAGGTAGATGGATAGATGGATAAATAGATAGATAGATAGATACATAGATAGATAGATACGTAGCAGGTCTGCTGATAACCTGGTGACGTTATGTTATTATCCTGTGGCAGAACTGTCTTGTTTACTGCTACATGGGATAGAGCTAAGATTTTTTTGAGAATGCGAGTTAAGAGTTACAACATGGACTACATAACGTTACAGCTTCAACATTGAAAACACTAGAAATTGCGCTAACCATAAAACAGGATAATTAATGTTTTACAATAATATTTGTTACTACAATATCAAACAAAAGAGAAGAACTACTAATCTAAATAATGCCATAAACTAACACAGAGGATTCAAACATTTGCTGTTGGTGTGGCCTCTGTAACTAATTTACACAGGTTCCAAGTCTCCTATATGAACTAACACGATATCTAAACTTAATATAATTCAATCTTGTGACAAATTGGTTAACTAGCTAACTCGTTGTCTTCTGACGTGCCTCCAAGTCGTCTAGGCTGGAGATGAAATCTACCGCCCTGCGTCAGGGCTGACTATCTTAGGCTGTCGAACGCATGAACATTGGTTAGAATGAGCTTCCATAGGAGACTCCAGCTGCATCTAACTCTTAGACCAGTTGCCAGTTCTCAAACATCTGGAACGTATCTTTGGTGCCTGTGTTACACCTATACTGAACAAATGCATTACATGAGTGCTGTTATGATGCACATCTCTTTACGTAATACGCGTCTTTGGGATCGCAGTCCAAGGATTACACAGAATCCTTATCGTTCTACCCACCAGGAACCTTTTATCGTAGTAGGGCCACCGTTCCTCCAACAGGCACCAAGGTAATGGCTGGATAACATTCTTCTAGATCAGTTCTCGAATTGGACCAAGGCAAATCTTCTCACTCACAAGTGATCCAATCTCCTTCTCACATTGTTTACAGGATGTCAATCATTCGCACCTGTGAGCGAAGTGCAAGGCTCTCGGTGTATGATGGGATAGATAGATAGATAGATAGATAGATAGATAGATAGATAGATACATAGATAGATAGATAGATAGATAGATAGATAGATAGATAGATAGATAGATACATAGATGTGAGAAGGTATTCTTTAAGAACCTAAACATTTTGGTCCCATAGCTTCAGGTTTACAGGTGCAGTTTCCAGACTTCTCACACACATCTTTGCAGTTCTTTGAGCAGGGACTTTTACAATCTTCTCCAAAATAGCCAACTGGACACTCTGCAAGAAATCAGTTTGTACGTACATTAATAACTATAGTCATTTTTGTGAAGAATGAAAAGTAAATAATCTTATATAACATGATGAATCAACCACCGCTGCTCTGAGATCATGTGCAGCTCCAAGGAAATATGATATGCGTCTCGTGGCAATTTTGTGGCTGATTTCTAATTAATTAGAATCGCAATTAATATTAACATTTAACATAAAATCATTTTTTCTCTGGACTTATAAACTGGGCTTAAATTTAGAGACCCATGGATTAAAACATACGTTTGTGTTCATGGTGAATAATACATCTTATAATCTAGATCCTAATTTAAATGCTAGATTTGATTATGAAAAATGATAAACTGTCAGGGCTTAAAATATCTCCATGTGAACTGAAAACACAAAAAATGCAGTATTATATGAATACCGCCACACTGTGGAAAACTATGAAGAAAGAGTGCAGACAACTTGGCAGAAGAAGAAACAGCGTGATAACTAAATAAAAAAACACAACAAATAATCACTTTTCAGGAAAAGAAGACCTTTATCAGAGTCAGAAAGAAAGTTCACAGAACAGGAAACAACTACCACTGCGTTAATCGAGCGGAGCAGGCGACCCTGTTTTGCACGATAACGTGGCATTGAATAGCCACATACACATATACAAACTGGTCTCAATATCCCAGTGTGCGTCTGAGCAAGAAACACATTCAGCCAAACATACTCCAGAAGTGATATACATACTTCTACAACTACGAGAAGAGCTTTGACCTATACAGACGAACCTTCACACAAAGATATCCTAGAGCCTTGAAGAAATATCGATGCCGGCAACCTTCATCCAGAGAACTGGTCTTCGTGTGTAAACAAAATAAACCAAGTTGCAGACATATCGACTGAACATCTGCCCGCCAGCCGAACTGTAAAATTTGAAAGAAACATCAGCAGATCAGCGATTGTGGGTTCTTACATCTAGAATAGGTTACCATAGCACTTTCCCGCCGCCCCTTTCTCCCAACCACCACACCTCTCTTGTACCATCTTCCACCAGAAGAGTGCATCATACAACTTTTTATTTTCTTGAACTCTTTCCAGTTTTATTCTCGCTGCAGGGGTTATCCTAAAAGGCCCAAAGTTTAAATCAGCTTTTAAACAACAAAATTAGAAGACAAAAAAAAAATAAAATGCAACAACCGCATTGATCAGGTTCTAGACAAATATATAAATATATATAATACAATACTGTCATACGACATTTTTCATATTGCTGGGGTAGTCTTAGGATTTTAAAGGCAGAGAACTACAGACCACTTCGCCATTACTGTCGCCATGTGCTGGATATGTTTGTTTATTTCACCCCAACAGAAAAACAACATATGCCATACCGGGTATTCGAACCGCTGCCCTCTTTGTCGGCCAAAATAAATAAAACAAATATTTAGACTCGTCAAGTACTTAATTCTTGGACCTTGTCGCATTGTAAGCAATAAACACGTGATTCTATCAGCCAATCAACCATACCGTTCAATGAGCTTCGCGTTACCATTGTAACCAAGGTTTACTCTCCGTGACGTAATGATATAGTGCTTAGTCTGTACATGTAGGGAGTCTTGTTTCACCTGCCTTTAAGACAAGGATACGCTTGAAAGTCGTTGGATTCCCTATTCCGCCGTTTCGCGTGTTCGTTTCTGGAGAGACAAGTGCCTTTACATCTCAACTATTAGCCTGCTGGTTTGGAGTCAGTGAGCAAAACGTTCTAGATCTCTCCACGTCTTCAGTGTTTCTTTTATTTTTGTCCTGACCACAGACATTTTCCATTTATGTTTATCTCTAGCTAAACGTCCCAGCTTTTGTATGTCCCGAGCTAAACGTCCCAACTTATGTTTGTCCCGAGATAAACGTCCCAACTTATGTTTGTCCCGAGCTAAACGTCCAAGCACATGTTTGCCCCGAGCTAAACGTCCCAGCTTATGTTTGCCCCGAGATCAACGTCCAAGCATATGTTTGTCCCGAACTAAACGTCCCAGCTTATGTTTGTCCCAAACTCAAATATTCCAGGTTATGTTTGTCCCAAGCTAGAAGTCCAAGCTTATGTTTGTCTCAAGCTAAACATCCAAGCTTATGTTTGTCCGGAACTCAAACGTTCCAGCTGTTTGTCCCGAACTCAAACGTTCCAGCTGTTTGTCCCGAAATCAAACGTTCCAGCTTATGTTTATCCCGAACTCAAACGTTCCAGCTTATGTTTGTCCCGAGCACAAACGTTCCAGCTTATGTTTGTCCCGAACTCAAACGTTCCAGCTTCTGTTTGTCCCGAACTCAAAGTTCCAGCTTATATTTGTCCCGAAATCAAACGTTCCAGCTATTTGTCCCGAACTCAAACGTTCCAGCTGTTTGTCCCGAACTCAAACGTTCCAGCTTATGTTTGTCCCGAACTCAAAGTTCCAGCTTATGTTTGTCCCGAAATCAAACGTTCCAGCTGTCTGTCCCGAACTCAAACGTTCAAGCTTATGTTTGTCCCGAGCACAAACGTTCCAGCTTATGTTTGTCCCTAGCACAAACGCTCCAACTACCAAACCTGGGGGTTTTCGAAAAGGAAAACACGTAAGTGAGCAATGAAGATTTGTTGCGGCTTTCTCCGCATCGCACAAAGGACCTGTCTCAGTCTTAGATGGTTCGGTTTTCTTGTACGTTTTAGTTAACTTGTCTATGTCAGTTTTTTAATGCATAAAGTATTTATATGATTATGTAGCCTGCCCCATGCCCAACCTGTATCTATCGCCTTTTGCAACATGCTTAGTAGGTTACATAGTTACTGTTCCTGGCTCCCGTGTTGGACGAGTACTGCTCTGGAGTATCAATCGAGTGTGGTAATTGCCCATTTTCATTTTCAATTTGATAGAATTGTGAACAATGTGTGCAGAGTTGGGTCTCATCAAAATGTTACAATCAAATGTGAATATAATATTATATAGACATGTGTGTAATATTTGTTCACGACTTGTGGTTCTCAAACATCTCGTCTATTGTTTGTGGTTCTGTCGTTTCCTAGTTTGGCCACTCCTGTTATATAAGAAGGGAATGCGGAAGACTCACGAAAACTTTGTGACGGAACAACGCAAAACATTGATATTAAAGTTAGAAATGAAGTGATGGATTTAATTTAGCTTAACTTAACTTCTTTAAATTGGTTTAGATGACTCTGTAGTCTGTACGCGACCAGTTTCTTATACTCCACTTGATCTATAAATAACTTTGCGCATCCAATCTATTCTTGAATGCTGTGACCGACCCTGCCCCACTATTTCCTGTGCATTCCAAGCATTCACTAATATCTGACAAAATTGATATCCTAATTTCTAATCTGGATCTTTCTTTAATTAATTTGTAGCAGTGTCCTTTTGTTCTTGTAACCAAATTTACTTTGAAAAACTTGTTTTAGTCTAATTTATCCTTTCCTTTGATTATCTCGTAAACTTGTATTAGATCATCTCGAATTTATCTCTTGTTTAGATATTGTTGGCCGGTATTTTTTTCTTTGTATCCTTTCCAACTTATCCCCTCTATGATAAAGACTCCACACCCGAAAACAGTGTAGTGTAGTGAGATAACATGATCTGGCGTCCCTGCCGATTTTGGAGACAATGACCGTTGATAAGCGGTGAGGGGTATATTTGGCAACAATCTTCAACAGGATAATGGAGATAGAGAAAGCTACTTCTGTAAATAGAAATACATGATCCCAGATTCCGAGTTCTTGTCAGGGCTGGTATCTAAAAATAAAGTAAAAAGAAATTCAGCAGAATTAACCGCTGGTTGCAAATGGAGTTTTTGAAGATCCAGCCGTAATGATTATCAACCCAAAAAAGTGATGGTCAGTGTTTTTTTTAGGACAAATTTGGCATCATTCATTTTGATTTTCTAACACGCGGTGCCACTATCAACAATGAACAGTACATAAGCATTTTGAGAGATGTGTATTGCCGTCTGACGAAAAAAACGGATGTTTTTTATCACAAAGGGCGTCCTGCTCCTGCCAGATAACGCTCGACCTCATTCGGCTCACATCACTATGTGCCATCTGCAGCAACTCAGCTGGGAGGTATTGCCACATCCACCTTATAACCCAGACCTCGTTCCAAGTGATTTCCACCTGTGTGGACCCATAAAAGAATTCCTGTAAGGTCAGCATTCTAGCACTGATGACGAAGTGAAACATGCTGTCGTGATTGGTTCAGACAAATAAAATACAACATCGCACTGCTGTCTAAAAAATAATTGATTTAGTCCAACAGTGGATTCCGGTCTACTGTGGGATCCCAGGCAACAAGAAAGTATATGAGCTCGAAAAGCCGGAAGTGGCAGCACGCAGACTTCCCATCCACAAAGGTATAACGAAGCAAAAACACTCTTTAAACGATCCAATAAAACAGAATGGAGAGACCAACACAAAGATTACAAGCCAGAAAATGACTGCATAGACAAACTTGGCATAGATGGGCAGACAAAGATCTTCAGACTCAGAACCAGATATCGAAGACTCAAGGTCCACTTACACAGAATGGGTCTCAGAGACACCGCCACGCGCGATTGTGGATTCACCCAAGCAAACACCAGAACATATTCTGCAGGACTGCCCGATCTATGCAGACCAAAGAGAAGCAGTCTGGCCTGGGGGAGCGGCCATGCTCGAGAAGCTGTGGGGGACCGGCGAAGACCTGAAACGCAGTCTACTTCACGAACCTCACCGGACTAAAAGCATTGCATCAGTTGATCGATGAAAAATGAAGTAAGTTCAGACATCTGAAAAGTCTTTCAGTTCTGAAGCTTTTCCAGCATTACTTGAACGCTGGGATAAGTGCGTAAACGTTGCAGGAGATTATATGGAAACATAAATGGCATTTTGATAACTTAAACATTTTTTTACCTGAATAAACAAAAAGTCCCGGTTTGACTTGAACACCTATCGTATATATACTGTTTTTATTCATTAATAGACAGACAGACAAATAGCTAGACAAATTGATAGATAGATTGACCCATACTGTAGATAGATAGATGGATAGAGAAACCGATAGAAAGTCTGATATTTAAGGACAGACAGATAGACATACAGACATATATAAATATATATAGACAGAAAGACAGATATATAGACACACATATAGATAGACAGACAGATAGACACACATATAAATATATATATATATATATTTAAATATAGACAAAAAAGACAGATAGACACACAAATAGACAGACACGACAGAAAAGATCCACGAATTGATAATACTGAGAATATTTTTGTGTGGAAAACCTGTACACTGTGTTCCAGCGAAGCCAGATTTGCAAATGCATCTCCCTGTCTCATGATCACATAAATCGTTGCAGTTCTCTGAACAGTTCGTTCCACAATCTTCTCCAAAACTTCCATCATCACACTCTAGAAGAAGTCAGTGTGTACCAATCAATTTATCAATCAATCAATTAATACGTCAGCCAGTAAATCAGTCAGTCAGTCAGTCTGTCAGTCAGTCTGTCTGTCTGTCTGTCTGTATGTCTGTCTGTCTGTCTTTCTGTCTATCTATCTAACTGTTTGTCTGTCTATCTATCTATCTATCTATCTATCTATCTATCTATCTATCTATCTATCTATCTATCTATCTATCTATCTATCTATCTATCTATCTATCTATCTATCTATCTATCTATCTATCTATCTATCTATCTATCTATCTATCTGTCTATCTATCTATCTATCTATCTATCTATTTATCTATCTATCTATCTATCTATCTATCTATCTATTTATCTATCTATCTATCTATCTATCTATCTATCTATCTATCTATCTATCTATCTATCTATCTATCTATTTATCTATCTATCTATCTATCAGTCTGCTTGCCTCCTTGCCTGCCTGCCTGTCTGTCTGTCTGTCTGTTTTTTGTCGTTCTATCTGCCTGTCGACCTATCTGTGTTTCTGTCTGTCTGAGTTTTTATCTGTCTGTCTGTTTCTGTAAACCTTATACAAGAGCAGAAGTTCTGAATACAAGGCAAGACAGAATGGAAAGTCTACGAGGTGGGATATAACTTAAGATTCCAACCACGGATGGGCACGAAACCCATAAGACAACATTAGCATACTACCACTGCACCTGAATAAATGTTGTAAGATTTGATTAAACAGAGTTGTGCATGGGCTTAGCAACTTCATCGTGTTAAGCAAATTTCTTCAGAAACTACCATTTCTGCACATGCTTCCTGAATGTCAGCTGTAGTGAGGGCCTTATACTCCGACCGCAGTGAAACAAATGACAAGAAAAAGAAGAGGTATTCAGCCGGTCCCCCAATGACGTATTAAATATCATTTCAAGCAAAATAATACTCTAGGTATTCCACACCCTGGGGGAGGAAACCACCTGTCTGGACGTTGACATTGATAGTCTATCTATGCTCCGAGACTCTCAATATGTCCACTTTACTTTTTTCCATATCCATCTGAAGCAGAAAAAGTTTCCATTGGTACATGCTTCTTAACATACATGTAAATAGTATCAAACTTAAGTAGACCCAAACGTTCACATACCTGGGATTATTTTAACAAAAGATTGAAAGCTTGATAAGAGAATGGCAACCAGATGTCATAACTTTTCTAATGTGAAGTATCAGCTGTCATACCACAACGCAACAACTGATAAACAATATAATTATATCAAATACGTTCTTATCCTAGGTACAGGACATACAAACTGCAGTGAGATATATGAAAGGTTGAGGAAAAGTTATTGGTATCACCTGGACAGATAAGTGAGAAGTGACGAGATAAGACCTACCCCCACGTGTTGAATTTATTTCATGAGAGAACTTACGACGGTTAGCTCACACCACGAGAATGGAGCCTTGCCAAACTTCCCTGCACGTTTACCACACACTATACTTTGACCACACAGCTTGAGGAAGGTCGTGGGACAAAGGGCTAGATCATGTAAGAGAAATCCTGCAACAACGTGGGTTGACAGAGACAAATAGGTAGATCATGTAAGAGAAATCCTGCAACAACGTGGGTTGACAGATACAAATGGCTAGATCATGTAAGAGAAATCCTGCAACAACGTGGGTTGACAGAGACAAATGGCTAGATCATGTAAGAGAAATCCTGCAACAACACGGGCTGACAACACACTTGACCCAAGAAAGACAACTTAAGTTCCCCACGGCACTTTCCAGCACCCGTGGATGGACAAAGAAGTAGAACGTCATTCCCGACAACAGAATCTTCCATGGGAGCAGCCTTTAGCTTAACCATCAAGTAAAATAACCAAAAAGTATGTGTTTGAATGAGCTCTCTTACACTGGAAGAAAGATACTCTTTTAAAACAAAGTTACCTTCTTTACATAAATATCCCTTGTATCCAGATGGACATTTGGTGCACCTGCCAGTGATATAGTCACAGTGTCGGCCGTTGCAGGTCGTAATACATCTGATTGAGCATTTGTCCCCATAAAAGCCGATGGGACATCCGGGAGAACAAGCTCCATTGATCCTGTGACATGTTTCGTATTGGGCACATCTACACATGTGTTCACACCACAAGCCGAAAGTGTTGTAGGGACATACATTCTCTGGAAAACAGATACAGAATAGGTCAACCAAAATCAGAATGGCTTCAGCTTTTTCTGCTCAAGAAACTGGCGCGAAGGTACAAGCCTAACGTCAGGGTTTGGTGAAATCAAGGTTATGGCAGTCACAGAGCAAGTACTGCCGTCTGGAATGGTGATATTTACTTCATTGGACGAGACCACAGTTTGTTGCTGAATCGAGGTCACTAGTTCCTTTCCTCGCTGTCTTTTCTTCCATAATAGTAAGTAAGGTACCGAATTACAGCCGGGTCGACTGGAGCGAAACCGTAACGTGAATTGAACGTGGTACCTTTGTCATAGACAACGAATGCTCTACGACTCCGCTAAGCAGAAGCTCTGTGGTGATATATACTGACGAAGATATATCTTGTGCTCCCGCTGGAAACAGACTGGATTACAGAAATCCAGCCAACGAGGTGGGTAACCGCAATACACATTGTGTATTGAATTTTAACTAAATACATGCAGAATGATTTTGCTTTTTCGTGTAATGGGAATCGGGGGGTTCACCCCTACTTCTGGTCCCATTGCTGGAAGCTTGCAGTCGAGCGAGTATTGACAGGAATAGTGTTAACATAATAAAGTTGCTTGTCCCATACACATCCTATTTAGTTTCATTTTAAATTTTGAAATGCTACAGTGACTTTATTTCTTTTAACCCAGTTAGCACTGGTCTGTCTAGTCCAATGGCAGAATGATGGCTTTTAACGGTATTAGTACTGGGTTCGAATCTCGATTTCGGCTCGCTCTGCCGACCTAGATGTTGATATCTACATTTCTGACAGTCCGGGAAATAAATACACAGAAGTAAGGCAGTTGCCTATCCCACTTCATAAACAATTTGTGGTCTAGTACGATAGAGTATCCAACACTTGTGTGACTGTTCCAGCAGGAACATAGGCGTTTAAGGCAAGTGCAGATTGGGCTGGCGACTCTAAGAAACACAAGTTACCTGAAATGTGTCGGACGAACGCAGGTCACGTCAGGAACGATCACCGTTTTGACACCAGGTCGACAAGGAAAGGAGCCGTAAGGTAGAAGACTTTGTCTGGTGCAATGGCGGGTGTCAGAGCTGAGCACTTTGGCGTCAGATTTGACGGAGATGGGGTTGGTGACAACGAATAATTATTACACGATAGGCTAACACATTTAGAATCACAGTGACTATTGGATAGACGGCAAATAACATTTTAAATGGAGTAGTTCCAAATTGGAGTGATGGCTAAATCAGCCAACCCACAGAAGACCATTGGACAGGCATGTTTGTTGCTTGACACTATAAAATACAATGTACAGATTCATTCGGGAGACTGGCAGGAAGACCAGGAGAAAGAGAGTGGAAGTGAGAAAGTTTACAGGGTGGTTTTCCCATCATACACCTCGTTGTTTTTGGCCAGTCGCGTTCAATAGGTGCTTTTGATGTAGACCCTGTGAACAGTACGAGAATTGATTATATAAGAGCGTGCAATTTACCTGAGTACGATAACTGATTGTGTGTGAGTGTACAGATTCGCCTGATTACGTGAAGTGATATGATTTTATGTGAATGCACAGATCGCCTGATTACGTGATCTGTTTGTGATTGTGTATTGAGTGTGCAGATAGAGGATGCGAACTAACTGAAGCCATTAAGTTGGGGCTAGAATAGTATTAGAGTGGTGAAGTTTTGTTGTTGCGGGTATAGATTTAGAATCTGGGTTTTTATATAGTTACTGAAATAATATCAACAGTATTTGCTTATATATATTTACACATATATATATATAATTATATATATATATATATATATATATATATATATATATATATATATATATATATATATATATATATATATAAATAATGATTTTTTAATATAGTAGTCCTTTTGGTTTCGGTTGATATTGTGTAACAATTATTCTTGTTAATAAATGATATTATTTTGTTTTATGGTCAGCGATAGCGTTTACGGTGTTTTACTGTGGTGAAGTCCTGTCGTTGTATAGATAGATACATGTTGTAACTTTTAAGATAAGTAACTACTCAGCTAAACATAGATTCTACCATACTTGATCACCAACAACACTGTCTCCTGTGGGACTCCCTTCACCGTTTACCCTCATCACTCGGATGAAATTTCATGAATAGACGAAGATATGTCAGTAAGTAGGTCACAAACTGTTAAAGGAAAGCTGAAACATGTAGTTGGTAATTTCTAAAGATGTCATTTAACTTTTGGGATAACTGTAGGTAGCAGATGTTAGGTGTCGCATGCACGTGCGCAGTCTA